>CM062815.1:864376702-864929104 GCA_031772625.1 Pinus tabuliformis
TATTGTCTTAAGACCCCATTAAAAGACCCATTCTACAGTCAGTTTCAGAGGTCTAACCATAGAACTTACACCAGAACTCATCAGCAAAATTACAGGTCTTCCACTTGGGCTCCACCGGAGCAAAGAAGAAAAACCACTAGGACGGGTTGCTAAAAAGACCTTTTTCCAGCCTAATGAACATCTTGTGGAGGATAAAAATGGGATCAGAAGGACAAGTATACCTTATCCATGGGGTGAGGTCAGCTACTAGATCATGAAATATATCTCCTGTGAAGGAAGATACAGTATAGTCTATGGTTATCACTTCAGATTATTGCATGAACTAAGATATGGAATGGACCTACCTGCATCTAGAAAACTCAGTCTTCCATATTTTCTCCTCCAATCCTTGATAGAGTGTGGCACCAAATTGAATGTAGGGGTTCCAAACCAACTGGCTCACCATGGGCTCATTAAATTGCTGGTAGAGGATGCCCTCCACACATATGTAATCCCTATAGCCTGGGAAATTTTTAGGAACATGACTAGAGAAGATGACATAAAACTCTTACTGATGACCTTATTCCATCTGGCAATGAAGAGGAGGAGAAGAAAGATGAACCTGAGAAGGAAATCCATAAGGAAACACAAAATATTCCATTAGAATAAGAAAAAGAAGAGAAACAGAGGAGAGAGGAGAAACATGACACACCCATAGTTGAACCTAAAGCAGAGAAGAAAACAACATCAAAAGCAGAGAAAAGGAAGAGGACAAGAACTGAAAAGAAGAAACCCAAGACAGCTCAGAAAAAGACTGCCACAGGAAAGGCAGAGACTCAACAAGTAGAGGGGAAAACAACACCAGAGATAGCAGAAACAACATTAGAGACAACAAACATAGGCAAAACAACAGAAGAAAAAGGAGAAAAACAACAGGAAGAAGTGTCTCCTGAGACACTAGCAAGAGAAGCGGTAGCTGTTCTTGCTGCCCTTAGTACTCCAGCTAAGCAAAAAGGGAAAAGAAAAAGACAGCCATCTATGTACTTCAAAGCCAGAAAAAGCACCAGAATCAAGATGGGCAAGCCTCAACCTCCTTCGAAATAACCCATCATCATTGAGGATGCACCTACTGTAACAAAGGAGGAATCTCCCTCCAAAATCTCCATCACTTACGAGAGAGGGAGTCCGAAGACCTCTACCTGGAAGGAAAGGATCAAATTAATGGACTCTAAAGTAGTCCTATAGGAGGCACAAACTTCTCTACAGGAGACATTGGCAAAGCTCAAAGAAACTAAAAAACTGGAAAAGAAGGTAGAAGAACAGTCCCAAGAAGAAGATAAGGCAAAAGAAATACTAGAGCCTGGGCCTCAGCGTAGCTTAGGCTCCTACTACAATCTTTTGGAAGGTGGGAAGATCATCCCATAAGAAATTGCAGTGCCCCTTTTCTTCGAGTTGGAAAAGGAAAGAGTCAGGACCCACACATGGATGTAGATTGAAAAATCCAAAGGGGTCGAAGACATAGGGCACATGGAAGACAAGTTGAGAGAGATGAGAAGAGAATTAAGCATGGTAAGGCATACATAGAGCATCGGAATAGCTCAATTGCAGGAAGAAAATGAATTGTTGAAAAAGCAGTTGCAAGAAAGGGAACCTCAAGGAGGAAATGAGTTGTCAATCTTGAAAGGAAAGCAACAGAAAGAGGGACCCAGGAAGATAGTGAGGTAGCAGAGAGACAACAACAAGAAAAAGAACCCCAGACTGACAGTGAGATTGTGATGAAACAACAACAAGAAAAAGAATCCCAGGCAGAAATTGAAGTGCTGATTTTGAAAAGACAGCTACAGGAAAAGGAAGCCCAGTTAGCCTGCATGACCAACTGGGCAATGGAGGCATTACAGTGTAGGTAGCTAGCCAAATACTATGCACTGTACCTCGAAGATTAGTGGCTCCAGTTCTATATTAAAACACCGGCTGAGAGGGGCACAATACCATTTCAATATTATGGCCAATTTATGCATTTATGTGATCACAGTTTAGGTGAGGATAAAGCAAAGCTAGCATAATTTTACCTACACAACATGGCACTTTCTGACATGAATTTATGGGATCCAAATGCTGCATTGGGAGATTTGCAGTTAATGGCTATCGCTTCTTGAATGAGCCATGAAGAGAAGAGAGAAGTGGAAATTCAAAAAATGATGGCGAAAGACCTGAGTGAGCCCCTGATGATTACAGCAAAACCAGCAGAATCCTTGGCTCTCATCTATGCCCAACAAGACCTTGTAGCTAATCCTAAAGTTCTCCATGACTATGTTGACAAGCAAGCACAAGCTATTGCTCATTTCAAGGATATGGAGAGATTGTTTGGTGATGATTGTATTCATGCTTGCATGAGAAGGTGGAATACCTTACCACACAGCCTAATGATCAAGGAGTGTCACTCCTCAAACAGGATGAAGGAAGCCATGAGGAGATTGCCCCTGTATAAGCACTCAATGCAAAATTTGAAATCCAAATGGATTGGTCTTAAATTCAGTCCTCCACTGTGCTAGGACTGTTGGAAGGAGTTAAGAATGTGGAAGAACAGAAACAATGGGAAGAAGTGGATAGGAAAGTGGGTTTCCATGATAGGGAGGAAGACATCACATCAGAGGCTTGGGATGTTAGGGAATCTGTTAGAGCCATTAAAGATGAAGAGTTAGATTAGTTGCTCAGAGGATGAGCAACCCATTTAGCAGGGGGGTGATGATGAGCCCAAAAAATGGGTAATTATATGGGCTCATTCTACCTCTTATTTCAACTTAATCCACCATTCTCATTATTTTGTTTCATGTTTTTGAATATATTTATGCTAATAGAGTGAATTGGGTTAGTCACTTTGCCATGTAGTCTAATGTGTGTTTTATGCAGATTTTTTGGACAAAGACAAGGAATTTATGAGTAAATGCCAGCCAAACTCAAGGAAAATAGGGAAGAGGACTTGTAGGGGGGGTGTCTCCTTCATTAATGACCCCTTTCCTAGAATCCTCCATCAGCAACTCAGAGCACAAAGGCCCACATTGATGATTCCAAGGGGCAGCCGAGCAAGTCAAGTAGGACTGTTGTTTATCTTTAGTTCTAAGAAGCTAAGTTCCTTGATTTTAGGAGGACTATTGGGAGTCCCCATTTGTATAAATAAGAAGGCTTAGAGCCTCAATAGGTTAGCTAGTTATTAGTAGATTTTCACACTTTTGTGCAGCATTGTGTTCAGCTCATTTTCGAGTTCTTTTTTAGAACAGTTTATGTAATGTAACTGCTATTTTTGATAATGAAGATGAAACAGCTTTTGAGCCAGCACTAATCTCTTTAAAAGAGCTGAAGCTCTTGGGTTAGGGCCCAACCGAAGCTACCCATCACCTCCTACTGTGTACTTATATGCTTTTCTTTCAATACATGAGTTAATTTCTGTTGCATAGATTCATTTTACTTTGTTAGATTAGGTTGCTTTTGATGGTTAGTATAGTTGTTTTTGTTTCAAGTTGCTTAATTAAGTTGATGCAGTGACAGAAAAAGATCTAAAAATTCCAACAACAGGTCTTGATCTCCTTTCTCCCTTCCTGGGACTATGAGCTGAGGTCAAGGCACTACTGTTGCCACCAAAATCACAGTTTTTGCTCTTCCATGCAATTGCTAGTGTGATACTTTGATTTGGAAAAGTTGATATTGGTTCAGATTCAATTTCTTAGATCATTTCCTATTCTTTTACCATAGTTCTCTCGCATGCTTTTCTGTTCATAAGGTACTGTTCAACATTTTCTGTTTGTAGGTTAGAAATTAGGTCAAGCTAGACAAAATTCTGTTTTTAGTTCTTTCTTTGGTCAGTTTTGATAAGTAAATGTGCAAATATCTTGCAGGACATCCCAGCTCACCATCCCTCCATAAAACAGCCAGCACTAGCTCACTTCTCATAGATTTCCCAACTCATTCGCAACATTTCGCCAATCTGCCCTAATTTCTGCGTTTTTTCCATAAAGCTGCTTTCTTGCCATTTGAACAAATCCAACCATCACGTTCATTCTTGATCTCCCTTGAAAAGTTCTAGACACCTCAACACCTTCATCTAGCCTTCAATCCCCCTTTGCTAGCATTTTTCCACCTTCAAAACTCCAAAAATAGCTCTCGGCCTCCTCCTGTAGATCCTCCTATAAGTCCTGTGCAGCCTCTTGTAGAATTTCTTGTGAGTGATTTTTCGAATTCTGATCGCTATGGAAGTCTCTAGAATGGTACTAGGGGCTTCCTAGGACCTCTCCACACCTTCCTCCACCTCTGCAACAACCAACTCCATCTTCCTTTGCCACCAAACCTCTGCACAGTCATAATCAAATAAATCACAAGCATAATAATTTCACATAAAAACACTCAAAAGTAGTGGCCCACATTTCAGTAGTTTCCATCTCTTTTCTTGCAAAATTTGGGTTAGTTGGTAAACTAGGGTTTGCTAGGGCTTGCTAGGGTTTTCGTTTCATTTCAGTTTTCATTCTCTTTCTGCAAGTAGAATAGCCCCTGTGGAGTTAGCTTCCTTTCATCACAATTAAAGCTTCTTATGAGAACTCATAGAAGTTGGCTTAAGCTCCTAGAGAACTTGTGCCAGTTGATCAAGTGGCAGCTTGCAGTAAGAGCTAGTACTTGTGCATACAGCACCATCGCTTCCAAGTTTGTTACGAACTACTGGGTTGATAAAAGTAAAGTAGGGAGCCCCAGGAGTTTCAGCATTATTGCTGCAATACTGGTGCTCACCAAAGGGGTCATGAGAAGGAGATGGTAGAGGATGACAGGTATCTAAATTAGATTTAAAATAATATTTATGAGTGCTAATACCCACTTGAGGAACGAAAAAACTAGTCTTTAATATATGCTTCATGAGCCAGTCTGGGATTTCCTTCACGGGATCTGAGTCATGAAAAGCGGAAGGAGGATGAGGATATGGATTAGGAATTTGATGTGCTGATTTTCCAACTTTATTATCATCTCGAGGAGGCACCATCATCGGACTTGGGAAAGGAGGAGGATAAGGAACAAAAGGAGTAGCAGGTTCCTCCTCTAAAATTAGAGGTGTCTCATGATTTACAAGAGTTGGGGAAGAAGAAACATTAGGTGGTTTGGATTCACTGTGCAAAGAGATATGAACCAAACACTCAAAAGTTTGTTTCAATAAATCCAAATCCATATCTTCTTCATGAAATTCACAGCATAGGTGAAGGAATCGATTAGAAAAATCCTCAATTGATTCATTAGGATTCATTCTTAGCTGATTGATTCTTTAATAAACATCTTGGTAATCATACCTATACAAGGCTTGATGAAGCTCCTTGAAAAAATGATGAAAATAATGGATGGAAGCAAGTGGTAGGGTATGACCCCATTGATTAACACGACCTTAAAGGGTGAGGAAGAAAGAGATACATGAAATATCTTCATCATTAATTTCATAATATTCACAAAATTTAAGAAAATTAGAAATGTGCTCGGTTATGGATGTTCCATCCTCACCACCAAACTTGAATTGAGACAAGTGATAAAGAGGCTCATCGTATATTAAAAGCTTACTCAATGAGACGTTAGAAAAGCACACCGAGATTATGATTTTAAGATGACCCATTTATGATAAGAGGTTGAAAACAAAATCAACGGGCAGAACTTGTCATATGGCCCTCCTTCTAGTGCCATTTGATTGATGGTGTGGGAAATTCGTCAACCAAAGGGGTCTCCCCAATGTGAAGTCCCAATTAGACCTCACACTATTTAGAGTAGGAGCCCCATACAGAGTATCGACTTGGATGCCATGTATCCTTATAGATTTTTCTTGGCTACAAAGTTTAGCACAAGAGAGTAATACACATGTATCTTTGGATTAGCAAGTGAATATGCCTTGCGAAATGTTCAATGGTAGAAAGTATAAAGGTACCTATACCAAAAGGGGAGAGAAAAGTGGGCCCTTTAAAGACAAGTAATAATACTAATCTAGAAAAGGCACACGAGCACATACATAAGAATTAATTGTTGATCAACCAGTGAAATAGTTCACAAGGAATCAATGATTGTTAAAGAAAATATAACACATCTTCTGAACAAAGCAACTACTTAAGCCACCAAAATAGTTCAATTTCCTTAGTAAAGATTAAAAAAACATTCATCGTAAACATTCAAAGAACAATCATACAATATTAAAGACATATGGATGAAAGTGTGTCAGTTTAATGAGCTTACAAATTAAGTAAAATTTACAAGATACATCAAGAAAACAAACACCACTAGCCCCAATATTGGAGCATTAGAGTAGTCACTCGCTCTTCCAAAAAAACTATCCTCCTCTCCAACGTCTGGTAGGAGGAGCCAAGGTGAAACATTACTTTCCATGTACAATGAGGATTTATATATAACAAATGGGGTGATCATTCACCTCCCATGTGACTCTCACACTACCCTCATGACTACTTGACTTCTCTATGACCTTTCGCCTCCCACATGACTTTTCACATTACATGGATAACTCTTGGACTTCCACTTTACATTAAATTTTCCAATATATAATTTACATAATCCACAAATGATGCGGGACATGATGAATTATGACATGAAATGAGATGCCATTGATGTCATGGACTACATGATGACGTGGTAGTGCCAAGCTATCCTTCTTGCTGCTTCTTTCTTTCTATCTTCAATAAGAGATGTATCTAATACTTCATCTACATGATAGATATGATTTTTTCATCACATCCACCCCGCAAAGGGTAGTGAATCAGATGGAGTCTTCATACAGTTATGATCTTTAGTCTTCTGTTGTAATCCAGTGTTCCTTCGTCTTCTTTCCTGATTATCATATTCGTTCTTCGGCTCTTTAGGTGTCTTCTAGCATGATATCCTTATCCATCTCCTTCATCATCATCATGTCATGACATAATAGAATACTTGAAAATGCAATCCACTCATGACAAGATGACATCAGTCTGATAAAACTTTAACCTAAGATGTTTCATGAAATCATGTGTTAGGGCTAGAACTGGTGACTAATTGAGTGACTAAATTAGGGATTGTGTAGTTCGAGAGGCCAAGGTCCGGCACTAAGCCTTGAGACTTCATAATGCGTAATTATGGATGCATGGGAAAAGGGACTGTGGATTTGAGGGACTCAAGGGCTCAAGCTAAAGGCTTGAGGCTTGAGACTACGCAATGTAAAATTCGGAGGGCCTAGGCTAAGTGACTGCACAGTTGGGGAACTCAAGAGGTCAAGCTTGAGGCTCAAAGTTTCCCAATGCATGGTTCATGCAGGAGAACAATATGGGAAATTGCGTAGTTGAGGGGTTCAATGGCTCAAGTTTGAGGGTTGAGGCTTGAATTTTCCCAATGTGTAGTTTTGGAGGGAGAATACTCTCGAGGATTGTGCAATTGTACAACTAATGGTGTGAAGATGAAGGCTTGAGGCTTGACACTACGCAATGTGTAGTTAAGGATGACTGGGAGTCATAAATTGCATAGTTCTAGATATCTAGGGTCAATATTGGACACTGTGACTGTGAAATACACAGTTCCAAGAGGCAAGGTTAGGGCTTGAGGGTTAAGACTACACAATGCATAGTTTAGGAAGGTTGAGTGAGGTCAAGTTGCCCAGGAGTGAAATTTTTTGGATGAGGCTAAGTGTGGAATCAATGAGACCAATGTGAACAAAGATAGAACTTGAGAATGGTCACTCACTTAGAATATTTAAAAACACAACATTGATCACTCAGAATACATGAACAACATACTTCCCTCAATGTGAGAACATTGCAATGGCTTTCCCCGGGTGTGACACTAAAGGTACACTTTGCGATGACAATGATGTCACTTGCGCGACAATGCATAAAACTTTGGGAATGAGTGTAAAAAATATATACATGACTAGGACTCATCAACACCAAATTTACCCTTTGAAATAAGCCAAAACTCCACTTTACATGATAAGAGACACTTCCCATGACAAAATATGACATTTCCATAGGAAGAGAATAATGCAAACAATGACGAAAGCAACACATGCGAGAGCAAAGATAACATGAAAAAAACACTAATTAAGGTAAAATAAAGTGAAAGAAATAGTTGAAGACATGAAAACAACACTCACGAAAGTGAAGGCGCATAAAAGTGGTAGTTTGAAAAACTCACCGAAATGGAAGTACAATAGCATCCATAAGTGAGAAAATGCCGATGAAAGCGCACACTGATTGTCAATGTAGGTTGATCAATGCACAAGAATAGTCTTGATGAATCATGTTATGCTTGTTCAAGCTTGCACAAAATAATGTGCTCATGAACTTGTTGCAGAATGAGCATGTGTGACCAAGTGACTTCCACACTTCCAATCCAAGAAGGGAGCTTCAAAGCACCAATTAACCAAGAAGTGACTACAAAATGACCGATCACAGGATCCATAGTAGGCTTCAAAATTTGAGTATAGGAAAAAAATTTGAGGGTGTTTATCATAGCAACAAAAGATTTGCAATCCAAGATTAGAGTATGTGTAACCAAATGATTCTACTACTAGAAACTAACTGCACATTCCTCTGTCCATTAAACTTCCCTTTTTGCTACAAAGATGTAATAGGATAGGAAATTCATTAGAAGTTCCTAGTGAAACTCTTGTAGTAACCTGCTAATCCCATAATTGGTCTAACCTCATCCACATTCCTAGGAGTTACTCATTCCATGATAGCTCTAATCTTTTATGGGTATACTATTATACTTTCCTCGGAAACAACATGCCCCAAGTAATGAACTTATGTCTGAAAAAAACTGCACTTACTGAGCTTGGCATACAACAGATGCTCTCTCAACATTCTTAATATTGTTTCTAGATGTTCTATATGCTCTTCCTCATTCTTAGAATATATCAATAGTCATCAATGAATACTATCACAAACTTGTCCAAATAAGTATGCAACACACTATTCATCAAACACATGAAAGTAATTGGAGCATTATTCAAACCAAAAGATACTACTACAAACTCGTTATTCTAATACCTGGTACGAAATGTGGTTTTGTAGATGTCCTCTTCTTTGATACATAACTGATGATATCCTAATCTCAAGTAAATCTTCAAAAACTATGTTGCTCCCTTAATCTGATCAACCTGATCATTAATCTACGAAAAAGGATACCTGTTCTTAATAGTCACCTTGTTCAACTGTCTATAATTAATGCAAAACTTGAGAGTACCATCCTTATTCTTCACAAACAATATTGGTGCACCCCAAGGTAACACACTTGGCCTAATATATCCCTTATCAATAATTTCTTTAAGTTGTAACTTCAATTCCACCAACTCTGGAGTACCTATCCTATATGGTGCCTTAGATGTCGGTTTTTCTCCTGCCATCAACTCAATAGAAAATTCCACATCTCTATGAGGCGATAACTCTAAAATCTTTGCTAGAAATATATCTTGAAACTACTACAAAACCAGATACCTCTTCAAGACTTTAGCATCCTCAACATCCTTCCCTTTGTCACTATAAATATGAACCACAAAAAATACACACCCTTTCCTACTACTACGCTTTTCTTTCATAGATGTAACCATTCTCATTGATGTAGGCTTCTTCTTACCCTAGAATATTCCCTTCTCTCCATCATCATCCAAGCACTCAATAGCCTTCTCATAGAAATCTACCTTAGTATTGTGAAGGCAAAACCAATCCATACCTAAAAACATAATGTATGATCCCAACACAAGCAACGTTTATATTCATTGATGTAGACATACCGTTCAACTCAAATGCTCAAGATCTTACCCAATGATGAGCTCTTTTATTAGTACCTATAGCCAACTACATAGACCAAGAATCTACATGCACTTCTTTATTTAAGAAACACTTATCCACCAGGTCAGGACTAATATAACTATAGTAGATCCAAGGTAAATCTAAATATAAACCCCTTGATCACAAATCTTACCTTCCATCTTGATAATATATGGCTGATGATCACCCTTCTTATTTTCCAATGCTGCATACATCTAAGGAATACTTTGTCCAACATCTCCAATTGTTTGTGCCTGCTAAGCATCGTAAATATGAGGTTTTCCACCCTAACGTTGTGGATAATATCTCCTATGATGATCGTTGGCACAAGTCCAACACTGCAAAGGCTTCCTGCCATGACATTGTTTCTACTCCTCGAACTAAAATCCATGCCTTCTATCAACTACATTGAATTTCTTTTATGGCACTACATTCTCTTTGTTACTTGCATCCTGAGGTCTTCCTTTCTTCTTATCCCACTTTCTACTCTTGCCATTACCTTTCCGACCCTCCTTAGGCTCCAAATTACGCATAGACTACTCGTAACAATACTTCAACTTTGAGATTACTTCTTCTAATGTCTGAGGCTCATCATACTTAACCTGATCTTTAAATGCTAATGGAGATCTAATAACGAATCTTTGAGCATTTGTCTTCTCATCCTTAAGATATGATACATACCTCAATAGCTCCAAGAACTTAGTCGTATACTCTTCATCCATCATAGATCCCATCTTGAACTTGTAAAAATCCTTAGCCTTACCATCATAGTATATGTTTGATAAGTACTTATTCCTGAAAAGCCCTTGAGCTCATGCCAACTCAAATACTCTTTCTTGATGTCTCTAACAAGCTTCACATCTTCCCACCAGATGTCTGCTTTTCCCTTAAGACTGCAAATTTCTATCCAAGCTTTCATATCTCTATATAATCATGCAACTTGAAGAACTTATTCATCCCATGCAACCATGGTTCTGCATCTTCTGGTTTTTTCAACTCCCCATGTATGAGTTGTGCCCTCCATGAGACCTTCTACCATATGCCCCATTTTCCTTTCTTCCCATGCATAATTGATCCTTCATTGTCTACGACTCTACAAATATAATAAACTTTGAAGGATCAGTGCATTGACTTGTGCTTGCTTTTCCTGTTCCCTAGAAAGTCTTTCTTGTGACTGAATGATTCTGGCATTATCTTCTTTGGAACTCATAATATATTCCTTTAAACGTCCCAAAGTATCTACTATGTCAGGAGAGTACTCATCTCTGTACTACTTATCTTGTCTATAAGAAGATTCACATGAACTATAATCCACCATTTTACTTGTCATCTCTGATCTTCTACTTCTTGCAAACATACCATGTCAGAGAAACCAAATATAAACATAATCAACATACCTTAGTGAAGTTAAAGGGAAACTATCTCATCTGCATAGTCAATCTAGATTAGCACAATATATGTATATATAATGAAATCAACATATCAATCATCCCAACATCAACATCATGATGACACAAGACCACAATAGTGACCATCACAATGCATGCACAAAAAACACATTGATAACTAACATGCATGCATAACAATCACACCCCACCCATTTAGTCCAAGTGTTTGAACCTGGAAAATATGCTACCACCTTGTGGTATCATGTATCACTCAAAGAAAATGAAAACTCGCTTTGATACCACCTGGTCACCACCCCTCCAATATTTACCCAAATTTACCAACCTATCGGGGTAAACATGAGATGAAGAGATACTATGACATGCCCCGACCTCCAAGCTCCAGTTAAGGAAGTGGGGCCTACAAACCAATGATAAACTCACAACTCATAACATCGCTAAGGGCTACAAGACACTCAAGGGCCAAAGGACCATCTCAAGTGACAAAACCCATTAGTTGGGGCTCTTTTTCACTGACCTAGACTCCCAACTACATGTATGTCATGACTTGGGTGTGGTTATAGGCCTCCAACCACATGCACAACACTACTTGAGTGCGGTTGTGACCCAATATTCCTAGTTCAGAGGGTATGGTCCTGAGATCTGAGCTATAATTCCAAGCTAGTCTCCAGATCACTTCCCAGAATTGCTTGAGACTTCTAGAACCATAATAGATATGAAATTAAAGCTAAATATTCAAACTTGGAAGCAAAACTTGACCTAGATTTCCTAGAACATAATAGACATTTCGTCAAAAACATGATAAACATGTAAGTTATAGGTCATAAATGAATATATGATTATAATAGTCTGAGATTCATATGAGAATCACCAAAAAATCCCTATGCCCCCTCCACATAGCTGCAACAACACTTATTATTCTATTCATTCAACAACTAGTCAATAACTAAACAATTCATGACAAGTGTAACACCCTCCTCCCACATCGACCCAAATAACCATGCCAACAGGGGTAAACATGAGAAGAGAGGCTACTATGATCAGATTTGACCTCCTAGGCAACCTTAAGGAAGTTGAATTGATGGAACTTCACACACAGTCATCAAACATCATCAATAGAACCCTCAGGAGACAAGTCAGCCACTTAGACAGCCTGTCCCTAGGAGCCACTATTGTTTTGGACCTACAAATCCATAGTCGCTCTCATGCTATGGGCAAGGGAGATACCACAAACCTAAATTCACTCTCATAGGCCTACATGCCAACGAATGTGGACCAAACTTTCTATTTCTATGCGAGCGACTCCAAGATTTAAGCCACTTTTTCAGGCCCAGAGCCTAGGCCATTGCCCAGAATGGAATGAAAACTCATAATCAAGTAAAGTACATGGAAATAATTATGCAAAGTAAATATCTGATCAAGAACTTAACCAAACCCCTACTAGCCATGATAGGCATTTCATCAAAAAGTAACCTATAGGTGTAAACAACAGAAGTAAGTGTAGGGATCTCATACTTATCTGAGAATCACCATGAACCATTGTTTCCTCATGTCATTTGATGCCTTATCACTTATTAGGTCATAGATACCATATCCATTCAAATGCAAGTGAAAACATGCTAAGAGCCATATATAACATCTTTCACAAAATGTACATCCAACCAACATAATAGGAACATAATTATACTGAACATATTGATGAGCATCAATGTTGCAGCAAGGACACTGCAACTCCTGCGCTACCAGCTTTACTTATCAACTCGGGGTTTGCACAAACTTGGAGGTGACAATGTTGTATGCACAAATAGAAGTGAAGGTCCTACATGTTGTCATTGTTCATCTGGCGAGAGACCCCAGGGGTTCCAAGCCACACTTCTATAGAATCAGAAGAAGCTTGATTCTTTAATGGAAGAAGAGAAAATCTATTCTAAGAGAGCTACTCTACCGTAGTAATGAAGAAAACAACATTTAATGCTAAATCACACCATATCCTAACTAACCATTTAAACAACTACGCTAAGAAGAATTGCTAAATCAACACTAACCTAATGCTACTATCTAAGTTATAGAAGTAAATAGCTTCAAACCAAACTAATGTGTAAGCAAGGAAACTAAACTAAATTTGTTTTTACTTTTTTTGGTTTTTTGGTGTTTGCGATGATCGGACAATGTTGGAGTCTGATTGAATAACCAAATCAAAGCTCAAGGGTGGCAACGTTTAAATGATACACAGAACAAAGCTTAGGAAGGAGTCAAGTAGAAGAGCAATCGAAGATCGAAATCAGTGGAAGGGAGATATAATCAAGCAACACTGCATGGGAACCATTGGATCAATCAGATCAACGAACAGTATAAACGGAAGACAAGCGACGGAGATCATATCGTAGGAGATTAAGTGAATATATGGACAAACAGGATTAACGGAAGACGAATGGCAGAGATCTTATCGCAGGGGATTAAGTGAATAGATGGACGAACATGATTAATGGAAGATGGATGGCAGAGATCTTATCGGTGGATGTTAAGTCAATAGATGGATGAACAGTATTAACGGGAGATGAATGGCAGAGATCTTATCGTGGGAGATCACTTCAAGTCACGTGTCGACAGAAGGGTGGAAAACGTGCGGAATGATGGAGCGGGTTTTCATAGGTGGTAAGCAGTTTCTCGCGCACCCTCAAAGTTGTAAGAAAAATTCCTAAATTTAATGTGATTAGCCTAAGTGAGTGACATGTAGCATGATAAAACCACTTTTCTCATGTGCTCTTAGGCAGATATCGGCCGTGCAAGAATTCACACGAGATTGCGTGATAGTTGTTTGATCATGCGGGATTGATCAATAGTGGAGATCGACCAAGCTAGTTGGCAATCGGGTGACATGATATCTGTTGGATCAGGTGAGGCAGATCGATGGTGGAGATTCAAAGTGCCTAAAGTCAAACATTGAAATGAATATGCACACAGTTGACGGTCATTGGCCAGGTTTGTTGTGGATCGAATGGTAAGGAAATCTACATGCATAATCTGATTAAGACGTGATTTCTTAGCTTCCGCATATATTATGCATGGAGAAAGTGCTGAAGGAAATGAGAATACGAGTGAGATCTTATTACAAAAAGAGAGTGATGGAAAAATATGAAGATAAAATGAACTAAGTACTGAATCAAGATGAAAAACTCCAAAGCTCATGCGCGAACTAGAAATCTGTGTTTTTGGGGTTGTTAAAGGGTCTCTTCCTCAAGTCATGGTCCTAGAGGGAGGAGGTGAGGCCAAGACACCTACTGACAACCTTATGGTGACCTTTTTATACTTGCTAACCTGCTAATTGAAAGAAGGCACAAATGGAAGAAAACTAAAACACAACCAATCTACACTACACTACTGTAATGGAAATGCAGCTACTTAAGCAACTGAACGATTAAACCATGAATCTATGCGCTACACTGTTGTAATGGAAATGCAACTACTTAAGCAAATGAATGATTAAACCATGAATCTCCACTAGCATACATGTACAATAAAGAGGAGCCTTAGCTGCTAAGATTGGGCCCTAACCCAAGAGCTTTCACCCTCTAAGTTAACTCAGTGCTGGCTCAAAACAAAACTCATTATTATTATCAAAACAATGGATTACATCACAAACTGTCACAAGTCTTGCAGCTTGAAAATAGAGTAGATTTTAACAATAAAAATTCTGAATACTACTGAGGTCCTAGACCTCTCTACTTATATGTTTGAAGTCTCCAATGACTTCCTTAAAATTAGGGAGGCTCAGCTCCCAAACTCGAGATAAATTGCTCCTTTGACTTTCACTTGCTCAGCTTCCTTCTAGTCCTCATGATTTGGTTGTTTGCACCCCAAGCTGATGGAGGAATATTCGAATGGAGGGGTAGTAAATGAGGAGGATTTACCTCCTATAATTTCTCTCCCTTGTCCCATTCGAGTTTTGACCAAGGTCTCTGCCAAAATTCCTTGCTTTCATCCTTTAATCCTACATTAAATTCACATTAGACCACAAAGAAAAATATCAAACTCTAACTCATCTCATAAACAAAATATACTCAAAAGTATGCAATAAGTTGTGATAATAGTTGGTTTGACTAAGCTAGGAGGTGAATTAAGGCCCATATAATTACCCAATGATGAGGCTCATCATCACCCCCCTACTAAAAGTGTTGCTCATCCTCTGAGCAACTTAGTTAATGTCTATGTCCTTCATGGCTCTGGTAGCCTCTCTGACATCCCATGCCTCTGTTGTGGTCTCTTCTTCTTGTTCATAGAAGCCTGATTTCCTTTCTACTTCTTCCCACTTCCTCTTTTCCTCTTCTTCTTTTCTCCCTTCTAGCATCCCTAGGAGTAGTGGTGGACTAAGTTTTAGGCCTATCCAATTGACCTTCAACCTTTGCATTGATTTCTTATACATAGGTATCCTATTGAGTGCCTCTCTCAACCTTTGAGGGGAGTGATATTATCTGATCTTCAAGCTATGTGGCAGTGTTTTCCATCTCCTTAAGCAAGAATGTATACTATCATCTCCTAGAAGCCTAACCATATCCTCAAAATGTGAAATTGCTTGCTCTTGGGAAGCAAGATATCTAGGTGCCAACTGAGCATCATTTGCAATTAGATTATGGTTGTTGATTAGGGCCATGGGATTTGATTGTTCATCTTTGATGAAAAGAGGTTCATTTTGCTCTCTGGCCAATATTCTTTTCAACTCTGCAACCCTTGACTCCTCAAGGTTCATCCATGATGCCAAAGCCATTAATTATAGATCTCCTAGCTCAGAATTAGGATCCCAAACATTCATGTTTGTGAGGGATATGTTGTGCAAGTAAAACTCAACCATTTTGGTTATATCCTCTAGTGTACTTTGATCACAAAGATTAATAAACTACTTGTAGTCCTGAAATGGCATGGTGCCCCTTTGTGCTAGTGTTTTAATCTGAAATTGCATCCATTGTTCTATGAGGTAAAGAGCATAGGATTTAGCTGGCATCCATTACTGGATGGCCTCGAAGGAGAGGCTGGCCATACATGCAAGTTGGTTTTCCCTTTCCTACAACTGTCCTCTCAGCCATGCATTTTCCCTCTCAATTTGATCTCTCATTGTTGCTTCTCTGTCCCTTAAGCCACTTAGCTCTTTTTTTTTCTTATCTTCTTCCTCTTACTATTCTTTCTCATCTCCATTAGTTTCTTCCTTCATTTCCTCCTCTATTTCAACATCATCCTCCTTCTCTTATCCTCCTTATTCTTCTACTTCATCATGTTCCTTTGTATTAGTTGCTTCTTCATCCATCTCATCCATATCTAGCTCTGTATCTTCTTCTTCTTGTTTTTCCTCCTCCTCACTGACAGAATGACTAACATCATAAGTGAGGGTTTTGATGTCATCCTCTACTGGTAAGTCTCTGAAGACTGACCATGTAATAGGGATCCTGATCAACCCATGGTGAGACAATTGTTGGGAATTCCCTTTCTTTACTTTGTTACTGGAGTCTATGAGTGATTGCATCAAGAAATAGGGTATGCTGAGTCTTTGGTGAGCTGGTGTTTCTACCCCAAATCTTAATTCTTCAAGCATCCTAAATTGGTAGCCATAAACAACACTGTATCTATGGAATGGCAGATGAGGCGATGGGGTACAGTGAATGAGGTGGACAGTAATGAATGAGGGTTGCAGATGACATGGAAGAGATGAGATGGAGTGGAGTGATGGGGGTGGCACGCTGTGGGGGTATGGAGTGTACGGGATGTTCATTAGGCTTGAAACCCTCGTAGCAATCTCAGGCCATAGATCTTGGTCAAACACCTTGACGTCATGGTCAATTGTGGGGGTTGAGCCTGAGTTATAACTCGTGCTCGTTGCTCCCTCATAGAGCACTTTATCTGCCTATCAAAGCCACACTTACTTAAATCTTGTGCTACCACTTGAACTTTAATATGGGTCGGGGCCCCACCTTACATGAGATTTGAATGCTATCAAAAATAAATCATTGTTTTTGGACTCTTGCATTCTCTTTTGATTTTAAAAAGGATTTCCCTTTTGCCAACTAACTGTCTGCTTTGTTGAATGTGGCCAAGTTAACTAGCCACCTTTTCACTTATAAACCAACTACCTCATAAACCTTACAACTTTTGATCAAATGATGCATATGAGTGAGTGAGCGAGATACTTACCTGTGGTCTCGATGCCATGTTGCAGTTGTCAAAATCAGAGGTGCGATGTTGTTTATTTACTGCATGGTCATTCTTCTTCCTCCTCTGTTGTTTGTTGTCTGCCGTAAACTATCTACTGTCTGGAGCTCGTGCATCATCCTAGTGAAGACCTGTAGCTGATGATTGATATTCTGTGGGATAGGCTACTACAGGATTTCCTACAGGATCATCCTGTAGGTTCTCAGGGGATCCTATAGAAAACACAGTCTACGCATAAATTGAAGCAGTGGAGTGGAAAACGATAGAAATGATGGAGTGATGCAAGGTAAGGAGTGGAGGAGATGGATATGTGTGAGGCAGGGTTCGCTTTGGATCCTCATTTTTCTCCTTGAGTGTCTTTCTCATCCACCTGCAAATAAAAATTACATCTTTTTATCTCTTTTTTTTTTTTTGAAAAAACACCTATGCTGCCTCAGAGAGGTTTTCACCCTAGATGTTTCTAGTTGCCCCAAAGAAGGTTTTCACCTAGGGATCTTCTTATTATTTTTTATATTTTTTCTCATCCTTGGGCCACCTCACAAGGTTTTCAACCCAAAGATGGGACTCAGGTGCCTGAGTCCTTATTTTTCTTTTTTTCAGTGACCTGATGAGGGAGGAGCTGGAACTTGCTCCACCATCATCACTGTTTTATTGATATTGTCAATGAACTCTTGCTTTGATAAAGGCCTCTTGTACATTTTCAATCGGTGTCCATTAACAAGCAATGGAATGGCCTCTTCATCTATAGTTCTGATTTGATTTGAACCATTATCATGACATCTTTCCACCACATAAGGTTCGAGCCATCTTTTCCTTAGCTTGCCCTTGATGTCTTTATACCTAGAATCATATAACAATTCCCAATCACCCTCTTGAAATTTCTTCTCATTAATATGTCTATCATGCCAGATCTTCCTCTGAAGCTAAACTATCTTTGTATGTAGGAGGGCCTGCATTTTGAATTAATCCAAGCCATTCAAATGGAACAATCTTTCTTTCTATGCATGAATGAGATCCAAATCTAGTTGGGCTTCCATCCTCAATGTGTTATATTCAAACTCAATGGACATCAAAGCCTTTTTCCCATAGACTAGCTCATAGGGTGTAAATCCAGTGGTGGTCTTCCATGTTGTATTATAGGCCCAAGTGGCCTCAATTAGTCTCTCTGCCCAATCCTTCCTGTTGCTACTCACTACCTTGGTTAAGATGATCTCCAGTGCCCTGTTGGTCACCTCCACTTGCCCATTATCTTGTGGATGATAAGGAGTGTAGGTCATATGCTTGATTTTGTGATGGTTAAGAAGTTCTTCAATCATGTTGGAGGTAAACTAGTTGCCTTGATCTGTGACTAGCTCTCTAGGGTACCCAAATTTGTAGAATACATTCTCCCTTAGAAACTTAGCCACCTTCTCTTATGTTGTTGCCTTAATCACCTCAGCTCCAGCCCACTTAGTCAAATAATCAATGCACACAATAATGTACTATTTTTACTTTGAAGGAGGGTTGATAGGCCCAATGAAGTCCATGTCCCACTTTTCAAATGGCTCGAAAGTCACTTGAGGTTGTAGGGGCATTTCATCTCTTGGAGTAGGCTTTCCCATCCTCTGGCACTGATCATACTAACTAATGTACTTTTTCACATCCTGATGAAGAGTAGGCCAATAATAGCCCATTTGTAACACTTTGAATGATTTCCTCTTTGCTACAAAGTGACCTCCACAAGGCCCATCATGACAGGTTAGAAGCATGTCAAAAATTCCTCTTCCCTTGCACACCTTCTCAAGATTTGATCTGGACCAAGTTTGAAAAGATTGCCCCCAATCTAGGTGAAGTGGGTGCTTTTCCTGACTATCTTGCTCTTTTCTTTTGAGGGAAAGTTTGGTGGGAACTGTGCTGATACCAAATAGTTTGATATATCAGTAAACCATGGGGAGAGAACTGAAATAGCAAACAAATGCTTGTCTGGTAACTGGTCATCCACCATTCCTTCTTCACCTGCAGGCCATTCCTTCTTCACTTGTAGGCAGATTCATCCTAAATAGAAAGTCTGCAACAACATTTTCCTTACCAAGCTTATCAACAATAGTTAGATCAAATTGCTATAATAAAGTAACCATCTTATAATTCTAGCATTGACATCTGGTTTGTTCATTAAATACTTGATTGCAACATGGTCAATATGCACAAATGTTTGGTAGCCTGTAATGTAATGCCTAAATTTGTTTAATGAATGCACAACAGCTAGGAGTTCCTTTTCGGTCATAGTATAATCTAGCTCAGCGTTTGATAGGTTCTTACTGATAAAATAGATGGCATAGGGAAATTTCTCCTCTACCTGACCTAAGGCTACTCCTATGGCTTTATGTGAGGCATCAGTACGAATATGAAAAGGGAGGGCCCAGTTTGGGCCTCGAAGAATTGGTGCAGTGGTTAACTTACCCTTTAAAATGTCTAAGGCCTCTTAACATCTTTTTTACCATATAAACTCTGAATCTTTGGCCAACAACCCAAATAAAGGAGAGGCCAACTTGTTGAAGTCCTTTATGAACCTTTGGTAGTATCCATCTAACCCCAAGAAACTCCTAACATCCCTTTGCTTTTATGGAGTTGGGCCCCTTTGGATGATTCTTATTTTGTTTGGGTCCACATGAAGTCCTTGCTGAGATATTGAATGACGTAGCACGATCCCTTCAGTCATTAAGAATTCACATTTTTTTGGACTTAGAGATAGGTTCATTTCAATGCATTTGTGCAATACTTTGCCTAGGTTAGTTAGGGCTTCTTGAAAATCACAGCCATAAGGTGTAAAATCATCCATATAAATTTCCACTGCATCATGTACTAATTTAGCAAAAATACTCAAGACTGCTCTCTGGAAAGTGGCAGGAGCATTGCATAGGCCAAAGGAAGGACCCTATAGGCAAAAGTACCTGAAGGACAGGTGAATGTGGTCTTATCTTGGTCTTCTGGGTAGATTTGGATTTGGTTGGACCCACTGAATCCATCTAGGAAAGAAAAAAACTTCTTCCCTGCCAGGCCATCTAGCACTTGGTTAATGAAGGGTAGGGGAAAATGATCCTTCTTTGTGGCTTTGTTCAACTCTCTGTAATCGACACAAATCCTCCACTTACCATTTTTCTTGGGAACTAACACTAAAGGAGAGACCCGCTCACTATCAGAGATAGGGTAAATGAATCCAGCATCTAACAGTTTTTGCAGTTCTTCTTTGACTATACCTTTAAGAGTTGGATTCATCCTCCTTTGTGGTTGCCGGACCGGCTTGCAACCTTCTTTGATGTATATGTGGTGAGTACACACTGAGGGGTGTACTCCCTTCATTTCCTTGTAACTCCAAGTGAAGGCTTCTAGGTTTTACCTCAACATGTTGCCTAGATTTTCCTTTTCAAGAGCAGAAAGAGATGGATTAATTTTAAAATTTTTCTCTGAGCCAAATTCTATGGTTTTGACACGGAGTGGGTTGGAATTGGCCAAGCATAAGTCAATTGGATGATTATTCTGGGTTTCCCTTACTTCTTCTTCTAATGGTAACAAACTAGGAGTTGGACTTTGGAGCTGTTCAATTAAGTCATCCTCATCTTGCTGTCCTCCTCCTATTGTTGTGTCCAAAGCATAAAGTTGGGCTGAATAAACCTCATCTTCTTCCTCCTCCTCCAACCATAAAGGTAAATCATGCTCTAGAGAAGGTTGAGCAGGAGGGTATAGTACTAACTGTTTTGACATATGCCCATTCTTGATGATCATATTCCCAACTCTGCAGCTAATGTAAGCATCAGTTGTGGCCAACCATGGCCTCCCAAGGATGAGAGGGTAACCAGTAATCTTAGCATTAGGCTGGAGAACTAGAAAATCTGCAGGGTACTCCCAGGAGTCAATGGGGACCATCAGATCTTCCACAATTCCCTCAAGGGTGACTTTCGAATGGTCTACAAGTTTCAGAAATATTGTGGTCTTCCTCAATGACCCTTGGAGGTTGAGCTTGAGAATGGTGTCCTTGGTCATCACCTTAATGGCAGCCCCAAGATCGATTAGAGTGTGTGGGACGATGGTGCCATTGATGTGCACATCTACTACAGGGCTTGCAAGGTCCAAATATTTCAGACATATTACCTGCCCCAACATTAAGTCGAACAACTTCCCAATGACATTAACGGTAGGGGAATCCCTTTTTCTTCTTCCTGAATGCTTGAAGAATTTCTCATTAATCAACTTATTGTAAATGGGAACATCTTTTATTGCCTGGAGAAGGGGGATCTTTACACATAGATTTTTCAATTCTCCCAGAAGTTCAGTTTATTCTGGGATAGGTTGGAGTGGTTGGGCTAATCTCTCAGGAAAGGGTGGATTTACATTAAGGTTTCTTTCCTCTCTTTCTTCGTCAACCTCCCTATGTGGAGAGGGAGGTTGGTTATCCGCGAGAATTCTCCTAGATCTTAGGTTGATCTCCTGTATTTCTATAGCATAAGCTGTGTATGATGTCTCTCCACTGTATACTTGTTGAGCTTGCCAATTGGTCGGGTTTAGATTTGGCTGGGAAGGCATCTGGGTTTGCTTGGGTGGAGCAAAGTGTAGGAGTTGTGGTTGGGTAGGTGGTGGAGGCAATAGAGTTGGAGCATTGTTGTATTGGGTCCTCCACCCCTGGAGTGAGGTATTCCACTGAGGTTTTGGTGGAATGTAAGGTTGAAATGACTGGCTGGATAGCTAGGAATGATACTAAGATGCATATGACCAAGGAGGGGGTGTAGACTAGGAAGGATGAGCAGGGGGTCCCCAAGAAGGTATAGTTGTGGTTTGGTTGGGGTTGTAATATGCATGGAATTACCTTTACATACCCTGCTAGTATGGTCTATGCCGAGGAGGTCTCCTTTGGTTGATGTAGCAAAGTTGCTCAGTGACCCCTTCAGTTCCTTGATATATAGCTTTGAGTCTGGGTAAAGAAGGGCACTTGTCCGTGGAGTGGTTTTCTTCACACGCTGAGCAAATCTCAATGCAGTTCAATGGATATTCATTTCTGGGATGCCTCCTAGTGCATCTAGGACAAAAGATGGCCAAGGCTCTCTCTGCTTCCTCTTTATTCCTTTGGATGTTCATGGTGTCCAATTGCAAGGCAAGGGTTTGCAGCGTCTCACTTTTGAAATCTTCCAGCATATTCCCAATTTCACCCTTGATGGATGAGTTGGAAGATGATGTATTGGCCATAGGTTAACTACTCCTACCCTTTTTCCCGGCTGCCCTAGAATGGTTTCTAAAGACAATCTTGATATCCTCATAGGGTAATTGGTAGATATCTCCTCCTTCTAACAAATGTAAGGTATCCAAAATATCTTCCTTTACTCCTCTAAGCAGGACCAGCTTTATTGACTCGGGGTCAAGTGTGCACTTGGCCCTTTTGTAATTGCACTGGAATCTTTCTTCATAGTCTTCTAAGGATTCATCCTGGCCCATGGTCATCTTGAAAATATCCTCTTTAGTATCCTTTGACCTACAGTGGTCCCTATATTTGTTTTTAAATTCCTACTACATCTGAGCCCAAGTTGTGATGCTATCTCTAGGTAAACCCATGAATCGGTGCAATCTTGCATCCTTGAGGGTAGATGGAAACAGTTTTAATTTTTGCTCATCACCTGTATAGTCATAGATTTGGAATATAACATAAAAATAAAACAGGAAAGTGTCAAGTTCTTCTGTGGTTAGGCCATGGAAATGAGGTAGAGTAGAGGGACTTATATTCTTCATCTTAGTGTCCCCATTCGTTTCCCTCATGGGGAAGGAACCCTCAATTCTCTCTCTATTTCCTCTGTCATTTTAGTTTTCAGCCTTTGGTTCAATAGGAATGGGTTCTTCTTCTTATTATTACCCTATAGGTTCTTCAAATATGTCAGGTTGCTGACCTAAAGGTTCCTCTAGTTCACAGCCACCGAAGAAGAGAGAAGGTTGGCTGTTGGATTCAGTGGGGGTATTTGGCAAGAATTTCCCTAAATTTTAACTATTCCTACGAGGCATGAAAGGAAATGTTTTTGGGTTGGCTTTTATAATATTTTTTAAAATGGAAAGTACTTTGCAGAAATGAAATTGCTGATTGAATGAAAACTACTGACATACAAAAACTACTTTCTGAATTGAAATTCTACTTGCAGAATGGAAGGAAAGCAGATGATGAAAACTGAAATAAAGGAAGCTACTAGATTACTTTTGTAGAAATAAACTAATGGTAGAAAATTGGAGACTAGAAATAGAAGAAAAGAAAGCAGTAAGCACATTCTACTCAGACACCTCCCCGACAACGGTGCCAAAAAGTGATGAGCACCAGTGTTGCAACAAGGATGCTGCAAGTCCTGGGCTACCAGCTTTACTTATCAACTCAGGGTTTGTACAAACTTGGAGGTGACGGTGTTGTATGCACAAGTAGAAGTGAAGGTCCTACTTGTTGTCACTGCTCATCTGGCGAGAGACCCCAGGGGTTCCAAGCCACACTTCTATAGAATCAGAAGAACCTTCATTCCTTAATGGAAGAAGAGAAAACCTATTCTAAGAGACCTACTCTACTATAGTAATGAAGAAAACAACATGTAATGCTAAATCACACCATATCCTAACTAACCATTTAAATAGCTACGCTAAGTAGAATTGCTAAATCAACACTAACCTAATGCTGCTATCTAAGTTACAGAAGTAAAGAGCATCAAACCAAACTAATGTGTAAGCAAGGAAACTAAACTAAATATGTTTTTAATTTTTTTGGTTTTTTGATGTTTGGGTTGATCAAACAGTGTTGGAGTCTGATTGAATAACCAAATCAAAGCTTAGGGGTGGCAATGTTTAAATGATACATAGAGCAAAGTTCAGGAAGGAGTCAAGTAGAAGAGCAATCGAAGATCGAAATCAGTGGAAGGGAGATGTAATGAAACAACAGTGCATGGGAACCGTTGGATCAGTTGGATCAACAAACAATATAAACAGAATATGAGCAACGGAGATTGTATCATAGGAGATTAAATGAATAGATGGACGAATAGTATTAATGGGAGATGAATGGAAGAGATCTTATCGTAGGGGATTAAGTGAATAGATGGATGAACAGGATTAATGGAAGATGGATGGTGGAGATCTTATCGCAGGAGGTTAATTCAATAGATGGACGAACATGATTAACGGGAGATGAATGGCGGAGATCTTATCGCAGGAGATGAAGTCAATAGACAGATGGATCACATCAAGTCACGTGTCGACAAAAGGGTGGAAAACGTGCGGAATGATGGAGCGGGTTTTTGTAGGTGGTAAGTAGTTTCTCGCACGCCCTCAAAGCTGTAAGCGGAATTCCTAAATTTTACACGATTAGCCTAAGTGAGTGACATGTAGCATGAGAAAAACACTTTTCTCGCGTGCACCTAGGCGGATATCAGTCGTGCAAGAATTCACGCGAGATTATGTGATAGCCATTGGATCATGCAGGATTGATCAATGGTGGAGATCGACCAAGCTAGTTGGCAACCGAGTGATGTGATAGTTATTGGATCAGGCGAGGTAGATCGACGGTGGAGATTCAAAGCGCCTAAAGTCAAATGTTGAAATGAATACACACGCGGTTGACGGTGATTGGCCAGGTTTGTTGTGGATCAGATGGTAAGGAAATCTACGGGCATAATCTGATTAAGACATGATTTATTAGCTTCTGCATATATTATGCATGGAGAAAGTGCTGAAGGAAATGAGAATACGAGTGAGATCTTATTAAAAAAAGAGAGTGATGGAAAAATATGATGATAAAATGAACCAAGTACTGAATCAAGATGACAAACTCCAAGGCTCATGTGTGAACTAGAAATCTGTGTTTTCGGTGTTGCTGAAGGGTCTCTTCCCCAAGTCATGGTCCTAGAGGGAGGAGGTGAGGCCGAGACACCTGCTAACAACCTTATGGTGATATTTTTCTCCTTTCTAACCTACTAATTGAAAGAAGGCACAAATGGAAGCAAAATAAAACACAACCAATCTACGCTACACTATTGTAATGGAAATGCAGCTACTTAAGCAACTGGTCAATTAAACCATGAATCTATGTGCTACACTGTTGTAATGGAGATGCAGCTACTTAAGAAAATGAATGATTAAACCATGAATCTATGCTAGCATACATGTATAATAAAGAGGAGCCTTAGCAGCTAGGCTTGGGCCCTAACCCAAGAGCTTCAGCCCTTTGAGTTAACACAGTGCTAGCTCAAAACAAAACTCATTCTTATTACCAAAACAATGGATTACATCACAAACTGTCACAAGTCTTGCAGCTTGAAAATAGAGTAGAGTTGTACAATCAAAATTCTGAATCCTACTGAGGTCCTAGGCCTCTCTACTTATACGTTTGAAGTCTCCAACGACTTCCTTAAAATTAGCGATGCTCGGCTCCTAAAATCGAGATAAACTGGTGCTTTGACATTCACTTGCTCGGCTACCTTCTATTCCTCATGATTTGGTTGTTTGCACTCTGAGCTAATGGAGGAATATTCGAATGGAGGGGTAGTAAATGAGGAGGATTTACCTTCTATAATTCCTCTCCCTTGTCTCATTCGAGTTTTGGCCAAGGTCTTTGCCAAAATTCCTTGCTTTTATCCTTTAATCCTACATTAAATGCACATTAGACCACAAAGCAAAATATCCAAATTTAACTCATCTCATAAACAAATATAATCAAAAGTATGCAATAAGTTGTGAGAATAGTTAGTTTGACTAATCTAGGAGGTGAATTAAGGCCCATATAATTACCCAATGATGAAGCTCATCACATATCAGCCATCAAAATCCATATATACATCAGTACATTTACACATGAAAATCAATGGAATGAATTTCTCATTAACCAATGCAATGAACCAACCAGAGATGGAACTACCACATTCCACTCGACCATAGATTGGCTGAGCCAAGTCTCACTTTAGCCAATCAACCCCATGCCATATTCGAAGAATGAATGTGGGAATCATAGAACACATCAATAACACCAATCAATGTGGATGCCACCGGAGTTCCCAGCCTACACAGTGAGCAATTTGAGTGCCTCTCAGTCTCTCAGGCTTTACCGTGCATCCACAGCTTGATCGAGGGATCACTAGGCCCTACACTAAAACATACTCTCTAGGCTTTACCGTGCATTCCATCCCGGAATCACTAGGTCCAACAAAGAGAAAATCCACCTCTTAACTTTACTGTATATCCTGCCATTCACCCGCAAGGATTGCTAGGCACATAATTTGGCTTTACGCAACCCATAGTCCAGTTCAGAGTTTACTAGGTGAGTGGCTTCATGTATCCTCAATCCAATTCAGGGACCACTACACCATGTGTTTGTCAATTCGTAGATCAACCCCACTCGGCTTTGATTCCAATCTCGCCATCCCACATAAATTAAATGAGAGAAACCATCTCATCAAAGCTATCAGGAAATGGCAAAGCTGGGCTGAAAATATTGTCACACCTGACAAAACTAATGCCATGGTAGAAAAGAAATAGATGTAATCCTTGCATACCAAATCTAGCAAGGAAAATACACATGCAAGTCGATACCTTCATTGAAGCCTATTGTAGCTACTTGATCCTGCCTTTCCCTGCTTGATCTTTGCTTCCTCTTGCCTTCTTTTCCTTTCTTGCTCCAATGCCAAAGTTCTCCAAGAAAACTCTAAGTGTCCAAGATTATGAGAGAGAGAGAGTAATGAAATATCTCCGAAGCTAAACTGAGAAAAGGTTACCAACTGATCCTGAGAAGCCTTTTTATGAATGAGGCATCTATTTTCTTCATTCTCCATTATTTTCCTTCATTTTCCTCCTCACATGCAGCCTGTGACAGGTCTTTCACCTCCTTTTTCTCCTAATTTCCATTATTTTAATAAATTATTGTGCCAAAAATGTCATTTTTCCTTTCCAAAGCCTTATCCATTTCGTTTGGCAATTTCCTTAGCCATAAAAAACCAAATTAATGCCCCCTAGGATGTCCTACCCAACATTGAGTTTGGAATAAGTGTCCCATTCATCTGTGGTTATTGTTTTTAAATTTTATTACATGGAATTTTCACCAGGGTTGTTACAGAACCTCCCCCCTTAGGGGACATCATCATTAGTGTTCAATCACACATATACCTCAGCAACCTGCTAAAAGAAGACATGCTCCTCATGAAGCTTTATAACACAGCTTGATGCAGTATTTACAATGAAATATCTGCTCAAGAGAAAATAACATCATGACAACATGACAACATACCACATAGTGGAGCTTTATATCACAACTCATTACAGTATTTACAATGATCATCCTACTGAGTGCCAATCCACATGACATCATAACATCATGATAACATAACTAGGTGATAGAAAAGTAGTATGATAATATAACCATAATGACATGACACTCATACTGAATAGTGGAGCTTTATAACACAGCTCGTTATGGTATTTACATCCATACATGGGTGTACATATAACAACATCACCATAAATATAGATACCAAAACATATGCCAAATAATATACCAAAAAATATATCAAACATATACTAGCATCATATCTAAGCATATATCAAAACATCATAGCATATACCAACCATCATAAACCATGTATCGATAACTAGAAAGCATATACTAAACCAACATAAAGAAAATACTAAATCACCATGAAACATATACCAAGCCATCATAAGAAAATACTAAACCACCATAAAGCAACTACCAAACCACCATAAGAAACTACCAACCATAATAAGCAATCACCAAAACACCATATAAAATCTTCTTTGCCTCAACTGGAAAACAAGGAAGGATACAAGGCCCACATCTGATCTGCCATCTCCCATGTAGCTTCATCGAGCCCAAAGTGTTTCCATTTCACTTTAACTTGCTCAATTTCTCGGTTCGAGAGCATGAGAACCTTTTTCTGCAATATACACTGAGGCTCCGACTGGAATTCTCCATCTGGTTTCACCTGCAATACAAATCAATCAATCACATGAACACCATATTTAACATACTTCTTAAGCGGTGAGACATGAAAAACATCATGGAATTTCACTGTTGGAGGTAGTGCAAGTCGTTAGGATACTGGGCCAATCCTCTAAATAATGTTGAAGGGTCCACAAAACCAATGTGCCAGCTTGGCACATGAGCTAATCCACAAGGAGCTCTTCTTCGGTTTGATGCACAAGTACACTTGTTCCCTAACCTAGAACTCCTTGAATAACCTTTTCCTATCTGCATAATTCTTCTTCATATCCTGTACTTCCTTTAGATTCTTCTTGTTCACATGTATCTCCTGTTCCATGTCTTCCAACATATCTGGTCCAATCAATACTCTTCTAACCAGATCACTCGAACTGATAGAGATGTTACAACTCTGCCCATACAATGCCTCAAAATGAGTCATCCTCAATGACTCATGATAGTTGTTGTTGTATACAAACTCTAAAAAAGGGAGATACTCTTCCCACTTCTGTTGCTGATGAATCACATACATCCTCAACATTTCCTCCAATATCCTATTGACCCTCTCTATCTGTCCATTTGTTTGCGGATGATAAGTTGTGCTGAATTCCATCTCTGTGCCCAAACCTATAAATAAATCCTTCCAAAACTTGGAAGTGAACTTCGCATCCCTCTCTAACACAATCTTCTTCAGTACACCATGTAGTCTAGCCACATCTCGGATGAACACCTATGCCACATCGCTAGCTGATTACGTAGACTTCACTGGAATGAAGTGTGTAACCTTTGTTAACCTGTTCGCAATGACCATGATGGAATCATGCTGCTTCACTGTCTTTGACAACCCTATAATGAAGTCCATGGACATGATCTCCCATTTCCATTCTAGAATCACAATCATCTGTAGTAGTCCACTTGTTTTTTTACACTATGCCTTCACTCGCTGACAATCAAAGCATCTCACCACAAATTCCACTACATCCCTCTTCAGGTTCAGACAATTGTAATATATCTTCACTGTAGTCAATGTCTTCTGATAGCCTAGGTGACCTGAATATGGTTTCACATGAAACTCCCTCAAGATCACCTTCTTGAGCTCACTACTATCTGGTACATATATCTTGTCTCGGAACCTGACCAATTCATCTGCTGTAAGATGATAGTCCATGCCCTGTTAACCTGAACCTATACTTATACCTATGCCTATGCCTATGCCTATAGCTTTACTTCCACCAATACCACTAGATGTACCTATACATTCATATGTACCTATACATGTACCTGTAATATCACCCTGCTACAACCTGTGCACAATCTACATATACCTGACCTCCAGATGTCGTCCCTGTAAGATCCTATCCTATAAGTCCATCCCATAGGAGCTCAGAGTTGCCAAGCGATGTACTTGTACCCATCTACTAATAGCATCTACCACCTTTTTCTCTTTATCTTTGATGTACCTAATCTCGAAATCAAACTCGTTGATCATGCCCAGCCATCTAGCCTACCAAGCGTTTAGATTCGGCTGGTCAAACAAATACCTCAACCCAATGTGATCACTAATAAGCACAAACCACCTACCTAGAAGATAGTGCCTCCACATCTTCAGTTCATGTATAATCATTGCTAACTCAAGATCATGTGTTAGGGAGTTCTGCTCATGCTCGTTTAGTTTCCGAGACTTATAACATACCACATGTCAATCTTGCATAAGGACTCAACCAAGCCTTCTCTTGCAACCATCTGTGCATACCACAAACTCTTTGTTCAAATTTTAAATCTGTAGTACTAGTGCATGTGTCAACAACTTCTTAAGCTTCTCAAAGTTAGAGTTGCACTCCTCTATCCATCGGAACTTCTTACCTTTCCTTTGCAATGATGTAATGGGATAAGCAATCTATGAGAAGTTCCTGACGCACCTCCTATAATAGCCTTCTAGACCCATGAAAGATCTTACCTCATCCACATTCTTAAGAGATACCCACTCCATGATGGCCCTTATCTTCTTTGGATCTACTGCAATTCCTTCCTTGGAGTCAACATGTCCCAAGTAGTGCACCTCAATCTGAAACAAACTACACTTGCTGAGCTTACCATACAATTGATTCTCTCTCAATATTTTCAATGCTGCTACTAAATTCTCAACATGCTCTTCCTCATTTTTAGAATATATCAGTATATCCTCAATGAACACAGTAACAAACTTATCCAATTATGGACGCACCACACTATTCATCAAACACATCAATGTAGCTGGAGCATTAGTTAAGCCAAAAGGAAAAACAACAAACCCATAATGCCCATACCTGGTTTTGAATGTAGTCTTGTAAATGTCCTACTCTTTGATGCGCACCTGATGGTATCTGAATCTCAAGTAAATCTTCGAGAATAATGTTGCTCCTTCAGCTGATCGAACAAGTCATCAATCCTCGGAAAATGATATCTATTCTTGATAGTCACCTTGTTCAACTGCTTGTAATCAATGCATAATCCGAGGGTACCATCTTTATTTCTCACAAACAAGTATGGTGTGCCCCAAGGTGATACACTTGGCCTAATGTATCCATTGTCCAACATTTCCTTCAACTGCAATTTTAACTCAACCAATTTAGGTGTGCTCATTTTGTAAGGTGCTTTCGATGTCAAAGCTGCCCCTGGCACTAAATTAATCGAAAATCCTACCTCCCTGTGAGGTGGAAACTCTATAATATCCTCAAGAAATACATCCTAAAACTATTGCAACACTGGGTATCTACTCAACGCATCTGCATCCTCAGCCTCCTTACCCTTTTCACTAGAAATGTGTATTAAAAATATCTTGCACCCTTTTCTACGGCTATGCTTCGCTTGCAAAGTTGTCACCATCCTAACTAATGTGGATTTCTTCTTACCTTTGCAAGACTCTTGGTTCTCCATTGTCATCAACACACTCAATAGCTTTGTCATAGTAGTCTACCTTCATTCCATGTAGATACAACCAATCCATCCCCAATAACATATTGTATGAACCCAATGGTAATACATTTAAATGTGATGTTGTAGGCATACCATTTAAATCAAATGCACAAGATCTTACCCAATGATGAACTCATTTCTTTGTACCTGTATCCAAATGCACTAACCAAGACTCTGCATGGAACTCCTTATTCAAACCACACTTATCCACCAAGTTAGGACTAACATAGATATAATTATATCCAGGGTCAATCAAACTAGAAATAACTTGATCACAAAGCTTACCACCCATCTCAATGATAGATGCCTGGTGTTCTGCTTGCCCACTGTCCACTGTTGCATAGATACGTGGAATATTCTGACCAACATCCCCAACATTCTGCGCCTCATGTGCATTGTATATCTTAGGCTTGCCACCTTGATGTTGTGGACAATCTCTCCTAAGGTGTTCCTCACCACATGTCCAACACTCCAACCAACCAGTGCCCTCACCTCTATGTTGTTGCTTCTGTGACCCATGTCCCTGTCTAGCTGCATTAAATCTCTTTTGTGGAGCCACATTTTCTTTCCCATCTGCATGTTGAGGCCTTTTCCTCTTAGGCTACCATTTACCTCTACCTTTTTTTTTCCCTTCCATCCAAGTTGAGATTCATTCTTACATTTTGATTGTTCATAGCAATGCTTCAGTTTCCTAATAACTTCCTCCAGTTTCTGAGGCTCATCATACTCAATCAAATCTCTAAATACTAATGGAAAACCACTAAAAAATCTCTAAACTTTAGCCTTCTTATTAGTAAGATACGATACATACCTCAATAGTTCCAGAAACTTGGTCATGTACTTTTCGTCTGTCATTAATCCCATCTTTAACTCATAGAATTATTTTTCCTTACTGTTGTAGTACCTTTTAACAAGTACTCTTCCTGAAAATACTCTTGAATTCCTTCCAACTCAATTCATATGTCTTGATGTCTCTAACCCGCTTAACATCTTCCCACTAGATGTTTGTTTTAGCTTTCAAGATGAAGATAGTTATTCTAGCATTCATGTTATGTATGTACTCATAAAACTCAAAGAATTTGTTCATCCCAAGTATCCAAGCCTTTGCATCTTCTGACTTCTTCACATATCCATCAAAGGTAGGTGCTTTTGCTGTCTCTAATTCATCCTATAAGTATCCCCTATCATTCCTCTTGTAAGGATGATAGAGACGATGATCATGATGTCTATCAGAACCAGAACTAGAATAACACATGTACTTGTTTCCCCTCCTTTTCGGAGTGTCCAACAACCTGCCATCTCTCACTATGTCATATCTGTCCAACCTATGTCTACCAAGGGATCTACTTCCATATTCTCCATTAGTCCCATCCTCATGTGCATGGCTGATTCGGAGTGACCCTTGTCGTTGCAGTTCTGACAAACTCTGAAGAAGTATAGCATTGACCTCTGCTTGCTTCTCTTGTGCCTGTATAATCCGATAAGTATCTGCCTTACAACTCCTTATCTCTTCCTTCAATCTTCGCAATGTATCGACCAAATCATAGGTATGCCCCACACCACACTCCTCATCTGATGCATAGGGAGATTCTATGTAATTTACCACCTTGCTAGCCATTTGATCTTTCTCTTCATGCATTGCATACTATGTCAAATAAACCAAATCACAATAAATCAATGTACCTTAGTATAGCTCATGGAGCATACCTTGTATGCAAGATCACTAAATCAACTTGATACATGTATAACATAATCATAACAATAGATCGACATACACAAGTAGATGTATCAACATATAAACATCACTCTAACTAGGTTCTAGTCATCAATGCAAGGCCATATCAACAATGCATGATATGACCTCATGGATGACAAAAACCATTACTTCGTTATACACATTGCTACATGCAACCAACAACGTGCATAAGAAATGCCTAACCAACTACAAACACGCATAAATGCATGTAGTCGAACATAATCAATCAGTTCTTACATGCAACCTACAAGACTGATGCATGTAATCAAAATATTCAAATTGTAATCTAACCTACAAGGATGTAACTAGGCGACATCAAATCAACATGTAAGAAACAAATAACCATATATAATCAGTCACATACTCATCTCAAATACTTTCCACGAAATCAACATCAAATTATCCATGATAACCATACTACAACCCTAATCCAACATCAAGCAAATGCAACAACTATATAAGTGTAGGGGACACACATGCATTCATGACTAACACATTCAATCCATCCAGTCCAAGAGTTGAACCATGCTTTGATACCACTCTGTAACGCCCTCCTCCCACATCCACCCAAGTAACCATGCCAACTGGGATAAACATGAGATGAGAGGCTACTATGATCAGATTCAACCTCCTAGGTAACCTTAAGGAAGTGGAATCAACGGAACATCACACACAGTCATCCAACATCATCAACAGAACCCTCAGGAGACAAGTCAACTACTTAGATAGCCTGTTCCTGGGTCCCACTATTGTTTTGGACCTCTAAGGCCATAGTTGCTCTCATGCTATGGGCAAGGGAGCGACCATAGAACTAAATTCTCTCTCATAGGCCTACATGCTAGTGACTATGTACCAAACTTACCAGTTTTGTGCCAGCGACCTCAGGATTTAAGCCACTTTTTCAGGCCCAGAGCCCATGCCACTGCCCAGAATGGAATGAAAGCTCAGAATCAAGTAAAGTATAGGGAAACAATGATTCAAAATCAAATAGTTGATCAAGACCTTAACCAAACCACTACTAGCCATGATAGAAATTTCATCAAACATATTGTCAACATGTAACCTACAGATGTAAACAACAGAATTAAGTGTAGGGATCTCATACTTATCTGATAATATCCATGAACCATTTTTTCCTTATGTCATTTGTTTCCTTATCACTTATTATGTCATAGATACCATATCCATTCAAATACAATTAAAAACATGTTGAGAGGCATACATAACTGTTGTTACAGAATATAAATCCAATCAGCATAATAGGAACATAATTACAATGAACATATCAGCCATCAAAATCCATGTATAAATCAGTTCATTTACACATGAAAATCAATGGAATGAATTTCTCATTAATCAATTCAATGAACCAATGAGAGCTGGGACTACCATGTTCCACTCGACCATAGATTAGTTAAGTGAAGTCTTTCTTCAGCCAATCACCCCCATGCCATATTCCAAGCATGAATATGGGACTCATATAACACATCAAAAACACCAATCAATGTGGATTCCACCAAAGTTTTCTTCCTGCACCATGAGGAATTTGAGTGTCTCCTAGTCTCTTAGGTTTTACCGTGCATCTGCAGTCTGATGCAGGGATTACTAGGCCCTACATCGAGACATACTCTCTAGGCTTTACTGTGCATTCCATCATGGAATCACTAGGCCCAATGGAGAGAAAATCCACCTCTTGGCTTTACCGTATATCTTGCCATTCACCAACAAGGATTCATAGGCCCACTGAGTCACACAATCTGGCTTTACCGCAACCCATAGTTTGGTTCAAGGGTTACTAGGCCAGTGTCTTCATGCATCCTCAGTCTGGTTTAGGGACCACTACACCATGTGTTTGTCAATTTGTAGATCCACCCCATTCAGCTTTGAATCCAATCCGGCCATCCCACATAAATCGAATGAGAGAACCCATCTCATCAAATCTATTAGGAAATGAAAAGGCTATGCTAAAAATACTGTCACACCTGGAAAAACCCATTCCATGCTAGAAAAGAAACACATGAAATCCCATGCATGCCAAATCTAGCAAGGAAAATACACATGCAAGTTGATACCTGCAATGAATCCTGTTGTAGCTTCTTGATCCTACCTTTCCATGCTTGATCTTTGCTTTCTCTTGCCTTCTTTTTTTTTCTTTCTCCAATGCCAAAGTACTCTAAGAAAACTCTAAGTGTCCAAAAGTATGAGAGAGAGAGAATAATGAAAAAGCTCCAAAGCTAAACTGACAAAAGGTTACCAACTAATCGTTAGAAGCCTTTTTATGAATGAGGCATCTATTTTCTTCATTTTCCATTATTTTCCTTCCTTTTCCTCCTCACATGCAACCTGTGACCTTTCACCTCCTTTTTCTCCTAATTTCCATTATTTTAATAAAAAATTGTGCCAAAAAATTCCATTTTTCCTTTCCAAAGCCTTAGTCATTGCCTTTTCCAATTTCCTTAGCCATAAACAACCAAATGAAGACCCTCTAGGGTGTCCTGCCCAACATTTAGCTTGGAATAAGTATCCCATTCATCGGTGGTTATTGTTTTTAACTTTTATTACATCGAATTTTCACCAGGGATATTACAACAAGAACCATAAATAATACTCATAATATAACCAACATATAACTGGAAAATAACCAACATAGAAACCATGGAAACTCGGCCATAATATCACCAACATAATCACTACAAATATACATAAATCATAGTATAATAATAAATTTTATTAATATATGAAAATTCCAACCAAGTTAGGGACTTCCATGTACCACCTAACCATAGATTGGGATGAACCAAGTCTCTCTTTAAGCCAATCACCCCCACACTATATTCCAAACATGAATGTCGTTTCTCATGGAATAAACCAAGACATAACCTAACCAGGGCCTCTAGAGGCCAAACCACATCAACCCTCATCCACATTGATTCCACCTCCACAGTCGGACATCACTAACACCAACCAGATCAGTCTCTACCAAAGCTATCTAGGGCTCCAAGAACTAGTAACTCAACCCATAGCCATCTAGGGCTCCAGAGCATTTTTCCAACCCGACTCCAGGGACTAGTAACTCAACGCACCAAGGGCTCTAGAGTGTTTATCCCAACCTAGGCTCCAAGACTAGTAACTCAACCCAAGTTGTTCGAAGGCTTCCAGGGAATTTGTTCCAACCCACATCCATAAGGAATTATGAGCACCAATAAAAAAATAATCAACTAGAGAAACCCACAACACCATGGTTATCCAGGAAATGGCAAGGCAAGGCTAAAGCCATTGTCAATCTAGGAAATCTTCATGCAAATGAAATCACATAACCGGAAAATCACATGCATATACCATGCATCCATAAATCATCAAGGAAATCACATATGCGATCTATTACCTGCAAAGTAATCCAGCTATAACTATTGACCCACCTGTTCCCTTGCAATTTACTATTTTTCCTGTGCCTTCTTTCTCAAATTCAAGTGAATACTAAAGTTCTCCAAGCATTCTCTAAGTGTGAAAGAGTATGATAGAATGAGAGAATAGAAGAGAGCTCCCAAAAATAATCTGACAAAAATTGTGAGCTGATATTGAGAAGCCTTTTTATTATTGAGGTCTCTATTTTCTTCATTTTCCTTCAATTTCCCTCTCATGCAATTTTTTGTCTCTTCACCTTCCTTTTCTCCTATTTTCCTTTATTTCATAAATAAAATGTCAATTATTGCCACTTTTTCTATGCCAATGTCTTCTCTGATTTTCATAGCCATTAATTAATCACCAGTGGTACCCAACATATGTTTTGTCAAACATCCAACTTGAAATATGCCTCCCATGACCTTGGTCTTATATTTATTTACATGAAAATCAACCAGGGGATGTTATAAACAATATTTTTGAAATGCAGTGGAAGTTGAAGTCATATACTCTGTTTTTAAATTGGAGAAAGTAGAGGTATATACCACCTTCTTTAATTTATATATTACTTCTTTTTTATTCTCATGAGTGTCCATTTACAGTTCTATTCTTATATCTATTTCCAACATATGGAGCCTTAACATAACAAAACTACTAAATTCATGACTTTCAATCTCATCCTCATCCCGAAGTCCAATTGAAAGAAGTTATCCATTATAATATCATAAGAAAATTTCTACGCATGGTACGATCCTATGCATTTGTCCTCATAACTAAAATTACCCCTGACTGATCATGGTTGATACATATATGCTATAAAATAGTTGACCTTCCTTAAATAAATATTGTAAGCTAAAGAAATATTTACCTTATGGTTGTCCTTATGACCATTATTAGAATATAGTCTTGACCAAATATTACTAATTATAAAGGGTTAATTCAATTTCTTTTGCAACTTGTTGCAGCAAAGTAGGAACACCATGACTTGAAAAAGAACATTGATTCAAATATAATCCCAATATTTTAGCATGACTTTCTATTTTAATGGATTTCTCTAAATTCCAGATATCTAGACTTCTGCCTTGGGAGAACATTTCAGCTTACTTTTCTAATAGAATACACAACATAGAAGTTTGGACTGTAAATATATCTCTTTGCTAAAAACTTCTAAATTCTAGTGTGATAGTTTGTATTCCTTTGCAATGTATTAAAACGAATTTCCAAGATTTGTCCACATTCATATTTATGTAATTTGCATTAGAGGAAATTTCAGCCTAGAAGTGCCCAAGAAATTTTCACTTACATAATATGCAAACCAATCAAAATCCTTTAAATTCAAAAAGAGGTACATGTAAACATTTTGGAGGGAAAATTAAAAAAAATACTTCTTTTAATTGTATTTTTGGCTTATCTGCTTGCATGCTTACTCAAATTTCAAGAGTACACACTCATTGGATGCGGAATTAAATTATGCATTCCAATAAGTACCCATTATATATACTTTTGAAAAGACTCACATTGATAAAAATTAAAGAAACATTAAAAAACATGTTTCAAATAGCTTTTTTAGTCTATCTTCATTTTTATCAATGTAGGTATTCTCAAAAGTATGCATAATGAGTACTTGTTGGATGAAAAATTTAATTCTTCATCTAATGAGTGTCTACACTTGAAATTCGAGTAAACCTGTAAGGATATAACCCAAAAATACAATTAAAAAAAATAGTTTTCTTCTTTTCCCTCCAAAATGTATACTCTTATTTTATTATTTTCATATTATTTTATTAGTTTTCCTTAGGAGACCACTTTTATGTTGAAATTTCCTCTAATTTTTATTTTGGGAGAGGGAGAAAAGAAGAGTAGTTATTTACAATCAGATGGGAAACTGGCACATATTTCCCTTAAATGTATGCTCATGTGATCACTCATAGACCACACTTCCAAATTCGCAATAACAGAATGGTGGCTAAGTATTTATTTGAACCTATTTTGTTCTTGTATAAAATATTAATCATTCCTTGAAATTGTGGGTTTCTAGACTTTTGAACAATATTTATTTGTGTTGCGAGGATGCTGATGGTTTAGTACCTTTCTTTTGGGGCAATGTAGCTGATGATTACCTTTTCATATCTAATGAGCCAAATGTCTTGAAAGAAGGATGTGGAAATTCTTTTGCTTCCTTTCCTCAAGGTAATATAGGACTACTAAATTAGAGCTTATATGTTTTTTTAACTATCTGGCACTTCAAAGTGTAGTTGAATGGTTACTATAAATGTTATCATGTAATATTTTTTATTGAATTTCCCTTCACAAGTTGTTACATCTCTACATCAGGTGGATTCTAGAGCTTTTAACATCCTTTGAATAAATTTATGCTAATGCACTGTGTTCATTGTGATGGGCAAATGTGCAGGGCTAACTTCAAAACAGATGTGTGTGTGAATGAGTAGGATAACATGCCTAGGGTGGGTAGTGTGGCCAATTGTGATAGCTAATTCTAATATGATCAATTTTGCATTAGGGTAGGTGTTAGGAGTATATATTTGTCCCATTAGTGGTCATATAGGAGGGGTTGGTAAGGATTAATAGTTTGAAGTCAGATTGGGATTACCCCAATTCATTCTTTGGGCCAATGAATTGTTCATTTGAATTTAAAATTAAATTGTGTTTTGTGTTTGGCTATTTCCTCTGGTATTTGTGATGTAAAAGTGTAGGACAAGGTTTGTAAAAGTGAATTGAATTTGTTACATATATCATAATTGTATAATTTCTTCATTTTCACAGATAAATAAATTATATTTTAAAATCAAGTTTTTTTTTCAAAAAAGAGAAATCAATGGATTTTATATTAGTAAAAAAGAAAACCATTACATAAATCAAAGTTCACATATGCCCATGTCCCTACCCATATATCTGCTATACATAAAAAAAAATGGCTTATGAAATCAATGCAAAAAATATTTATTGCATCATCCATCAGGAAAACATGAAAGCAGAATTCACCATGTATGCCCATGAAAGCTGAATTCATAAGAAAATATATCCATGTATGCCCATGAAAGTAGAATTCACCAGTAATGTCAACCATAATCCGGATTATGAAGACTCATAGCGTCCCAAAAAACCAGTTTACATATTGAAGCTATGGATCTGACCATATTTCCGTGTCAAAATCTATACTTTTAGTTAAATGATATATCCATCCTTCCTTTAATGTTGCATTTAGATTTACTCTATAATATTTTTTCAATTTAATGTTATTTTAAAAGCACAAAGTTTACATATTGGAGGGACAGATTTGACCATATTTCCTTGCTGAATATTATTCTTTTAGTTAATGATATATTCATTTTTCCTTAACATTGCATCCAACTTTAATCTAGAATATTTTTTTTTCAATTTAACAAAATTCTCTCGAAAGAATGGAATGCCTCTTCCTCCTAGTGGCCCAGTTACGACACAGCCCAATAGCCTACTAGTTGTTAAGTTTGACTACATCAACTCTTAACTAAAATTAAAAAATATACTATTCTAAAGTATTTTAGATCACAAACACATGGCTAGCCAATTTTTCATGAATAATGGGGGCTGACACGACATCCTCTTGAACTATAGGTGCGAAAATAGGAAGGTCAACTTCTTAGTGGCATAACTTTTTCATACAAACTCTTATTGACGCACTTATTGCATCGTTGGAAATATCTTTGTGTGTAGAATAGCATGAAAAGTTGTGGCACTTAAGAGAAAATAATTTACCCCCAAAAAATGTCGCTTGATACCTCAAAATGATACCATAAGGTTTTAGACCTTATTTCACCAAATTGGGTCCCACCGGTAAAAACGGTCCCGTGAGCTAATTGCTCCACTTTTTCCACTGCAAATGCATCGAGATGGATGAAAAACAATATAGTGATCCAATTCATATCACACCTCCCCATTTTGGGAGGCTTTTATTCCCCAAAATGGTTTATTGAATGAGGTGAGGAAATGTTTCGTCCACCTTCTCTTTGGTGTACCATTTAGCTTTGCCTCAAAGTTGCACCTTCAACCCAATCTGCCAAAGGTCATGTTGCCCCTATATTGTAAATATTGACCTCTTCTACAGAATTGTATGTTTGGTCAACTTTTCCTGAGCATTTGGTGCCAAATCCTCCACAAAAATTAGGACATGTTCCTCTTCCTAATCTTACATGGAAGGCTCATAGAGTTTCAAATTATCTACATTCATAACGGATTAAATGCACATATATGGTGGTAAATTGAGTCCATAGGCATTATCACCCACCTTTTCTAGTATCTCAAAGGGACCATACCTTAGAGCCTTGATTTTGTTTCTAGGCCCCTGTAGCCTCTCCTTGTTCAACTGTAGCCATATTTTCTCTCCCACCTTGAATGATCTCTCTGTTCTATGTTGATCATTCATGGACTTATACTTCTCCTGCAACTTCTGTAGTGTTTCTTGTACCTTTGGATGGATCTTCCTAATCTTCTCTATAAATTTTTCGGCCCTCAAAGCATTTCCTGTAAGATATTTCATCACTCCTCCTTGCTTCCCATATGCAATATCCAAAAGTGAAGGTGGAAAATATCCAAAACAAGTCTCAAATGGGGAATTTCCTATATAAGTGTGGACTTCTTGGTTATAAGAATGATGTATATACCAGATTTCCATCCCAGGTCTTCGGATGCTTCTGTTTGTATCCCCTCAGAAGTCACACCAAAGTATTTTTTACTACTTCTATCTGCCTAATTGCATGTGGATGGAATGTTGTAGATCTCTTCAACTTTGTGTCCATCTTCTCCCACAATGTAGTCTATAATGCACTGAGAAATATTGTGTCATTGTCTGAAATGATGCTCCTTGGTATCCCAAGGTGCACCCAGACCTATCTAAAGAACAAGTTTTCTACTTCTTGTCCGTTGATGGTCTTTTTATAGGGAATCAGAACAAACATATTGCTAAACGTATCAACTACCACGAACAAGTAGTCATGTCCCTTCCTAGTTTTTGGTAAGCCTATGACAAAGTCCATGGAAATGCTTTGCCAAGGACGAGTAGGTACATGTAAGGGATAATATAAACCTTGTTTCTTGTTGCTAGTCTTGCTGGTACAATAAATCATGCATCCTCTTATGAACCTAGCTACATTCTCTTGCATCTTGGGCCAATACACATACCTCTACAAGTTAGCCATTGTCTTACCTACACCAAAGTTCCCTGCAATCTTGGAGGTGTGATCCTCTCTAATTAGCTACAAATTCTCACCTTTAGGAACACATAGCTTATCCATCTGGTAGAGTAACCCATCCTAGATATGGTATTCAATGGTGTTTTTGTCATTGTGCACATGAATCTAACTCTATAACTAGTGATACTCCCCTTTGAAGTCCTCATCTTTGAATATGCCTCTCTATATGCATCATGGGTGAATGGCTCCTTGTGCATAAGAGTCCCAAAAGTTGTAATATTTGATGTGGAGGGCCTTGAAATCATATCGATGAACTTTTTTCTGCTACCCTTATTATACTTGATCACCAAATGAAACTGTTGTAAGAACCCCATCCACTTGTAATGCATAGTCTATTGTAGATTACTCTGGGCATGCAAGTACCATAATGGTTGGTGATTTGTGTATATTACCATATCCTTTCCCATTAGATAATGCCTCCATTTCTTCACAATTTGCACCATGGCATAGAGATCCTTATCGTAAGTTAGGTAGTTAAGAACTGCCCCATGAAATACTTCAAAATGGTAGTAAACGGGCCTTGCTCCTTATATCAAGACAACTCCCATAGCATAACCACTCGCATTTTTCTCCAGTTCAATAGGACACTACAAGTTTGGTAATGTCAGAAATGGTTCTTCACTGATCTTCTTGTTTAGCTCCAAGAAAGCCTTATGTTGACCTTTTCCCCATTGGAAATTCTTTCCACTTGTTGTTATGGTGTCGAGCAGTGCTGCTACCACTAAAAATGAGGTTATAAATTTCCTCTGGTACTATGTTGCTCCAATGAAACTCTTGACCTCATAAACATTAGTAGGCACTCGCCATTTCATGATGGCTTCCATCTTGGAAGGATCTATCTTCAACTCTCCTCCATTGATCACATACACCAGATACACCAAAGACTTCTGCGTAAACTCACACTTCTTGAGATTTTCTAGCAGCTGGTGTTTCTTCAATGTTTCTAGCACCTGCATCAAATGTGAAATATGCTCCTACCAGGAAGCACTATATACTAGTATATCATCCATATATAAAACAACAAGTGAATATATAAAAATGGCATAGTATATCATTCATTAATCTCATAAACGTAGCTAGTGCATTACATAGGCCAAATGGCATAACTAAACACTTATACAAACCTTTCCTGGTTTTGAAGGCGGTCTTCCATGTGTCTTATTCTTTGACTCGAACCTGGTGATATGTAGACTTCAAGTCTAGCTTGGTGAAATAATTTGCTTACTACAACTAATCTAGCAGATCGCCTATCCTAGGCAGGGGTATCTGTTCTTGAGAGTGATTTTATTCAATGCCCTATAGTCTATACACATACGCCAAGTACCATCCTTCTTTGGCACAATTATGATGGGTGACTCACATGGTGATGTACTCAGTCAAATGACACTGTGTTCCAGTAGTTGTTACAACTGTTTCTTCACCTCACTTGCTTCTATAACGGATTTCCTGTACAACCCAATATTTGGCAATGGGGAATCTGGCAATAGCTGGATCACATGCTCCACTTCTCTCTTATGGGGTAACCCTTTAGGCTTTCAAAGCACATCCTTGTATGCCCTTAACAACTCCTCCATTTGTTGTTTTTTTTCTTAGTACACCCCTTGAGGGCTTCCTTGCCTCTTATTGAACTCTCTTAAGACTAACTTTCTCTTAAAAACAATAAAACATACTTCTTTCTAGAACTGACCAAATTCTTGGCTTGGTTGGCACTTACTAGTGAGATTTTTAACTTTCTTTTGTGCGTAGTGATGATGAACAATTTTCCATCCTTGATGAGCCGGTACTGGTTATATATCCTCATTAATATTTCATCATACATGTACATGTATGGACTCCCAAACACGACTCCACATACATCAAGGGGAACCACATGTTTCTTTAGTTCGTCAGTAAAGTCATCACTGATAGAAATTCTGAGTTTTCACTTGTTTTTTACATTCAACTATGCATCCTTATTTACCCATTTTAGTAATCTGGGTTTGGATGATCACAAATTTCCAGCCCCAACCTCTTGTCCAGCTCTGCTACAATGATATTCGCCTATGATCCTGAGTCAAACAAAGCATCAACCTTATTCTTCTTGACTTGTATCTTTCTATGGAAGAGTTTGGTCATTTATTTCTCTTCCTATTGTTGAAGGCTACTCAGATTCACCTCCTTCTAAACTGATGTACAAACAATCTTCTCATCCATATTCAAGTTTCTTTCTGTTCTCTAACTGCATGCACCACTTGTACAACTCGAAAAATTATACAATTGATAGTACACTACCTTTGAACTCCAATCTCAATAGGGTGACTATAATTTCATGCATGCATGAGTTAATTATGGTTGATTTATCAGTTAACTGGTTGAACACATGAAGTAGCACCCCATTGCTTGACCTCCTACTAGTTCCTCCATTAGATGGAACTAGTTTAAATGAAATTAACTCAGTTTAAATGAATTAAACTAGTAGAACTCAAATTAAACTCAATCTAGGCTCCTAAAATTTTCAACATGGAGTGGGGAACATTCGACTTTCAATGCATGCCATTTGGCCTTATTAATTATGGTGCCACCTTCCAAAGTGAAATGGACATTTCATTTAGAAGGCTAATTGGGTCAAAGCATAGTAATGTATTTGGATGATGTCATAGTGTTTTCATGATCCAGGTGGCTGTTGTTGGCCACTCACCTATTCCACTTGGAACCAATTGTAGCGGCTACAACCACCCTCCAAAATTTTGCCTTAGCTTCCTTTTGGAGCCTCCTTTCCAACCTTCACAACAGCATGCCTTGCTTTGTCAAGTTCACAAGATTTAGTGTTTTTCTTGCATAAAGGCAACCTGTCGATCATAGTTCAATGCATTCCCTTCACAGGTTGATCACCCAGACTTGGTCTAGTTGCAGGCTGAGCAACTCCCACAAGAAATTGCGTAATTCTGGAAAGAAACTAACCTTCCCTCCAAAAATTGGGCAGTCCTAATTGACAGCTTGCTGGGCTCTAGAATTGTGCAATTCTAGTAGTCAACATTCACAATGAAAATTGCACAATTTTCCCCAACAGGGCTACTCAACCCAGAATTTGCACAAATCTCCTAAGAAGCCAACCCAACTCCCAACTAGAAATGTTCATTTTTTCCCAGCAGTGGATCAGTCTCTTGCATGTGCAGCTGAGTTGACCATTCCCTCGGGAACCAAGCAAAAATGACTTGCATGCATGAGCTACTTCTCCTAAGGCAGCATGCAAAGGCATCCCTTATTTTAGGGATCTATTTTTAGCAATTGGAGATTACATGCAAGGATCATTTCAGAAACCTCCCACCAAGTGTCGCTTTCCCTAGATTTGTGGCACACGTGTCACAAACTCGATGTTATCAAAACTCATCAACTAGACATCACAGAGCTCATTCCTCACATCAACCTTGCAACTTTGACATCCCACATCACATCAGTTGTTTTGGGGTGAGACCACTTTCCATGCATTTCGTTGCATTTCTGTTGCTTTTTGTGTTTTTGCTTGTGTGAGTACTGTTTTATTGATTTCTTTGAATGCTTGTTGTCATTTAGATGCATACTAGCTTGCCCTAGCAATGTTTCATTTTTCGTTTCTATCCCATTGCTATCGCATGCATGAAACTATTTTTCACAAACGATCATCAATTCGCCTCACCCACATGCATGTTGTTCCATTTTTTGAATCTGTCATTCACCATTTTCATGCATGATAATTCACTTATGCTTACACTTAGTATCACCATGCATGCACACTCACATTCACTTTCAGTTTCTCATTAGCGAGTCTGGGTAGCCTTAGCGGGACTCTGCCTCACCAAGAAAACATTGCACAATATTGAGAGGGAAGGATCTGTCTTCCTCTCAAGAAATGTGCATTTCTGCCCAGGCACTATCCTCCAAGACTATTTTGCACATTTCTAAGGGACAGTGAGTGCTGCCCAGAAAATTGTACAATGCAGTCGCTGAGCCTGCAACCATTGCCAGCTAAGATTGCGCATTGCACAATTCCAACAGTCAGTAGCTAGACTGGACTATGCATTGCATAGTTCCAACTATCATTCAGTATCCTAGCAGCCCAAACTATGCCTTTTGCAGTCTTGGCAGTTAGTCTCCCGCCCTCTCGGCTGAAATTGCTCAACCTTCATGATTAGTCACATAGGTATCTTGTAAGTCAGTTTTCAAGTTCATTTTGGTTTTCGACTGACAAATTTCTTTCCATGAGTGTTTCCATTTATCTAGGTATTGTAGGTGTTCATCTGCCTCTCAGAAATGCAGGTACAATGGTTCTAAGAGAGTAGAGTTGAAGACACTGTTCAGAGCACATCTGGAGATGCAATCGGTCAAATGGCTATGATCTTTCCTACTGACAAAGATATCAAGTTGTTCGTAGACAAGGACATCAAGATATGAAAACAACAAAATCACAACAAGAAACATCATGAACAAAATTTGAAGGCAGCATACTGAATGCAACGAATGCAAGAGGAAGGTTGTTGACAACATAGAGGCAGAACAAAGTTGCAAGCTCAAGCAGATCCACAGATGATGAAAGAAACTTTGGAGACTCAGGCTATGAGGTGATAGTGCGACATGAAGATCACATGAAGACAGAGAATGGAATAAAGAAGGAATTTCATGTGCTGAAGTAACAACCTAATGAATAACATGAAGCTACACAAATAGACGAATGAGTTGCAGCAAGAACATGAACAACAGTGGGTGCAACATGCACTCACAGATGAAACTGCACCCGTACAAGTTGAAGATCCATCCCAGCAACTAGCACGGAGTAGACATGGTGAGTAGTGTTGTTGGCCACATGCAAGGGATTCAGCAACATGCATGTCATTGTGTGCATGCATGCGATTCAACCCATTCAGCACACTCACCAAGGCGAAGACAAGAAGCAAGTCCAACTGGAGCTGAACATGTACTTCAGGAAGTTGATGCACATGACCACCATCATACACTTGAAGATCAACATAGACACTATGCATTAGTGTGTTGTCGGTTCAACCACACACAAGAAGACCATGCACATGTTAGCAAACAAGTTGGATGAAGGAGCCATACCATTGCATCGGATGCAATGGAGATGAGTTTGATCAACAAGATGTCACCATGGGGTACATGCACATCATCATGGGCACCAAACTTGGCATTAGCTCACCAACCTCACCATCACAAGCATGTCAAAGAGTTGGTCTCACCTCAATGAACCGAGTGTCAGTGATGTCTGCATGGCTTGCTCAAGCCATTTTGTCTTGTCATGAGCACATGTGCATTGTAATGTAACGTCATGTCAAGTGGAAGTTCAAGTGTCAATAGTTGGATGTAATAGTCATAGAGTAGATGAACAGTCATGAGGGTAGATTAACTGTCACAAAGTGGGATGTCAAGGGTCACCCCAACCTTTTCTATAAATAGAACCTCATAACTCATTGTAAAGTCTTTTGGTTAATGAAGCTTTCAATAAGACTATCTTGGAGAGAGCTTGGACAATGTTGTGACACGCCTTGCCTTCTCCACTACACGGAGCTAGTACATCTCTTTGGAGGAGCAGGAAGATGTGGCTGTAATGTTCCATTTTTGGGGCTACCAGGTGTACATGGATGTATTGTATGACTGGAACTTACACTTCTTTATATAATAAGAGCCAACACGTTTTTGAGCGATGGAAAAGGTATGAATTTGCCATTTATTTCATCATCTATTCCTTTAATTATATCCCCTTTATATTCTAAGATATTAATATATCAAAGGATTATAGCAAAAACTAGGGAATTATTTATTATTACAATTTAGCTAATTATTGTCTTTTCTCATGCAGGAAGAAGATGAAATGGGAAAACTACCGTTCCCTACCCAAGAGAAGGAAAAAGTCAAAGTAGAGTAATTGTTGTTCCCTCACCAGGAAGCGGTGTACAGGCAGCAAGCCAAGGATGGAGCATGCAGTTATGGATAAGAGCAGAGAAGATCACAGCATCAGTGCAAAAGACAAAGAGTTAATTGAAGATGGAAGATTGAGCGGATCTCTTAGGATATCTTGATCCTGAGGGATCGTTGTTACTATTTTATCCATTGTTACTATTTCATCTGCCTGGCCATTATAAAAGGGACAACGATTGTAAAGACAAGGGAGAGATTATTCAGAAATTACTTTTGTATTTTTACTTTGATCATCAACTTCGTTATTGAAACAGAGTACGAACTAGCTGTAACCATTTTGCTTATGATTAATATATAAAACAGTTGTTGTTCCTTCTTTCATACTGAAGTAATCCAGCGGTGTTCACTAGTGTCTAAGGGCCTGGCCCTGGTGGATTCACTTGCTGTTCTTGTATCATTCCTTTATGATTTATATCGTGTGATGGTTTGGTTTTATTTCTATCTATTGTAGTCGCATCGCTTTACTGTTTCTTATTTCCAGACTTAATGAATTGCTCTGTTTTATATGCTGTAATCGAATTACATTGCTATTCATTTCCCTCATAACAAGATTATTGCTTTCTGCAAGTATATTGTTGTGCTGTTCATTTTAATTACAAAGCTTTGTTGTTCATTTCAATAACTTAGCTTTGTTGTTCATTGTAGTTACATAAGTCTTTTTGTTCATTTCTATTATATAGCGTTGCTGTTCATTTACTTTCTACAATCATTTAGGTTTTCCTTTTATAATTCTTATAGTTAGCATAATTATCTCATTTCGATCATTTGCAGTAGCATTATTGATTTAATTCATTGCAATTTCCAATTGGTTGTTTAGTGTGTTGTGTGATCTTGTTGTGTGTGAGATCAACAACTATAAAGAACATTGGTTATTGTTGTCAAAGCTCCTAGATTGAGGATCTTATTTATGCTTGATTTAGTTTACATTAGTTAAAAAGGAATGAGTTATTGCTACTATATCCTTGACTAATAATTGTTGTTCCTCTGTTGAATAAATGATTTAGTTCTAGAGCATTGAGTTTCCTTTAATTGCAAGTGAGTTTTATTTAAAGCATCCATTTACTCTTATATTTGAAAGCACTGTACTACAATTTAGAAACATTACTCTTGAGTAAACAGCCTCCACAAACTATGTACACTCTTGAAATAGAAAATCTTGCCCATATTGATAACTAATATGAAGATAATTAGGAGTTAAAAAGACACCTTTTATACCTCAACACTTTTGCGTCGTTGCCAGGGAGAGTGTAGCCATTTCTAAGGAGTAGTGTGCATCTGATGGGTGCCTGTTAGGAGAGAATTTGGTATTAAAATTGGAAGGTGAGAACCTGCATACGGAGCATGTAAAAGCCCTACTCCACCGGCTACTTTCCAGTGGAATTGTTAAGAACTTAGGGTAGAAATAAATATTTGAGTTGTGTGTATGACTAAGAAGAAAAAACTTGAAAATAATCCAAAACCACTACCCAAACCTGACAAAGTTAAGGGACTGGTGACCCTTGGTCGATCAACCTTCATAGATGATATCCTTAAGAAAACTGAATCTTAGCCATCAATAGGCCCTAGAAAAGTTGCTTCTAGACAACCTGCTGGCTCCCTTTGGGCCACAGACTCACCATTTGTAGCCTTTGCTGAGGTGCACAAAAAAATAGAAGAAACTGAGCAAGATTTTCAATAAATTGAGAATTTTCACCCAATTTCTTTACAGGAAGGGAATTCTAGTAATCTCCATGAAGGAGGAGGAGAAATAGGGGAAACAGAGGAGCCAAGATCCCCTCACGAAATAATCCAAACACTCAGCAGCCCAGATAAGGGGAGTGTTGTTAAGTTTATCCAAAAAGAAGCAGGAGAACCTGAGGAGCCAAGATCCCCCCAGGTAGTAGTTCAGCAAGGAACATTCAATGTCCCCGACCAGGGAAATGTTGTTAAGCTCATTCCTATTCCTTCTAGTCATCCTAGGAATAACTCTCTGGAAATCCCCGAAGGATACTGGCACATATTTGATCAACTGGCCTAGAACTAGCAAACACCTCAAACCTCCACACTGTAGTATCCCATCATGGACACAACAGTTAATGCACCTATGAAAGCCATTCCTCTCTAGAATATTCCTACCTTCCATGGGCTAACATCAGAGGATCCAGATGCATTTCTATTTGAGTTTGCTGTATTGTGCCAGGGGTATGACTGTACCACTGGTCCCCCAAAACTAAAGTTATTTCCCTCCACATTAAAATGAGAAGCTTTACAATGGTTTATGGGGTTAGGTGGGGGTAGTATAAATGACTGGGATCAGATGAAAACTATTTTCCTAAAGAAATATCAGGACCATTGCAGATCTACAGAATTAAATGATGAGATATTTCAAATGACAACAAGACCTAGAGAAACATTGGAGGAATATGTAGAACGATTTCAATACAATCTGCAAAGACCTCCCTATGCATCATTGCCCTTGCCTGATAATGTGTTAAAAACTACATTAATTAAAGGAATGAGTTATTACTATTGTATCCTTGACTGATAATTGATGTTACTCTGTCGAATAAATGATTTAGTTTCGGAGCATTAAGTTTCCTTTAATTGCAAGTGAGATTTATTTAAAGCATCCATTTACTCTTATATTTGAAAGCATTGTACTGAAATTTAGAAACATCACTCTTGAGTAAATAGCCACCACAAACTGTGTACACCCTTGAAATAGAAAATCTTGCCCGGATTGATAACTAATGTGAAGATAATTAGGAGTTAAAAAGACACCTTTTGTACCTCAACATGAGCACATGTGCATTGATCATTGACTCACATGATCACATGAGCACATGTGCATTGTAATGTAACGTCATGTCAAGTGGAAGTTCAAGTGTCAATAATTGGATGTAACAATCATAGAGTAGATGAAGAGTCATGAGGGTAGATTAGCTGTCACAAAAGGGGATGTCAAGGGTCACCCCACCCTTTTCTATAAATAGAACCTCATAACTCATTGTAAAGGATTTTGGTCAGCAAAGCTTTCGATAAGACTATCTTGGAGAGAGCTTGGACAGTGTTGTAAAGTGCCTTGCCTTATCCACTACATGGAGCTAGTACATCTCTTTGGAGGAGTAGGAATATGTGGTTGTAACATTCCATTGTTGGGGCTAGCAGGTGTACATGGATGTATTGTATGACTGGAACTTACACTTCTTTATATAATAAGAGCTAGCACGTTTCATGCATATGTTCTATTGTATTCCAACTATCTTGTTTACTCTAAACTACATATGTATTTGATTTCTTATGCACACATGTATGGACTATTCTGTATGAGCATGTATGAATCTTTTTGAAATGTGTTGATTGGTTTAACCATCACTTTGGATTGCCAGCTCACTTTCTTTCTAGCTTGTGATGCATCTTCACTCATGGATTCCCTTCCCATTAGAGTACTATTACAGGTTGCCAAGGGGCGCACACATCTCAACCCACATGTGTTAGAACCTCTCATGCACCTTCCTTAACTCACCGCAATAGTCACATCCTTGCTACTAACAGAGTTATCTTACTTGCCTCTATGCAAAATCATGGTCAAGGCATTGCTATACGACCCACTGCTGGGACTCCTACACCAAACAGTCTGAGGTCTAATTGGGACTTCTTATTGGGGAGATCCCTTGACATATTGGTAGGTCTAGCACCATCAACATTTTGGCACTAGAAGGAGGGCCACATGACGAACTCAGTCCTCACATATGTTTTGAATATCTACACATCTATCATGACTCACTACCGAGTAACTCTTCTAGAATGTATGTCTTATGGAAATGATTTCATTATGTCAAAAGAGCTCTCAGACGACTTGTCTCAGGAAACGTATGATGGTGGAGGCTACGGAGCCTTAGTTAGGCTTGCAGGCACCATTATAGGCTCATGCGAAAGACATGGATTTTTTGAGGAATACATGAGCCACACCTTGTTCATTTACATGCTTCAAGGGAACCTAATGCACTGGTGTGCCACACTACTTGAAAAATCTATTCATTCTCTTGTTCATTTGGTCAGAGAGATAGACCATGCCTTTAATCACTTTGACCATGAAGCACTTGATCAAGAAATTTTGAAATTACAAAAAGCACCTAATGAACCCGTTGATCACTTTTACACACGCTTTTGTAATATTGCATACCAATTCCCTAAAGTTGAAATTGATTGGTAATTTCTTTATGGAAGATTTTAGTATCTTCTTCACATACCCAAACCCCACTCAGCACACTTCGGTGATGGAACTGTGCAATCAGACGCATGCATAGTTGTTGTCACAAGTGACTATCCACCTTCATCTCATCAAGAAGCTCCACCATCACAAAGTGATATGGGAGATCATGCACACACCTCTATTGAACTATCACATCCTCACACCTCACCTGATCTTGAGATCTATGCAGATTTGGATTGCAAGCCTATTGGTTGTCACGTGGATTCATTCCCTTGACCTCTGTCCTCACATTTTGTTGATCCTTTCAGACTATACTGTCTTGTGTTCTTCCATTCTATACTCCTCACCTGTTGTGAATGAGGATCAAGTTTTCAACAGAGTTGGGGTTATGCAGCCAACCTATGCCATCATTCATGATGAGTGTGTGCAGGAATCTAAAGAAGAGCTTGCGGTGAAGGATGAATCCCTTCTAGTCACGCCTCATCTGCTTCATCCTAACATCCCTTTTGATTATGCCACTACTGATTTCCCCTATGAAAACCCATTTCCGGATGTTTCTACTTCCAATCATTCACAGGACACCTCAAATGTCAGTTTGTCATTACAGTGCAGAGAGGACACATATTCCTCAGAAAATCCATTCATTTTGTCATTTATCTTTCTTGAAAACGCAGAGGGTTAACAACTTTTCTTCTCATCTACTCCTCTGCCTGATTCATCAAATCATGAGGATGTTGACAAACATCCTGAATTTTTTGATCTTGGTTGTCGTGATATATTCACTTCCTCATCCGATTATGATGTTGATTCAACCATTGTTAATCTATTGTTGGGCATGGAATCCCCCCACAACATGTTTTGGGGCTCAAAGCCCAAGTTTTGAGTAACATTTTTGTAAAGCTCCACAAAGTGTGGGTGAGAAGCATGAACTATATGTTAGAGTCATAGGGTTGTCCATCCTAAGTTTTGAATGTAGTATCGGCCTACCCATCGTCCACGGACCATGGGATTGTATAAATAGAGCGAGGCTCTGTTACACTAAAAAATGTCACCATGGCTATGTACAGTTAGTATGGCTCTATCAACAGCTATGCTAACCTCTTGGGCAAGTCTTATGCCTCTGCTCTCCATGTTAAACTCCAAGAAGAGAGAAAGTCTTTATAAATGTATTTATCTCTGGGTACGCAGGTTCTCTCAAACCTTACCTGCGGGTACGCACCTAATGTTCATAGTGTCTGCGTCCAAAGACGCTCTGTATGTAAAGGAGAAGGTGCGTCCTCCTGGAAAGGTCAAAATGCACAAGTTTCATCTTTAAAAAGTTACTTGTGGTCATTTCTAGAGCATTCTAGAAGGTTGTTCGACGTGTATTGAGCGCCTCCAGATGGTTCATGTATCCCTACCAAAGAGGAATTTATCCCATCAAGAGAGGAGCTATCCCATCCAAAGAGGGGATTATCCCATTGATGGTGGACCTGATTAACTTCCTCTTGAGCACTATAAATAAAGGCATTGGGCCAGAAGGAGGGGAGGTTGAAAGCTAAACATTTCTAAGGGTAGGTGCTGCTGGAATTAGGACTCCCATTTAGAAGCTTGTGAGGAGAGATTGCCATCTTTACTTGTTCTATTTGGAAGTGGGTGAGCTTTTTCAAAGTAAAGGAGAACTCTTGAGGACCCTGGAAGGAGCTTGCACAACACCAAGGCTCAGGTTGTAATGGTTCCTTTTATTACCTTTAATGCAAATTAGTCCATTCTTCTCAATGACTTGTTGTTTATGAGTTGTTTCATATGTTCCTTGGTCTATATGTTGAATATGCTTTGTTTTATGTTATAATCAGGTGCTATTTAATGGTTTGACTGTTGGTGAATGCAGGTTTTGGAGAAAAGGAGGAGCTCATCCGAATCAACAAAGCTGAGCTACTACAACAGCGTTTGGTTAAAGGTAAGAGCCACACACTTGATTTCTCATATTGCAATACATATTTAGAGAAGGATTGCTCTCGTTTGTTTTGTTTGTCATTAGAATGTCTTAGACTTCTAGGAAGGTCAGTTGTGTCCGCACTGTTGACTGATTCCGTGTGACAAAATGGCGACTCCACTGGGGACTCCATTGATGTAAAAGTCTTTTCCTTTGAATGAACTTTGCTCTGAGAAAATTGATTTATTTTTCTGGTTTTTGGCTCTGTGACTTTGTTTTTGGGTGGATTAGCTTAGGATTAAATTAGATTTAGTTTTTCTTGAATTTTCCAGTAGGACGCACCCTCTGAGTATTGCACAGTGCGTCCCTGGACGCACTGTCGCTGTGCGCATAGAGCGGGCCTGCACCTGTTCTAACAGGCTGCCTGCGTCCCCTGCTAAAATTTTAGAAAATTCCATTTTTTGCATTTTTGCTCTTAGATTTTGCTTTTTCTTAGTTTTTACTGCCCAGATCCATTTGTCTCTTGTCAAAAATCTTCACCTGAACTTGTTTTGATTGCATTGAGTGTTTTAGTGGATTTCATAGAAGTTTAAGCCCTAGGGTTTGATTTTTGAGTAGGTCTTGTAGTGACTTTGGCGGTAGAAGTTGTCAAGCCTTAGATCTCTCTGGTTTTGTCAGCTTTCTTAGAAGTCAGACCTGTCATAAAGTCTACCTGTGTGAGCAACTTGCCTTTGAGTTGTTTCTTTGGTCAAATTTTGAAGTGCTTGTTGATTGAGTGTTGATTTCCATTTTACAAAAAGAACAAAAAGATTAGAGTTTTGTTTTGACTGGTCTTTTGATTCTGCATTAGCTGGTCCTTGGCTTGATTGTAGTCAAGTAAAACACCCTAGAATCATCTTTGTAGGCTTTTGCCTCGTTAGGTTTGCTTTAGAGTAAATTTCCTTTTTGATTTGCTTGTAAGTAAAGTTTTCATAGATTTTATAACTTTTAAGATTGATTTTTGTTAAAATAGATTTATATGCTTTATTAAATAGAGAAAATACAAAAACATCTCCTTTGAAAAGTTTTGTTTCAAGTAGCTTTGACGAGTTTTGAAAGAAAAAGAGTTTTTTCGTGCACGTAAGGAGTGGTCATGTTTGTATGATTGGAAAGATAAAAGAGAATTGTTTCTTTGATTGTCTTTATTAAGAAAGTTGTTTTTATATAAATTTGCATTCTCTAAACTTTCTTAGTTAAGAATTTCATTGAAAGAGAAAATTAGAGTAAATCATCCTAAGTGCATCTTTGTAGTGGTTTGAGTCGAGTCTACACACCATTGGTTTCACTTCCGCTACCTTTTGTCTTTAAGAAAAACCAAAAAATTAACGCTTAAAGTAAAATCAACGTAGTAACTTTTATTTACTAGGGCTCTGAAACACCAATTTAGATCAGGCTAGTGTCTTGGAGTAGGAGAGTAATTAACTCTCCAAGACAACAAAACCAAACAAGTAGCTTATCTTGTGCTAGAATAAATCCAATTGTCTCACTTGTACTCTGGGAAAGCTCCTCTTAAAGGAGAAGCACGAGCTCGTGTCTGAACCAGTGAGGGGATCATTCCCCCCTCGTTGGGAACGACGCCAGACACGCACGTATTATAAACGGTAAACCTCGGATTAACCATTGTGGAGGAGCCAGGGGTCACTTGTCGGTAAACCTTGGATTATTGTCAAGGAACCGACAAGGGGATTGAGCTTGATACTCTGCCCTTGCGTGCTGTCGGAGTTTAGACTATTCCCCCAGGTGCATTTGTTGCGATTGGTAACCTTAGTGACCATAATCTTTAGGATTCTTCCAAGGCGACGGTGGAGGGAAGGTCCCACTGTACCTGGAGCACACGTCGACTAGACTCACTTGGATTTTTCGGGGGGTTCACTTCACTCGAGACGGTTAAAGTGGAGGAACTTTTGCCGGTCTATTCATTAAGCAGGTTGCCGGGGTAACTGTTCCACCCGCCACTTCTGTACTGAATCCGGCGATGTTGGGTTTCATCTCCAACTAGCGCTTTTGGTCCGGAAGGCTACTGTTTGTGCTTGGTTTGACGCCCTAGATTCTTTAGGCGTGTGCTTCAAAATTTGTTTGGTTCTTTAGAGACTTTAGGTGGTTTGATTTGAGATTTTACTTTGTTTTCGTGTGTAGTAGTTAAAAGTTTTTAACTGTGGCGGAATTACCGAGACAGTCCCGTAGACTTCGGGGCAAGTCACCTGAGATTGTTACCGGAACCGATTTGTTGAGGAAACTCCGTAGAACACGGGGTGGATCTCCTGAAGACGTCCCGGGTCAGTACGAAGGATTAAAAGTCCTTGTAACTCCTCCTAGTGGCAGTAGAGTAGGTTCACCTGAAGAAGGAGAGTCTTCGTTGGTAGTCCATCAAGATTACCAAGGTCTAGAAATAGGTTATAATCCTGAAGCTGTTACAGTTTCTGAGCTTGCTGGTAGTTTCTCGTCTACTAGTGATATAGGCGAAGAACCTGAAATATCTGAACCTGTTACTCCAACTTCTAGTGTTCCTGATTCACCTAGGGTAGAAAGAGTCATAACCGAAAATCTTCCTTCTGGTTTGATTGCTATTGAAGAACTTGTTCCAGAAGAAGAAGTAGGCCCTTTTCTCGAAGATCAACCTACACTTGATCTAAGAGAGCGTGAATCTATCTTTTACAGTCCTCCTAGGAGTACTACTTGGTATCTTTCGTTAACAAATTATTTAGACAATTCAGGTATAGGTTTTTCTCCACCTCGTACTCCTTTTCCACCTAGAGGTATATATACTCCTGTAAATATGTCTGGTCAGTCGTCCATGTTCACTCAATCACCTGAATCATTTTTGTATGGTGGTCCTTCTGTTCCTTCTGGGTATCAGTCACTTACTGGTACTTTTGCAGGAGCATCTCCTCAACCCATTGAACATGGGTTATTCGCTGGAAATAATGGTAATAAGCCGTTGGGTGTAGGAGACATCTATATGATGTCAGGTGCAACTCCTAGTTCTCAACCTCAAGGTGGGCAGTTACCGCCTGGGGGGCAGCCTCAAGTAACGCCTGGGGGGCAGCCTCAAGGTACACCAATTGCGTCTGGGGGGCAACCTCAAGGACAGTATATACCTATGGTACAATACGTTCCTCAAGGTCAACCCCAGCCTCAGTATGTGCCCCAAGGTCAACCCCAGTATCAGTACTTACCCCAAGGGTATCAACCCCAAGGTCAGTACCAAGGTCAAGGTCAACCCCAGTACGGTCAAGGTCAACCTCAGTATCAGTACATGCCTCAAGGGTATCAACCCCAAGGTCAGTACTCTACTCAAGGTTATCTTCCACCTCAAGGTCAAACTTATGTTCAAAACATGGGAAATGTACCTGTCAATTATCAATCCTATCCTCAACCCGGTTACGGATCTCAGTATCCTCAACCTGTTACGGGTCAATACCCCGGAATGATAGTGTGGGATCCATCACAAGGTCAACAGGTGTTGCAGCCAAGTATACAGTTGTTACCTCAAACTGGACAACCTGTAGTTTCTGGTCCACCCCAGCAACCACAACCTGTCCTGTCAGCTGTTCAAACTTCTGTAACTTCGGTAGTTACTCAGCTGCCAATTGCACCTAGTACTCCATCTCAAACAACTGCTGCAACTACCGCACCATCTGTTCAGTCTTCCGCACTTACTTCTGGAGTGTCGACAGCTCCTGTTTCTACTATCTCCGCAACCACCCCTCAGACATCTTTACCGTTGTCTGGAACTACGGTTCAAACTACGGTCCAGATGCCTGTAGGGCAGCCTGGTTTAAGTACTGTTGTAACAAGTCAACCTCAATTTGCGTATCAACAGTACCAGGGACAGTACCAATATGGTCCTGCTGTCCAACAACCGGTTTACCAGTATCAACCGTATCCTGGGTACACTTATCAACAACCCCAGTACGGTCCGGTTAATCCTGGTTTTCCGGGAGGATATAATATCCCGAATGCGATTCCTGTTCCAAGTTATCCTGGATATCCTCCTCCTGGAGCTGGTGTTGTGACCCAGAGTTTCAGAGATCCTAACCGGCAATTGCCGTTTATCGCAACTTTGGACTTACCAGACTTGACGCGCCTAACGAATGATCCAATTCAATATCTTCCGTTCTGGCCGCCAATGCCAAATAAGTTGCCCAGTGATATACCTAAGTTCGAAGGTAAGTCTGGAGAGGATCCATCAAATCATGTGATGACTTACCACCTCTGGTGTGCTTCATATTCTATCTCGGATGATTCGATCCGTTTACGTCTTTTCTAGCGTACGCTCATTGGTCTCGCGGCCAAGTGGTACATTGAGCTGCCACGGTCCTCTTTTTACAATTTTAGCCAGTTAGCTACCTCATTCTTAACTCACTTTCAGTTGCCGGTCAGATACGATAACGGTACTGAGTTATTAACTTCGCTAAAACAATCGACGTCCACGTATATTTCTGATCACATTCATGAGTGGAGACGTCGAAGACGTTTAGTAAAAGTTTTTATCCCAGACCAAATCTTAGCTGAATGGTTTGTCAAATCATTATTACCGAAGATTACTGAAGATGTAGCTAAGGCCGGTGTAGTTACTGAGGAGCAAGTTATTGCTCAGGCCCAGTACCTTGACTTAGTTTACACTCAGTCAGGTACGTTGCACGAGAAGATCCCAGATCTTCCAAAATCGAATCAAATCGTTGCTGCTCCTTCGGGGTCTCATGCTACTGATGGCATGATTGGTACGGTGAATACTAAGAGTAAGAAGAAATCCTCAAAGAATTCTTCTCCAATAATAACCTTACCAGACTCCCCGACAGGAGAGTCTTCTCCTGAAATTACCGCCGACGTTCACGCTGTAGAGTCATCTACGGCTAAATCTAAAAACGGTGGTAAGAAGAAGGGTAAGAAGAAAGAGAAAGCAGATAAGGCTCCAAAGGAGAAAAAAGAGAAGTCGGAATCTAACGACGAGAAGCGCAAACCTCGTTATCCTTGTTTAATTTGTGAAGAAGATCATTTCACGAGAGATTGCCCTCATCGGGCCGAGGTTGTGAAAATCGTTAAAGGTTCCCCAACTCCTGCTGTTTTGAAAGATCCATTTCCAAAGCAGGAGAGTAAGATGATAGGTTCTTCCTCGGGTGCCAGTGAAGAACCCATTTTGATGATGTCTCATGTACGGATTGCGACTCGGTCGCAAGATTATGGTAGTAAGAGTCCTGTTGATGGCAAAGAAGCAGAATCTTCTCAATCAAATCCATCAACCTCAGCTCCTGGTTCCGATCCACTACAGATCGAGAAACCTAACCTGGACTTAGTAATCAAACCGCCCGCTAAGGGTGTACTTCGAAGGTCTGCTTTCAATCCACATGCGAGAGTGGCCGAGAATTACAACATTGTTGAGGACTTAGCTGTTTCACCCTCAGCAATGTCGGCATTGGAAGTGCTGCAATCATGCCCAGCACAACGAAAATTACTTTTGTCAGCTATCGGAGCTGTTGATGTTCAGGACCCGAATCTAATAATCTTCGATCTAGAAAATAGTACACCACGTCTCCCTCATCAAATGGCTTTCCAGATTCCAGTGATAGTAAAAAACAGGCCCATCCATCGGACTGTAATTGATGAAGGAGCCCCTACGTGTATTATGTCGATTCAGTGTTGGAGATCACTTGGTTCTCCTGCATTGAACCAATCCCCGACCATCCTTAAGGCCTTTGATGGCCATGGGTTCCGTCCATTTGGTATTCTACAGGAATTTCCTATAGGGGTTGAAGGAAAAACCGTTAGTCTAGATGTGGAAGTGGTTGATGCCCCTCTGGACTACAACCTTCTTTTGGGTCGCAGTTGGTCTTATGCTATGACAGCAGTCGTGTCATCGGTCTTTAGAGTTATAAAGTTTCCACACAATGGCAAGATCGTGACCATAGACCAGCTGGCTTACTTTGCGTCCGACCCAGCCTCTGCCGAGAGTATCCAGCATGTCGGGAAAACGACTATCCCTTATAGGGATGTTGGTGTAGGATTAGTTAAAGATTCCGGTTTACTGGGAACTTTTCCTTTTCCTCCAATCAACGCAGACCCTTCATTCGCTTCCATTCATATGATTACTTCAGACACTATTATTTACGATGATCCTTGGATTGTCCCATCTGAATCTGAGATAGACTCATTCGGTGATGCTATGCCTTTGAGTCCATATGAAATCGCTTATGAAGCTGTGCAGTCCTTTTCCGACCCGCTTTCAACCCAAATTGACCAAATGAATGTGGTCGGTGAAGACTCTCTTTTCACATCAACCTTAGAACGGATAACGTTTCCTAAAGTTGTGTCATCTGACGAACAGCTTCGCGAAATCCTAAGTGTAGACGATCTACCATGGGAAGATCTTCATCATAGATCTTCTTTTTTACCTGAGGACGATGAGTTTGAAAAGGAATTTTCATCCATTTTTAATGCTGAATATGTCAAGGACGCTCAGAATCCAATGAAACATCCTGATTCGGAGTTGAATTTGGGAAACATTTCTCAAACTATTGCCATTGACATTTCAGTCAAGTCCAGAACTATTGAGAACATTCATATAGGTGCCTCGTGTACAGATAACGAAATTCAAACATACAAGGTCCTATTTCAAGAGTTCCGCGACGTGTTTGCCTGGTCCTATGAGGAAATGCCAGGAATCGATCCCTCCATTGTTGTTCATGAAATCAAGACTTACCCGGACGCTAAACCCGTTCGGCAACGTCTGCGTCAGATACACCCTAGGAAAGCGGCTGCAATTAAAGCAGAAGTTGAGAAGCTGTTGAAAGCAGGTTTCATTTATCCGATCCCGTTAACGGATTGGGTATCGAATATTGTTCCCGTTAACAAAAAGCAAGGAACAATAAGAATATGCATCGACTATAGAGATATAAATCGTGCTTGTCCAAAAGACAACTATCCTACGCCCTATATCGATCAAATAATTGATGATTGTGCCGGCAATGAAATATTTTCCTTCATGGATGGTTTTTCCGGTTACAACCAAATCAATATTCTACCTGCCGATCAACCAAAAACGGCTTTCATTTGTCCTTGGGGGACATTTGCTTACTGCAAATTACCTTTTGGACTTAAGAATGTCGGGGCCACTTTCCAACGGGCAATGTCCTACGTGTTTCACGACATCAAACACATTGTGCAACCGTATCTCGATGATTTGCCTACTCATTCTTTACGTCGAGCTGATCACCTTGTCCACTTACGAGCTATCTTTATGAGGTGTCGGCATTATCGAATTCGGTTGAACCCACACAAATGTGTCTTCTGCATAGAAGTGGGACGATTGCTAGGATTTGTTGTGTCAAAAGCCGGTATCCGTGTCGATCCCTCGAAAGTAGAGGCTATCATCAAATTGCCTCCTCCTTCGAGTTTGCGCCAACTACAAAGTTTGCAGGGGAAAGCAAACTTTTTACGTCGATTCATTCCTAACTACGCCGAGGTTACAAAGGGTTTCACCCGGTTGTTGAAACAAAATGCTCAATTCTCTTGGGATGAGATTGCCCAACAATCTTTTGATGCGCTTAAGCACGCGTTGACCCATGCACCGTTGCTGCATCCTCCCAACTACAACCAGGATTACTTTTTGTACCTCGCCGCCTCCCACTCCACCATTGGAATGGTCTTAGTTCAGGAAGATGAATTCGGAATGGAACATGTGATATATTATCTTAGTCGGACCCTAAATCCCACCGAGTTAAAATACTCACATGTGGAAAAGTTGGCACTGGCAGCCGTTCAAGCTGTCCAGCGTTTTCGTCACTACATTCTTCTCCGCAAAACTATAGTGATTTCGGATTGCAACCCTATGACCTATATTTTGACTAAACAACTGCTAGGGGGCAAGTACTCCAAATGGATTGTTATCCTGCAGGAGTTCGATTTGGAGTTCGAGAAGTCCAAGTCTAAGAAATCCTTAGTTTTTGCAGAATTGATGTGTGATTTCCCGCGTACTAACACAGAAACAGTGGCAGAGGAGCCCATTGCAGACGAATCTTTGTTTCTTATCAGTACTTTAGATCCGTGGTATGGGGATATAATCATCTATCTCCAGACCCAAACCTTTCGACCTGAAGCTTCAAAGTCAGAACGTCGAAAAATTCGGTTTCAATCCCAGCAATATAGAATTATTGGAGATACACTTTATCGCCGGGGGGCAGACTTGGTTTTTCGACGTTGTTTAACTCACGAAGAGGCTGAGAGGGTTTTGAATGATTGTCACTCTGGAGCGTGTGGCGGTCATATGTCTGGGTATGCCACAGCTCAGAAGGTGTTGCGCGCTGGCTATTTCTGGCCGTCCATGTTTAAAGACTGTATCATTGCGGTCCGAAAATGCCACAACTGTCAAGTGTTTGATCGCAAGATGCGTGCACCACCTGCTCCTCTCCATCCTATAATTGCCGTTGGTCCATTCGCCAAATGGGGTATCGACTTTATTACTTGTAACCCTCACTCGGCCGGGGGGCATGCGTATATCATCCTCGCGGTTGATTATTTTACTAAATGGGCCGAGGCGATGCCTACATTCGATGCAAGCGGCAAAACAGCTGCAGTTTTCGTATTCAATCACATTATAACTAGGTTTGGTGTCCCGCAAGCGATCATCACTGACCATGGGAGCCATTTTTGAAACATCATGATGACTGAGCTTACAAGCCAGCTTGGTTTGCGCCACGATAGCTCTACTCCTTATTATCTGCAAGCCAACGGTTTGGTTGAGTCTATCAACAAAGTTCTGGTTATCATGATCCGACGAATCATTGGTATTCATCGGTCGAATTGGCATAACATGTTATTTTCAGCGCTATGGGCATACCGAACTTCAGTGAAAACTTCTACAGGTTTCACTCCTTTCCAGCTAGTTTATGGCTTGGAAGTCGTGTTACCTATTGAATGCGAAATCCCATCACTTCAAATGGCTGTCGAATTACTTCCAGCTACTTCCGAAGAGGAGAAACGTTTATTATACTTAGCTCAATTAGATGAGACTCGACGTGACGCTGCATTGGCAATCGAGACTCACGCGAAGAGAATGAAAGCTCAGTATGATAGGAATGTGACCCCTCGGAGTTTTTCGGAAGGAGACCTAGTGCTATTATATGATCAAGCTAACGATAAGCTAGGTGCTGGAAAATTCATTCCTATGTGGCATGGACCCTACATTGTAAAGCGAAAGCTAGCAAAAGGGGCCTATGAGCTGGTAGATTTTGATGGGGACTCTTTGGGTAAACCCAGAAATGGACTTTACCTTAAGAGGTATTATGCTTAAATGGTGGGAATGGAGAATTTTTAGTTAAGTTAGGTTTTCTTTCTAGCTAGTGTGTTTATTAGTTTAGATGGTGTGCTTAGCTTAGAAAGTGTGTTTTTCGTCGTTATTCTGGCTTATCTTGGTTTTACTCTTGATATTGCAGATGTCGACGCCTCCCCAAACATACATTGGATTTGCTGATGGTGCTTGTCGTAGTACACGGAATATCTCTTCCGCAGCTTGGGTTATCTATTCGCCCTCTGACGAGTTAGTTTCTATGCATGGGGTAAGCCTCGGTCAAACAACGAACAACATTGCAGAATACAGTGCAGTAATTGAATTATTATCTGAATCTATTTCATTTGTAATTCGACGTTTGATAGTGAGGTTAGATTCTGAACTCGTTGTGTTACAGCTTAATAGAGTTTATGCCATTAGAAATCCTGTGTTATTAAGGTTGTTTTTGAGAGTGTGTCTCTTCGAACGTGAATTTGATTACATTGAATATCAGCATATTCCAAGGTCTTTAAATACATTAGCAGATGCAATTGCGTCTCAAGTATTAAATAGACATTTGCAATAATTGTAAATTTAAAAACATTTCATCACATATGTTAAACAAGATAAGCCGGTAATAATAATATATATAGATGGATAGGAGTGTGTCAAAAAATATACATCGCCTTCGATCATAGGTTTAAAACACCTTATGATCGGTAAAATGATAAGTACAAAAAGTCAAAATGTCACATGTGACTACAAAAGGTGACCATCCAGTCACTGGTGATGCTCTCTGTAAGACACTACTGCTCGGGCCACCTTACATAAAAAACTCCTAATAGGCCCCGGGACCGCGACTACATAGCGCTGCAGTCTGATAGGAATGTCGTCTATGGTCGTCTCTGGTATGCCTACCGTGAGACGCTCTAGGTCATGCTCCAACTCGACTAGCATCTCTACGGCCGCATCCTGTGGGGCCTGTGGCGGTGCAGGTGGGTGTCTCCTCTCGAAAGCCCGGAGATTGGCTGGACGCCGTGGGCCTACATCTGCATTTTAAAATTTTTACTGTCAGTTTGAGGCGATATAAAAAACAAAAAAAAAAAATACATAACTTAAAAAACTTGTGAAAAATAAAGTACCTCTGTCATCCCATTGTTCTCCCTGTGGAAGAACCATGTCCGGATCATGTCGAAAATCTACTCCGGCATACGGAAAGTCCTGGATCGAAAAAACCTGGTCCTCTAACCAGTGAAAATAGCTATCGGTGAATCGAACAACTGCCACACCCTCGTCCGGATGTCGGGCCATCACCGTAATCCATCGTATAAGCTTTGGCTCCCGAGGACCCAAGATATCAACAGTGAGACGCTGAGGGATCAGCATCGCAACTCTCTCTAAGGAAAAGCTCACAACTAGAGGCCCATATCCAAAGGTCTTTAGTTGTCCTTTCTTTGCCCTAGTCAGTTGGCCCTTCAGGTTGGCCGACACAGCATCGCACCAGTTGAAGATGGTGCCTCGGAAACAGTCAATTGCCATCCGCATTTGGGACCCAGTAGCAATATGTAAAGTGGCTGAGCCGCAAATCCTGGTAACAGTGAAAGCTATGACCATGAGTTCACGCTGAGAGATGTATTTGATCTCTATGCCTTTCGCATGGCGTTGATTGGGTATGCACCAATCTGCCCGGAGACTATCAAGGGATTGGCCACCCGGCCTAGTCCCGGATAGATTGAGTTGCTCACCCCTATTCGGCAAGCCAATGAGAAAGTAGATGTCGGAGGGCTCTATCTCGAGCTGGTGCTCTCCGATGTAAAAGCATTGCTCATTAACGTTCCATCTCTCAACCATCCACTCCAAGAATCTCACCTGAGCCCTCATGCCAGGTATGGCCCAGTATTTGTATAATCCACATGCTCTTAGGGCATCGATGGAAGGTTGGTGACCAATTGCAGCTTCATCAACCTCCTCGTGCTCTCTCTCTCTCCAATCCAGCATGGTAAGTGCCCTACATACCAACAAATGGAGATTAGAATTAATTTTAGGAAATTTGAATGGTTGATTTTGGAGTTTGGGGTTTCAAATTCCGCCTTTTGCGGAGGACGCACCCCGCGTTTGTCACACAGAGCGCCGGGACGCAGGTGGCCTGAAGGTAGACTGCGTCCCCCGACATTTTTCCTGTGTAGGAAAAAGTCGAGGGACGCAGGCCACTCTTTAGGGCACCTGCGTCCTCCGCGGAGTGGTTTTCAAAACCTAAAACCCCCCAAAAATCAAAACTGAAACCTAAAATGAAATTTTAATCGGATGAAATTGACAAGGAGGATGTTGTGAAATACCTGGAAGAGACGGCGTTCGATTCTGACGGTCGGATTCTCCGCAATCACCATGGGAAGTTTCTTGCCAAAAGCCCTTTTCTCAACCTCAACAGTAAAATGGTAAAAATGACATGGTAAAAAGTCTCTTTATAGGTTTTTTGGATGAATGAATGCTAAGTTTGTTTATTTTTCACCCTGGAAGGATATTTTTCGATGCATTTTTTCCTATCTTAAACAGGTATGAGTAATGTGTTGTTTTTGTGCAGGACAAAGGGATTTAGAGGGAAAATTGTCATTTTTCACGAACCAAAATATCAGAGTCATCTTTTAAGCCCTTTTCTGACTCCTAAAAAATGAAAAGATTGCCGAGCGTTTCTTTTACACTCGTTAAAATGGAATTAAAAGACGGTCCCCTTATAGCCCTTTTCTGACAGTAAAATCAGGAAAAGATTGCCGGGTTTTTGTCGTTTCAAACTCGATATTGGAAATAAAACGACGTGTCCTTGATCGCTTTTTACTTTTCAGGTCAGTGGCACTAACTATGAAAGTACTCCTTGGTCGCAAGATCAAGCGGTCCCCCCAGGTATTATTTTATACTTTTTCGGGCTTGAGGGACACAAATTTACGAAAAAGTTCAACCTGGAGTCTTCTTAAGTTTTTCAGACTCTCTAAAATTGAAAAACGGCGAGTTTCTCCTATACTGGGCTCGTTAAACATTTCACAGTAAAGGACCTGTTCAATTACAAACAGGAACGAACCACTCCTTCCTAGGGTTCGAATCAAAACTAGGTTTGACTCATCCGAAGGATGAGCTTATAATCAAGCATATGTTATCCTCCTCAAGCTTGTTAAAAATAAAGAGGTACTTGCCAGAAATGGTGGGGGAAAAGAGAGAAGAATGAGCCGGTTTGTTATCTTTTATTTCAAAAGAAGCCTTATTACCACTCTTGAACACGACACTTTTCATTCACCTGGGTTGGGAAATCTTTTACCTCACAGTTGATCAAACCACATTGAAAGTCTTCAGCCGGGTTCCGGGGATTAACTTTGAGTTGTTTATCACCAAGCCATCTGTCGTGTCGTTATGTGTTCAAGAGGTCTGCAAATAAAACTTTCATCTGCAAAATACTTTGTCATCCATTTTGACCATCCCTGAGTCAGTCCTTACAGCAACATTTTCTTCAACTTGATCAATGATTTCGTGTTGTGGGCTTGCCTGCAACGGGTCGCTTTCTATCGACATCAGCACATTATCTAGAAAGATGACTTAGAAATCGTCAGTACCTTGAAGTCTGCATGCATCAATGGCAGGTTTCTCGCCTTTGACGTCGGTTTACATCATTGACTTTCGATCGAAGGATTCCATGAAATGTTCGACATCAACTCATTCATTCACATCTCATGGATTGTACTAGGTGCTTTGAGAACCATTGACATTACTGGTGGTCTCTCTCACACTTGTTAACGGTTTACATCATTGACCGGTAATCAAGTGGTTTCTACCATGCTCGACATCAGCTCATTTATTCGCATGACTAGAATCGTACCAATTCGGGAAGTAGAAAAGAAGACCCTGGATCTAGTTTCGACCATCCAGGCTGCGAGGAGTTTTGTATTCATTATCTAAGTAGACTAATCATAAACAGATGGCTGCGCCCATACTGTGTCTACAAAAGTCTATGACTATGATGTACTGCAAGATCATTCCTGTATCATTATTATTGGATTAGATTTTTTGGTTCCATTATTCTGATTAAATATGCTTCCTTTACTAATGTCTTAATAAAAAACCCCTTTTAAATCTTATAGTAATATTATATTTACCTAATGACATAATTAACTTTAATAATGGAATAACATATTATTGAGTATATATTGAGTATTTAATAAATATAAATCAGTAATTTAAATATTAAAGGAGACCTAGTTTACCAAATGACCATTAAGTTTAAAAGATAATTAGATAGTAGTATAAATAAATATATATATGATATGACAATAATATTAGTTATTCTGGTATTAATAAACATGAACATTATTTTATTCTAATAATTATAATATTTATTAAGAATTCCATTTGTTTGTTTTTAATAATATTAGAATTATGAATTATTAAATATATATGATTTATTAATAAACGTATATTATTATTTTTCGAATGGCCATTATACTTAAATAATAAGTAATAAAATGGTAACATCTATTTACATTTAAATATTATTAGAATAATAACAATTATAGATTATTATACTTAAATAATAAACATGGATATTAGATTATTCAATGATTGTAATCTTAGATATAATTAACAAATTTAACTATTTAGAGGTTTGAATTACAGCTATATATTAATAAACATATTATTCTTGAATGGACCATCATATTTAAATAATAAATAATAAAATGGTATATTTTACCTAAGATAACTATATTATAAGAGTAACATTTATTTATCCTTAAGTAATATTACTAGAATAATAATAATTATAGATTATTTAACAAACTTATGACCATTATATTTAAATAATAAATATGGATATTGTATTATTAAATGATCTTATATATAATTAACATATTTACCTGTTTTAGCTATTTATAGAAATGTTAATAATTGAATTATTGGTTTGACCAAGAGCATTAGGTCAAATTAGCTGTTGGAATATAGCCGTTGGAATCTCTGCACACTCTATTTAATCAGCTAAACCGGATTGGTTCTTCAACTTGTCCTGACGATGAACCACACTGGTTGGTTCGAAACGCGTCGACAAAAGATTGGTTATGTGATTTTGCCGAAGATTATCTAAACAATGTTATGGATCACAGAAGTCTAAATTCCTTAGTAGTTAGTCTGTTAGTTAAAGTTTTGATCTGAGTATGGGAATGCCTACCTCAGGGATGATATAATCTTATACATGTATTTTGTGTTGAAAATTGCAGGTTCTGACCAGGCTCTCCTCGAGATAATCCTTGAAATGATAAAGCACTTCACCCTTCCTAGATTTACAAAACCCTAATCTACTACAGGCTTCGCACTTTAGGGGGTAATCTGTTACACTAAAAAATGTCACCATGGCTATGTACAGTTAGTATGGCTCTATCAACAGCTATGCTAACCTCTTGGGCAAGTCTTATGCCTCTTCTCTCCATGTTAAACTCCAAGAAGAGAGAAAGTCTTTATAAATGTATTTATCTCTGGGTACGCAGGTTCTCTCAAACCTTACCTGCGGGTACGCACCTAATGTTCATAGTGTCTGCGTCCAAAGACGCTCTATATGTAAAGGAGAAGGTGCGTCCTCCTGGAAAGGTCAAAATGCGCAAGTTTCATCTTTAAAAAGTTACTTGTGGTCATTTCTAGAGCATTCTAGAAGGTTGTTCGACGTGTATTGAGCGCCTCCAGATGGTTCATGTATCCCTACCAAAGAGGAATTTATCCCATCAAGAGAGGAGCTATCCCATCCAAAGAGGGGATTATCCCATTGATGGTGGACCTGATTAACTTCCTCTTGAGCACTATAAATAAAGGCATTGGGCCAGAAGGAGGGGAGGTTGAAAGCTAAACATTTCTAAGGGTAGGTGCTGCTGGAATTAGGACTCCCATTTAGAAGCTTGTGAGGAGAGATTGCCATCTTTACTTGTTCTATTTGGAAGTGGGTGAGCTTTGTCAAAGTAAAGGAGAACTCTTGAGGACCCTAGAAGGAGCTTGCACAACACCAAGGCTCAGGTTGTAATGGTTCCTTTTATTACCTTTAATGCAAATTAGTCCATTCTTCTCAATGACTTGTTGTTTATGAGTTGTTTCATATGTTCCTTGGTCTATATGTTGAATATGCTTTGTTTTATGTTATAATCAGGTGCTATTTAATGGTTTGACTGTTGGTGAATGCAGGTTTTGGAGAAAAGGAGGAGCTCATCCAGATCAACAAAGCTGAGCTACTACAACAGCGTTTGGTTAAAGGTAAGAGCCACACACTTGATTTCTCATATTGCAATACATATTTAGAGAAGGATTGCTCTCATTTGTTTTGTTTGTCATTAGAATGTCTTAGACTTCTAGGAAGGTCAGTTGTGTCCGCACTGTTGACTGATTCCGTGTGACAGGCTCTAAGTTGTAAAGAGAGGGAGTCATGGAATAAATGGATAGAATCTGATGGTTAGGGAAGGATAGAGTAAGATTCCAAGTGTCTTGGGTCATAGTAGTAAGAAGAGGCTCTACAGTTGAGTGCATAGAGGCTTAGTAGAGTCCACAACTGAGTGCGTGGACCCCTGCAACTAAGTGCGCAGGTTAGAGTCGAGTCTGTAACAGAAGGAAGAAAGTAATAAAGAAAAGTTTCATACCAATTCTATGTATCTTTTCTGAGTTCTTATATGTTTGATACTACTTGCATTTATACTATTTAGTTAATTATATGGTTTGTTTACGGTGCACACTTGTATTGTAAATATTGTTAAGTATAACTAAAAGACTACAAATAAGTTAAGCAAATCAACTAATATCGAACTGCAAGTAGGGACTTAGGTAACGACATTATTCAGTCCTTGAATAAGGCTGCACTGAGGCAGCATCTTGGGCTGCGAGGTGCGGATAAGCGCACGTAGCGACGTGCACATTGGGATGAACCTCGGAACCCCTTAACATCATCAGACATCTCCAGGGTGTAGAAACCTAGTTCTAGCACCCTCCCATACTACTTTGGGTGAGACCTCAATCTGCACTCCACGGAGTGTTGCCAAAAGGGCCAGTAATACTGGGATTTGTTTGGCTAAACCACTTCTGAACCTAGGTCAGGCCCCAACAAGCTAATAAATGGTTCTGTTACTAGGACCAAGATCTGCATAAGGGATGTCTAATGTTGTGTCACTGGAATCTGACAAAGAAATAAATTGAAAAGTGGTTGGACAGAAAAATCCACGAGTTCGCGGTGCAAGAAAACAGAAATCTGCAAGTATCAAAAGAATAATGGTTAGAGCGCTATGTGTATATGGAAATACATGAAATTTTCTTTGCATCCTTCCCCTCTGAGTTGTATGAGTGGATCGTGAACCTAGTAGACAATCAAGGGAGGTGTAGGCTCAAAAAACCCATCGTGTGGACTCTGGAATTGGTGCGCAAACTAGAACCATTGGAGGATAAGAGCACACAAACTATGGACCATTGGCTCTATCAAATCATAGGAGGGTTCATCACCAAGTTTGCAGTAGACAAATCAGTCAGCTACAACGAGGCAGAACAACACGTCCTCAAAGGACCGTGAGGTAAGTACATTAAATCTTTGAATACCTGGATTAAAATGCTACTATCCGAAAAGCGGGTTATGCGAATATATTCATGTTTGGGACTACTCGAAGTGGGAAGATCTACAGAAATGGAAGTAGCAAATAAGTAGAGAGTAGTCCTTTGATTTCACCCTCATGAGAGAGCGAGGAAAAGCTCACGAAATTTTCTCCGAGAAGCGCAATCAGTCTGATAAGACATCAGATTCCACACATACTGCCCCCACCTACACTGCCCCCTGTTTTATCATCGTCACCTCCATCTCCGCCCACACCATCTCTGCCACCAACACATTTTAGTATGGCGAGCGCAATAAAATTACCCATATTCAAAGGAGTAGGAAATGAAGATCCAGATCAATTTTGGTTCATGGTAAAGGAAGTATGGGAAGCGCAAGGGGTTATGGATGAAAACATTAAGAAGGCAACATTGGTAAGCACATTGTAGGATCGTGCACTAACATGGTACATTAAGAACTCTAATGACAATCCAAATGCAGGAATCGCAGAAATCCAAGCTGCGTTGAACAGGGAGTTTAGCAGGCCAGAGTTGGAGATGCAGTCAATTATTGGGTTTAAGGAGATCGCGATGTTTCCAGGCGAGACCCCATGGGAACTTCATCAGAGGCTGAAAGGAATGATTAGTGAAGCCAACATGACCTTGACGGATGCAAAACATCGTACATGGTTTGTAGCGTCCCTAACGCCGCATTTGAGGATGACGCTCTCGCAACAGAAGTTATCCACCCAGGCCGAGGTATTGGAGATTACAATGAGACTGCATGAGACCCCTATACAAGATCCTGGCCTGGGGGTTCAACAAATACACACGCAGCTGAAAAATTTATGCTTAGAAATGCAGAGTTTAAAATAGGATAGGATGTATCACCCAGAGGTGCGTGAGGAGGTATAATGCATCAAATGCAAGGGACAGGGACATGACAAGGATCACTGTCCAGCCTTGGTGAACTATTTGGCAGCAGGAGGACTGATGCCATTGAGACTAGAGGCGTAAGCATGCTGGTGGATTTCGAAGTGGTAGAGATTGTCGACGATAACAATCCCTATTCCGCGGTACTGGGCATAGACTGGGCCATTGATATGAACAAAGTCATAAACTTAAAAAAGCACAAAATGATTTTTGAGAAAAGGTCACTATGTGTAGTATACTGTTAGATCCTGTCGAAGAAGCTCGATGTACGGAACCAGTGTGCGACAATGATAGTGATGACGATCTCAATTGTATTTATAAGATAACTGCGCGAGAGAAAGATTGGGTGAATCCGACAGTATATGGTAGGATTTCATGGGACTTGAAAGTTCCTGCACCTTAGATTTGGACAAGGAGATAGAAAGATGGTAGAATCGGTTACACGAGGTGACCACACTCAATTGAAACATGATGATAAGATCATTACACTGTGTAGCAACAGAGACAAGAGATCTACCTATGTATGATGGGTTGAGCAAGGTAGATGATTTCCTGAGCAAGTTTGAAAAGGAAGTACCAGAACAACAATGGTTTGGTGCTCTGAAGTGGGCACCATGCGGTACGCTCGCAAGGTGGTGGGGTACACACTAGCAGAGTTTCGAGGATTGGCGCGACTGCAGACGGATGATGCACCTACGGTTTGGGAAATTGTAGGTATAGTTAATAGACAAATATGACGGATGTGATGATCTGCGTGCACACCTCACGAAATGGACCAAGGCCTACAGGGAAGAGCCACAACCTGAATGGGTACATTTTTCTATCATACCCTGGATGTCATACCCATGAACTGGTATATTGAGACAAAGCTCTGCCATGGTATGAGCAAATGGGATATCCTACGTGAGGTATTTCTGTTAACCTTCACGTTTGAAGGTCGGTTGTGGGATACTGCTGATGATGCACTACAAACAATAAAAGAATATATCTTTAAAGTACCTCAGGAGCTAATGGAAGTACTTTAGTCAAAACGGGTGACATAGCTGAGCTACGTGTTGGAATTTTACAATGTAAACATAGAAGAGGATGATGAGGATCCACAGAATATTGACATTCTAGAAATGGAAGGATGTCACGAGGTTCAAGGACCCTTGATTGAAGATCCCGACATCACTGCACCGCTGAAAACAAAGCAAGTAAACATTGGGACAAAGGTGGAGTCGAAGTATGCCACAGTTGGAGATTATTGGGATGATGCCACAGTGGATAAGGTCACGAGGCTACTTCATGAATACCAAGACTTATTCCTGACCAAAATTACAGAGTTAAAAGGGATTGTTGGCAACTTAGGAATGATGAAGATCACCCTAAAACCTGATGCGAAGCTGGTCAAGCAAAGGCCTTACAGCCTAAATCTGAAGTACAAGGAAAAGGTCCATGTAGAACTATACAAAATTCTCACAGCCGTAATTATTGAGCCAGTGGAAGAATATGACTGGGTGAGTCCTATGGTAATACAGGAGAAAAAGCAGAAGGGCAAAATAAGAATATGCCTGGACCTCAGGAAGCTGAATGATGCCCGTGTGCATGATCCATTCTTGACATCATTCACAGATGAGGTATTGGAAAATGTTGGCGGACAAGAAGCATACTCGTTCACGGATGGGTTCTCGGGATATCACCATATCAAGATTGCACCGGAAGATAGGAACAAAACAACCTTCGCAACAGAATGGGGATACTTTAAATACACCATCATGTCGTTTGGATTGAAGAACGTGCCAGCCATTTTTTCACGCATCGTTGTTGCCATGTTCAAAGAATACATCCACAAGTTCCTGGAGTTCTATCTAGATGACTGGATGGTCTTTGGATTGGTTAAGCACCACGTAGTAATATTACGCTTGATGTTGGATACTTGCTGATGACACTAGATTGTGTTGAACCTTAATAAGTGTACATTTTTTTGTTCCCTTTGGGAACCTACTGGGACATGTGGTCTGCAAACAAGGGCTAATACTGGACCCTATGAAGATTGCCATTATTCTAAATTTGGAAGCACTGTGAAGTGTTAAATACTTGCGTGCTACCTTGGGACATACAGGGTACTATAGAAAGTTCATCAAAAGCTATGCCCAAATAACAGCGCTAATGGAAAAGTTATTTAAAAAGGATGTTACATTTTTCTGGAATGACAATTGCATGAAGAGTTTAGATGTCCTAAAGGGAAAATTGGCCTCTACTCCAATCCCAGTCTTCCCAAAATGGGATGCAGAGTTTCACGTACATGTTGATGCGTCGTGTATTGTGCTGCGAGTAGTACTGATGTCGGAGGGCGCGAAGGGCGTAGATCATCCTGTCACGTTTGCAAGTCGAATATTGTCTAGATCCAAGAAGAACTATTACACCACCGAGCATGAGGGGTTGGCAATGGTGTATGCGCTCCAAAAATACTGACACGATTTACTAGGAGGACATTTCAAAATTTATACCAACCATTCTGCGCTAAAATACCTAGTCAATAAGCCTGTGTTGTCGGGTGCATTTGCATATGGATCTTATTGTTTCAGGAATATGACTTTGAGATCATGGTAAAGCTAGGATGCCTGAATGTAGGACCAGATCACTTATCGCACATTAAATAAGCAAGGAACCCACTAATTTGGAGGGACTATCTGATGGTCAAATTTTTGTTGTTTTTGTCGCGGATGGACACTTCAAGGATATAATACTTTCTGACTACAAGGACCACTCCGAATGAACACTCTATCCAACAAAAGAAGGAATTGGTGGTGCGCACATCGGATTTTTCTATCATCGCGGGGCACCTATATAAAATGGGAAATGATGAGATGTTGTGAAGATACGTCCCTAAATTTGAATGAAGTCAAATCCTCACGGAAGCACATGGGGGCGTGGCATGAGGACACTATGTAGGACGCGTGACTGCACAAAATATTATATGCACTGGATTGTGGTGGCCAACTTTGAGCTAGGATTCAAAAGCATACTGTAAGGCCTATGATATATGTCAAAGGACGAGGAAACCATCACAGAGGTATGAGATGTCATTAAATCCACAAATGACACTATAACCATTCAAGAAATGGGCAATCGACTTTGTGGGACCCATCAAACCTCAGGGAAAGATGGGCGTGCACTACATCATCACCACAATGGAATACTTGACACGATGAGAAGAGGCATGGTTAGTCAAACACTACATGGCCGCCATGTCTATGAAGTTCTTGTTTGACAACGTGTTGACTCGATTTGGATGTCCAAATATTTTAATGAGTGACCGTGGAACACATTTTCTGAATGAAACCATCAGCACACTCATGGAAGAATTCCAGGTACATCATCAGAAGAGTACACCATATCATCCACAAGAGAATGGGATAGTAAAGGCATTCAACAAGATATTGGAATCTACAATGACCAAAGTATGCAATGCGCAGTGAAACGATTAGGACCTGTGCGTACGACGGTGCTATGGGCTTACAGAATGACGTGCAAATAACTGATAGGACAAACACCCTTCCGGTTAGTCTATGGTATGGAAGCTGTAATTCCAATGGAATATATTGTACTTAGCCTCCGAATAGCACTCATAGGAATTATGGACCATGAAGCCCTAGAGTAAAGACTTGTGCAATTGGAAGAACTGGAGGAAGAACGATTCTTGGCGGGTTTTCATTAGAAGGTTCAAAAACAACGTGAAAAATATTGGCATGATTGCCATATTAAGTTGCACACATTCAAATTCAATGACTTAGTATTGCTATATGACAATAGGTTTGAAAAAATTCTAGGCAGATTCAAAATGCATTGGCTAGGACCATACATGGTTAAGGAAGTCACAGATCAAGGCACAGTCCAGCTCGTCAAATTAAATGGAGAACCCTTCAGAGGCAAAGTGAACAAAAGCCACTTGAAGTCTTACACAGGAGGGCTGGCTATCTGACTAGCTGATAGCAGTACAGTCTTCGTGCTCTAGGGAGCTGAACAAGGGCGCAAGACTATAAACACATATCGGTATGGCTGTATGAGAACAGTTCAGTTACAAAGCTTTCAGAAGAAAGAATGTAGTAGGTTCAACAAGCAGTGGCTTAGTGCATTGCAGACATCGGCACTGTCCAGAATGAGTTGGAGGGACTCTGCGCCAAGATCGTCGCACCAACAGAGTGACTTGAGGGTGAGTCACGATGTTTGTGTTGAGGGCCTGTTGGGCATGGAATCCCCCCATAGCATGTTTTGGGGTTCAAAGTCCAAGTTTTGAGTAACATTATTGTAAAGCTCAGCGAAGTGTGGGCGCAAAGCGTGAATTGTATGTTAGAGTCATAGGGCTATCTGCCCTAAGTTTTGAATGTAGTATCGGCCTACCCATGGTCCACGGACCATGGGATTGTATAAATAGAGTGAGGCTCTAAGTTGTAAAGAGAAGGAGTCATGGAATGAATGGATAAAATCTGATGGTTAGCGAAGGATAGAGCAAGAGTCCAAGTGTCTTGGGTCATAGTAGTAGGAAGAGGCTCTACAACAGAGTGCACAAAGGCCTAGTAGAGTCTGCAGTTGAGTGTGTAGACCCCTGCATCTGAGTGCAATGGGTAGAGTCGAGTCTGTAACAGAAGGAAGAAAGTAAATAAAGAGAAGTTTTGTACCAATTCTGTGTATTTGTTTTGAGTTCTTATATGTTTGATACTACTTGCATTTATACTGTTTAGTTAATTATACAGTTTGTTTGTGGCACACACTTGTAGTGTAAATATTATTAAGTATAACTGAAAGCATACAAATAAGTTAAGAAAATCAACTAATATCTGACTACGAGTAGGGACTTAGGTAATGACACTGCTTGGTCCTTGAATAAGGCTGCATGGAGGCAGCATCTCAGGCTATGAGGTGTGAATAAGTGCACATAGAGACGTACGCGTTGGGACAAACCATGGAACCCGTTAACATCATCAGACATCTCCAGGGTGCAGAAACCTGGTTCTAGCACCCTCCCATACTACTTTGGGTGAGACATTAGTTCGTGCTCCATAGAGTGTTGCTAAAAGGGCCAGTAGTACCAGGATTTGTTTGGCTAAACCACTTCTAAACCTGGGTCAGGCACCAACAAGCCAACATCTATCCAAGACACTGGTCTACGATGATGTATCTTTCAATGAGGTCGAAACCCCTCAGACTATCGAGGCAATTTAGCCTGAGCTGATGGTTATGTTAGGCCCTCGTTGTCTTGAGGTTGGTTTCACAAACACTCAACGCTTCTCATCACTCTCTGTTTTCCACTGAAGATCAACCAAACACCTAGATTTCACTTCCTCCACTTGAACTACATGATCCCATCACTCATGCGTTGGAGGAATATTACACAGCAAGCACACATGCACAACACAAGTGGTCTACCTTTCTCACATTTTCTTGCATGTCACAGTCAAGAGAATGCATACACTCGAAATCTGCATGTGTAGCACAACATCATGGTAGCTCCACAGAATGCATGTCATGCACTTTCACTCATCTTTGTTCTGTGGTCGCTTGTAAGATCGGAGTGTGTTTGTCTTCATTGTTACATCTTTCTAGTTTGCTAGTTCGCATAGCTACCTTGTTCACAAACCATGCCTTCACCAACATGGGTCAACCAATGCACCGATGGCTGCATTGGAAGTATAACTTCACATGAGATGACCCATGCATTGTTAGCTTAGGAGTAGGAGTAGTGTTTTCTTTTGAGTTATCTGCTTGCATGCTTGTTTGCTTACTTGCCTTGTTTGATTGTTTTACTTGCTTGATTTCTTACTTTCTTTTCTTTCGCTTTTACTTCTACTCTTGCTTTGCTTTATTTTTTGTTAGTTCACTTGTTTCTTTTCGTAGGATATTTTTGCATGAAACCATGTATGACTCTCGAAGCAAGCTGGGTAAAGTACAAGAGGCATTGTGCTACTATCACTACTTGGTTATGTGTCATCCTACCTATGTATGAAGGACTTGCTTCTTTTATTCCATGATACGTTGAAGGAAAATACATACTGTTCGAAGTGAACCTTGGTGAAAACACAACGCTTGTGAACTAACTAGTGTCACCTACTCTAGTCTGTTTTTTTTGGGTTAACCTTTGTCATCTCAGTCAAGTAGAGTAAGGTGAGGGGGAAAACCTTAACAGGAACATAAGAGGTATAATAAACTACTTATTCGCAAGAACCTCTTCTTCTCTCAATAAGTTGGGATCCCTCTTCCGCCTATGAAATGAATAAGTGTTATGCACAGTTATGAAAATGAAACATGAAAAAAATGAAAAAGTGAAAAAGGTTTGAAAAAAATGAAAATGAATAAGGAGAAATAATAGAAAGGCTTCCTACATGGAGAGGTGATGCAAGTAACTCCGTCGGGGTACTGATCAGGCTCACTGGCAGTGGAGCCATGCTTGTGTTCCTATGTGACTCTGTTGGGGTAATGTCCAAGCATACTGGTAGTGGAGCAACACCATAGATGAAACTAAGACTCTACTAACTATACTACTTGTGCACCAATATACCCCTCAACCCCAATCGAAACAACTTTGTTACCTTGGCATGGAATGTATGTCAATTGACCGAGAGCTTGGCAAATGCTACATCTTACAATCAAGCTACTGTGGAAACCAAGAGGAGCTGAGAACTGAAAAATACTTCCGGAGGTGTTATACTTTCCTTTCACAAATAAGCTCCATTTAGAGAGCTGGAGTTCGACCAGTGTGTTGCCAAGTGTTGTAGCGACTACAACCACCTTCAAAAAATTTGCCTTAGCTTCATTTTGGAGCCTCCCTTCCAACCTTCATAGCAACTTGCCTTGCTTCATCAAGTTCACAAGCTTCAATGTTTTGCTTGCACAAAGGCAGCATGTTGATCACAGCTCGATGCATTCCCCTCATAGGTTGATCACCTAGACTTGGTTTAACTATAGGCTGAGAAGCTCCTCCAATAAATTGTAAAATTCTGGAGGGAAACTAGCCTTCCCTCCAAAAATTGCACAATCCTAATTGGCAGCTTGCTTGGCTCCAAAATTTTGCAATTCTGGCAGCCAACACTCACAGTGAAAATTGCACAATTTTCCCCAGCAGGGCTGCTTAGCCTTGAATTTGTGCAAATATAGGCAGCAGTCAGCTTCTCTATCGGGAAATTACACAAATCTCTTGGGTAGCTAGCCTAAATCCCAACCAGAAATGCGCATTTTCTCCCAGCAGTCGAGCAATCTCTTGCATGTGCAGTTGAGTTGACTGGTTCCCTCTGGAACTGAGCAAAATTGACTTGCATGCATGGATTGCTTCTCCCAAGGCAACATGCAAAGGCATCCCTTGTTTCAGGTATCTATTTTTAGTAGTTGGAGGTTACATGCAAGGATCATTTCAAAAACCTCCCACCAAGTGTCGCATTCCCTAGATTTGTGGAATGCGTGTCACAACCTTGATGTTATAAAAAATTATCAACCAAACACCCCATATCTCATTCCTCACATCAACTTTATAGCTCTAACATCCCACATCACATCTACGAGTAGTCGGCACATTCAGCTCAGTTGTTTGGGGTGATCTCACTTTCTATGCCTTGTGTTGCATTTTTTTTGCCTTCTGTGTTTTCGCTTGTGTGAGTATTATTTGCTTGATTTCTTTGAACGCTTGTTGTCGTTTACATGTATACTAGCTTTTCCTAGCACTACTTCAGTTTTCATTGCAATCCCACTACTATCACATGCATGAAACTTTTTTTCAAGAACGGTCGCAGATTCAACGACTCGCCTCACCCACATGCATGTTGTTTCCTTTTTTGAATCTCTCATTCACCGTTTTCATGCATGATCATTCACTTATTCTTACACTCAGTATCACCATGCATTTGCACTCACATTCACTTTCAGTTTCCCATCGACGAGTTTAGGTAGCCTTGGCTGGGCTCTGCCTCACCAAGACAACATTGCACAATCCTGAGAGGGAAGGCTCTGTCTTCCTCTCAGGAAATGCACATTTCTTCCCAAGAACTATCCTCTAGGACTGTTTTGTGCATTTCTAAGGGACAATGACTCCTGGCCCAGAAAATTACGCAATGCAGTCACTGAGCCTGCAACCATTTCCAACGGATATTGTGCATTGAGCAATTCTAGCAGTCAGTAACTAGACTGGACTATGCATTGCGTAGTTCCAACCATTAGGCAATATCCCAGCAGCCTAGACTATGCCTTGCATAGTCTTGGCAGTCAGCCTCCCGACCTCTCGGCCGAAACTACGCAACCTTCATAATCAGTCACACAGGTATGTTGCAAGTCAGTTCTCAAGTTCATTTTGGTTTTTGATTAACAAATTTCTTGCCATGAGTGTTGCCATGTCTCCAGGTATTGTCGGTGTTCATCTGCCTCTCAGCAATGTAGGTACATTGGTTTCCAAGATAGTAGAGTCAAAGATATTGTTCAATGCACACCTAGAGATGTAGTCAGTCAAATGTCTATGAGCTTGCCTACTCACGAAGATATCAAGATTTTCGTAGACAAGGACATCAAGATATGACAACGACAACATCACAACAAGAAACATCATGAACAGCAACTGAAGGCAGCATACTAAATGCAACAGATGCAACGAATGCAAGAGGAAGGTTGTTGACAACACAAAGGTGGAACAAAGTTGCAAGCTCAAGCAGATCCACTAATGATGAAAGCAACTTTGGAGACTCAAGCTATGAGGTGACGGTGTGACATGAAGATTGCGCGAAGACAAAGAATGGAACAAAGAAGGAGTTTCATGTGCTGAATTAGCTACTCAATGAAGAACATGAAGCTACACAAATAGACAAATGAGTTGCAGCAAGAACAAGAACAACAGTGGGCGCAACATGCACTCATGAATGAAACTACACCCGTGGAAGTTGAAGATCCATCCTAGTAGCTGGAACGAAGCAGACATGGTGAGAAATGTTTTTGGTCACATGCAATGGATTCAATAACATGCATGTCATTGTGTGCATGCATGCGATCCAACCCATTCAACACACTCACCAAGGCGAAGACAAGAAGTAAGTCCAACTAGAGCTGAACATGTACTTCGGCAAGTTGATGTGCATGACCACCATCACACACTTGAAGATCAACATGGACAATATGCATCAATGTATTGTCGGTTCAGATGCACCCAAGAATACCATGCACATGTTAGCAGATGAGTTGGATGAAGGAGTCATACCAATGCACCGGTTGCAACAAAGGCAAGAGTTCGCTTCAACAAGATGTCACCATGGGGTGCATGCACACTGTCATGGACGACCAAAATTGGCATAAACTCACCAACCTCACAATCACAAGCATGTCAAAGAGTTGGTCTCACCTTAACGAACCTAGTGTTAGTGATGTCTTGCATGGCTTTCTCAAGTCATGTTGTCTCACATGAGCACATGTGCATTGTAATGTAATGTCATGACAAATGGAAGTTCAAGTGTCAATAGTTGGATGTAGCAGTCATAGAGTCGATGAAGAGTCATGAGGGTAGATGAATTTTCAGAAAGGGGAATGTCAAGGGTCATCCCGTCATTTGCTATAAATAGAACCTCATAACTCATTGTAAAGCCTTTTTATCATCCAAGCTTCCAATAAGACTATCTTGGAGAGATCTTGGACAATATTGTAATGCGCCTGGGCTTCTCCACTGCATGGAGCTAGTACATCTGTTTGAAGGAGTGGTGAATGTGGATGTAATGTTCCACTATTGGGGATAGCAGGTGTACATGGATGTATTGTGTGACTAGAACTTACACTTGTTTATATAATAAGAGCCAACATGTTTCATGCGTATGTTGTATTATATTCTAGCTTACTTGTTTACTCTAGATGGCATATGTATTTGATTTTCTTATGCACACATGTATGGACTGTTCCATATGAACATGTATGAATCTTTCTTAAATGTGTTGATTGGTTTAACCATCACTTTGGATTGCTAGCTGAATTGCTTTCCAGCTTGTGATGAATCTTCGCTCGTGTGTTCCCTTCACATCTGAGTACTATTACAGTTTGCCAAGGGGTGCACTCATCTCAATCCACATGTGTTATAACCTCTCATGCACTTTCCTTGACTCACCGGAGTGGTCACACCCTTGCTACTAATAGAGTTATCTTACTTGCCTCTGTTTGGGCATTGCTATACGACCCACTACTGGGATTCCTACACCAAACGGTCTGAGATCTAATTGGGACTTCTTACTGGGGATATCCCCTAAAATTTTGGCAAGTCTAGCTCCACCAATAGAACCCCACCACTATCTCTTTAAGTTTTTTAGTTTCCTTAATTGTAGCACAATTTACTATTTTTGGCAATTTTTCAGGTCTTGGACTTTTGAGGCCCTAAACGATGTTTTGTGGGAAAAATGGGGCCAATAAGGAGTATTCCCTAGTGTTAGCTAGTTGAAAGTTGTAGTCCTTGGATAGATATTTCTAACGAGGTATTGTGTGCATCAAATGAAGATCGTATTGTCAAAGTTGCGACTCGGGGATATTGATGTACAATTTACGCAAACTAGGCCCATAGTTTTAGTGCTTCATCTCCTAGGGTTAGGGTTTTGGATATTTAGGTTTTTCCATTGTTTTCCAATAATGAATAGGCCTTTGATCTTCATTGTAACACAGTTCAGAGCCATGTGGCCGCCACATCTCTTCTAAGAGATAAGTTACCATCCCTCAAGCTAGTCTTATTTCCGTTATGTTTGTAAGTATATTTCAGTATTTGATATTAATGAAATGAAGTGTTATTTTTGCTGCATCTTTGTATTTATAGTGTATCTGTAATTTTTTGTGTTCCATTTTAAATTTAGATCATTTCAAAGAGAAGATCAGATCACCTCCACCATCTAAAACAAATATTTGAGTGTTGCAGAAAGTACGAGATATCACTGAACCCCAAGAAAAGCGTATTCACAGTATCTAAAGGAAACCTTCATAGGAATATTATAACCAAAAGTGGTATCACTATTGATCTTGAACACGTGAAATCTATTGCACAGATCTTGCTCCTAAGAAGTAAGAAGGGTATGCAGTATTTCCTGGGTAAAATCAACTTCCTTCACAAGTTTATTTCTGATTTTGCTCAGATAGTTAAACCCTTACAAAATATGTTAAAGAAGGACATGGGGTCTAAATGGAACCAAGAAGAAAAAGAAGAATTTGACCACATCAAGAAGGCCATTGCTAAAGCCCCTTCTCTTTATAGCCTGGACTTCAGCAAGGATTTCATTTTGTATACTTTCACTTTAGATTCATCTCTCACTATTGTGTTGATGTAGAAGGATAGTAATGGTGATGAGAAGCCCATATCCTTCATGAGTGCTAGGTTACAAGGTTGAGAATTCAACTACCCAAACATGGAAAAACATGCATATGTGGTCTACAAAGCAGTTAAACATTTCCAACCATACATCCTGAAGAATCATGTGACAATGTCCATCCCTTATTCAACTGTTAGGTCATTGTTCATTGAATAGGAGTTGGGTGAATTTTCGGATTAGGTTGGGCTGACCCAGGTTAAATCTTTACTGTGAACAAACAAAACCCTCAATCATTGGCCCTTTCAGCAACGACTTGCAGGCAGATTGTAGTCTCACCTGAAGTGACTATGGGAGGATGTAGAACCAGGTTTCTACAACATTGAAGAATGATGCAATGTGGTATTGTTATGTTTTCTTCTATACTTAACATGCATAAGTTACTTCGTAGTCATACATTACTTTGCCACATTACATTCATCACTTAAAGCACACCATAAACATTCATAAATTTTCACTGTATTGGAATAAAGTGAAATTGTAATAGACTAATACATTATAATAAGTAATAAGAAAATAAACTCATGAAGACACATATTTTACCATGGTTCATCCCAATTTGGGACTACATCCACAAGAACTGTTGCTTATAATAGATAATTTGTACAACAAACAATTCCTAGCCTGTGCACTCAGCTACAGGCAGTCGGCGGACTTAGCTGCAGACTTAGGCCTCTACACACTCAACTCAACAGCCTCGTCTTCCTTCCAAAGTATAGATCAACAAAATACGACCATAACACATATTTGGATCATAATATGATATGATTCTTCTCTTATTTATTATTCATCCATAAATACTATTACATCAAGGGATATATCATCATAATACCATGGTCAATATACTATGGACTCCCCTAATACAAGCTACCATGGTCCAAAACTATTCATCAATTACAAAATAGTGTTTTCTTACAAAACGAGCGGGGCTTCAACCCACTCTGATGCCCATATACTGCGAGGTATATCTACTGTGTGATCCACTTCACGCTCTGCAACATCCTTTACTTCACACTCTGCTCCCCAAAATTTAGCTTCTTCATCAAATTCTAGTGCAAGTTGAGTTGTGCCCAACAGGCTTCCAACACTCAAATGTGACTCATCCCAAGTCACTTGGCTGCTTTTCCTTTGATTTTTTATTGTTATACTGCTGTAGGCCTCACTGAATTGTTACATAGTTTCTATCGCCTGCTTGTCCTCATTGTGTGCTTCTTCCAACAGTGGCTCTGTAACATGTTTTGAAACCTTTTGCATCAACATTTTTTCCTTCTCTCACAGCTTCTAAAGCTTTTCATCCTACCAAGGTTGAGTCCTCTCTATCAAAATCTACACCTCCTTCTTCAACTCCTCAATGTTCTTTTGGAGGACCTTACTCTCATTGGTATTTATGAGCCTCTACGAGATCGACATGGTCTTCACAAATGCCCGAATCTATTCTAGTTGATGTTGATTTTGCTACATTTCCTCCTGTAGTTTCTGTGCGTTTAGATCTTCCTGTAGTGAAGTCCAAATCTACAAACTTTCATCCAAATTGGTATACTCTGCTAATGTTGTTTAGATGTTGGCCATCATAATATATAGGTTAGTGTCCCTTTGGTCCCTCGCTTCCTCTGGTGTAGTTGGTTGTAGCTTCAATTGCAGCTCACTAATCTGCATTTCATACTTGAATTTCATTGCGGAACTTCTTTCCTTGTACTCCTTTACTACAAGGCTAAGCATCATGACCTTGCTTTCTATTGGTTCTTCTTCCTGTACTTCAAGATTCAGGATTTCCTTTCATGTTTCTTCCACTGTCTCCTTGAGATTCTAGTGTTGCTATGTTATTTGATCCATTTCTCGGATCACTTGATCGATCTTCTTGGAAAACGCAACTTTGTCTTGTTCTACTTGTATATTCAGCTATGATGTATGTTGTTCCCTCAGCTTCAGTTCTTCTATGATCGCCATCTGCAACTTATGTAGTCTTTGCAATGGTAGTGTTGTGATGTTCATGTTGACAGTTTTCCACTTCTTTGCCCTCTACTATAGTTTTGTAGATTCAAATTGTAAAGATCTTGTAGGTATCTGAGCAAACCTCACTGCAAGGGTAGGCTCTATCTTCCTTTCTACTCCAACCCTTTCTTCTATCTATGCAGGCTGACTACTAGTGCCAAACTCTTTAAATCTATGATTCTCTCATGCACATCTGTGAGAAGTGCATCGTAATGATGTTCTACTTTATTCAAGGATTTGACTATCACCTCTAGAATATTTTCTCCAATCTTCTTTATGTCCTCTTTAGTAAGGACCATTGGTGTAAGCTCTTTCATTTTATCGGCCTTTTTATTTTTCTTGATTTTTGAGGAAACTTCCTCCTCTGCCTTCCTCTTCTCTGCAACAATTTTTTATGTTTCTTTCTTTTTTTTATTTCCTTGGTCTTCTTATCCCCCATAGGAGGATCCTACTGACCCTCTTCATGGTTCTCTTATTCCTCTCATTCTTGCGCATCAAGCTCCTTGTCCTTCTCACTTGCATCTCCATGTTGTGAAGTGTCCACCTATTCTTCTTCTATCTCATTGTCTCCTGTTCCATCCAACAAAGTCATCCATTATTTAGGCCATTTCTATATCTATGCTACAATATCATCTTCAAACACCATGCATAGAAAGGCATGTCATTTTTTCTTTACATCCCTGTGTGCCCGTATGTATACTTTGTGGAAGTATGCTTTAAACCTCGCCATAGAGCTATAATATTCATATAAGCTTGATGATACTCTATGGTGTTGGTTAACTAACATGTTAGGAACCAGCTCACAAAAAGATAGAAAATATAGATCAATGCCTTAGAATTCAGCCTCTTTGAGGGGGCAACCTCCTTTACATTACACAAATGAACAATTCTTGGATGATACAAATGACTAAACCTCCCTTCTATATATAGGAGTCTAAGGGGTCACAATTAATCAAGCCGACATAATAATAATAACATAAGGGCACAAAAATAACAATAGTGGGTTTCTATGGGGCATATACTAATAACAATATGGGGACAATGACAATAGTAATGGGGGAATCACTAGTATTATAGGGGCCTAACATGCCCTTCTCCTTCCAAAAAGTGTTGTCCTCAATTATTGAGTAGTTGTGGATGCTTCTGTATAAAATTATCATCCTCCCATGTGGAATCTTCAGCGGATAAGGTCTTCCACTTGATGAGATACTCTGAAATTGATCAATTTCGTAGCTGTCAAGTTCTTGTTTTCGTGACTGCTTCCAGTTCCAATATTATTTTTACTTCCTTGTCAAGTTCTGGTAATATTGTTTGAACTGGGAGCTTGTCACCTATAACCTTCTTTAAACATGAAACATGGAAAACTAGGTGCACTCGGGAAGCTATAGGAAGCTCCAATTTGTATGCCATAGTACCGATCTTTTACAACACCTTGTACGGACCATAATACTTTGGTGGTAATTTATTATCCTTCTTAGCTTGCTTGAGGGACATTTGTTTATATGTTTGTAGCCATAGGAATTCCCAGTTACCTACATCAAAACATCTTTCACTGCGATGTTGATCTACCTGTTGTTTCATTCCATTCTATGCCAACATGAGGTTATCCTTTAAGAGTTGGAGAACTTGTTGTTGATGCTTGATGTGATGTTCCATTGCTTGAACCTTAGAATTTTCTCTTAACTATGATGTGATGGATGGTGGATGATATCCATAAAGTGCCATAAATGGGGTCATTTTTGCTGAAGTATGGAAGGAAGTGTTATACCACCATTCAGCCAAAGGCAACCATTTCACTCATTGTGTCTATTTATCAGATACAAATCCATAAAGATATCCTTCCAAAAATTTGTTTGCTATCTCAGTTTTCTTATCAAATTAAGGATGATAAGATGAGCTATGAGCTAAATGAGTACCAAGACAAGAAAATAATTCTGTCCAAAAATTTCTAGTGAAAATGGGATCTCTGTCACTTACAATAATTTTTGGGTTTACATGTAGCTTTTGAATTGTTTCCATAAATGCAGTAGAAACTGTACTGGCTTTAAATAGATGTGATAATGCACAAAAGTATGCATACTTGGTAAGTCTATCAACTACCGCCATGATGACACTCTTTCCTTCGGACTTGGGTAAACCTGTGATAAAATCCATTGAAACCTCCTCCCAATGTTGGCTTGGAATGGATAAAGGTTGTAATAGACCCGGGGTCTTAATTGTTTCAAATTTATTTTGTTGGCAAACCAAGCATTCCACCAAAAACTTTTGAATATCTTATTTAAGGCCATCCCAAAAAAATCCTTCTTAACCCTGTGGTAAGTTTTTAAAAATCGTGAGTTCCCTCCTAAGGGAGAAGTGTGCAATTCCATAAGAATATTTTGTTTGAGTTGGGAATTCTTACATAGGTATAAGTGATCTTTTTACCATAATGAATCATTTTTCCAGCTAAATGTATCAGATGTACTAGGATCTTGTTGTATCTTTTGAATTAGTGCCCACACTTCTTCATCATTCTTCCATTCCTCCCTTGCTTCATTTATCCAATCTGGTTGGATAATAGAAATGACTCACAATAATGCTTCCACATCCTCATCCTTTCCTGAGAGTGCATCTACCACAACATTTTGCTTCCCTTTTTTGTAGATGATTTCAAAGTCATAACCCAACATCTTTGTGATGCATTTTTGTTGCTCTTTAGGGGATAATCTTTGTTCTAAAAAGTATTTAAGACTATCATGATTCGTTTTTACCTTGAAGTGTCTTCCCATTAGGTAGGGTCGCCATTTCTTAAGTGCATGTAGTATTGCCAACATTTCCTTCTAATAAATCACTTTGTGTAAATACTTTCCCTTGATTGGATGACTTTCGAAAGCAATGGGTCTTTCATCTTGCATTAAAACAACACCAATTCCATTTCCTGAAGCATCACATTCCACAATAAAGGTTTTTATGAAGTCCGGCGTAGCTAAGACCAATGCTTGGCACATTGCCTCTTTAAGATGTTCGAAGGCCTTTGTTGCTTCTAGAGTCCATGAAAATGCATATTTCTTCAATAATATTGTTAGAGGTGCTGCTATTCTCCCATAATTCTTAACAAACTTGCGATAATACCCTGTCAACCCGAGAAATCCTCGTAGATGCTTTACGGATGTGGGGATTTTCCATTCCTTAATGGCTTTAATTTTTCTAGGGTCTACCTTAACACCTCCATGAGATACAATATGATCCAGATATTCCACCTCTTGTACTCCAAAGGAACATTTGGAGCCTTTTTCATATAATTGTTTCTCCTCCAATAGTTTGAGCACCTTGTCAACATGTTCAACATGATCCTTCCAAGACTTGCTGTAGATTAGTATATTATCAGAAAATACTAACACAAAATTTCTAAGGAAGGGTTTGAAAATGGAATTCATCAAACCTTGAAATGTAGAAGGTGCATTGGTAAGGCCAAAAGGCATGACCAAAAATTCATAATGACCCTCATGAGTTCTAAATGTTGTTTTCGGAATGTCTTCAGTCTTCATTCTGATTTGATGATATCCTGAATGAAGATTCAACTTGATGAAGTAAATTGATCCATGCAATTCATCCAATAATTCATCAATGATAGGAATGGGAAATTTATCTTTAATAGTGATCTTATTGAACTCCCTATAATCTGGACACATGCGCCATGATCCATCCTCGTTGTGCACCAATACTGCTGGAGCAGAGAAAGAACTTTGACTAGGTTGAATTGTACTAGCCTCTAGCATTTTTGCAACCATACATTCAATTTCACTCTTTTGGGAATAGGGATATCTGTACGACCTGATGTTTGGAGGAACACTTCCAAGAATCAAATGAATTGCATGATCATGATCATGAATAGGTGGGAGAACCTTGGGAGTCTCAAATGCCTTTGAATGATTGTCTAATACTTTTTGGAGATCTAGAGAAATAGATGATTTCAATGTCGGAACCTCTAGCGAACATAATTGTGCAATTACACCTCATTATTCCTTCTTTAGAAGCTTTGTCATATCGTTAGACTTGATTATCTTTCCCGGTTTCCCTACAATACCCCTTAATTCAACTTCTTTTCCTTTTGCACAAAATTTCATGAAAAGTTATTGAAAATTAAAAGCTATTGTACCCAAGGATTGTAGCCATTGGACTCCTAGTACAACATCAACACCACCCATTGGAATGGAAAGCATTGGGCTATTGAATACATATTCTCCCATGGATAGCTTGATATTATGGCACTTGCCAGAGCAATTTATGGTTCCTCCACTTGAAACCATCACTTGACACTCTGGTGCTGGATATAGGAAGCAATTCAATTCCTTTGCTATCTTACAATGAATAAAATGAAGGGTACTTCTCGAATCAATCAACACTATTGCCTTTTTCTTCTTGATATGCCCTTCTATCATGATAGTTTGAGGAGTAGTAATTCTAGCCAATGCATTACAAGATATGGTCAGATTAATTTCTTCTTTATCTAGGGTTTGTTCCTAGAGTATATCCTCTTCTTTTGACATTTCTTGTTCCTTTTCTTCCTCCTCTTCACAATCTATGTAGAATAATTTCTTCCTAGCACACTTATGAACATTAGTGTATTTTCTATCACGACTGTAACAAAGCCCCTTTCTATTTTTTCTTCCAATTGTTGTGGTGTCAACCTTATAGGTTTTGGAAGGCTCTAGAAGCAACAACACTTCCATATTTATAGTTGTGAGTGGTAGGCTTCTTGATTGCCATTATTTTTCTTTCCATTTTTCTTGCTAACCTGAATGCCTTCTCCAATGAATCTGGTTCCCAAAGGCGAACCTCATGTTGGATATTATCCTTTAAAGTCCCTAAGAACACATCAATCCTATGCTCCTCTAGAATAAATTTTACCCTTATGTTCAATTTTTGGAAGTCCTCAATGTGCTCCAACATTGAACCCTTTTGTTTGAGATTTATCAATTGGCTAAAAAAGGTGTTGCTTTTTGTATCCTTAAAATGTGCCATTATTTCTTCTGTAAAAATTTCCCAAGGGACAATTTGTTTATGACAGCAAAGTCATCAATACCATACAAACTGATCTGGTTCCAAATATAAAGTTGCAATACATACCATTTGTCTGTTTTGCACATTATGGAGATCGAAAAATTGCTCCCTCTGTAGTATCCATGTTCTAGGATCCTTGCCATCAAACTTGCTCATATCGATTTTTGGAACATGGTGGGTCTTCAATCCAACATTAGAGTCTATGAAATAATGATTAACATTTCTTTTGTTCTCATCATGAGTTTCCTTTACTACCCTTTCACCATTAGTGACCATTTCTTGTAGCAACTTATTCAAATTTATCTTCAATTCTTCCATCTTATCGTCCATGCCATTCATCATAGTGTCCATGCCATTCATCTTAGCTTCCACGCCATCCATCTTAGCTTGCATTCCATTCATATTAGCTTCCATGCCATTCATCTTGGCTTCCACCCCATTCATTTTGGCTTCCACGCCATTCATATTGGCTTCATTTACCTTTAGTGAGAGTGAAATTTGTTACACTTGGTCTTGTAATTTTGATATATCATGTTGCATTTCTTCCTCTTCTTCACGAGTCATGCTAGAGATTTCAGTTTGATTACTAGGTGTTTCCATTTTCTTTCTTCAGGGCATTAATTAATGCTAATAATTATTCACTATTCCCTTTGAATTCCTTCAAAATAATTTTTCAAGCCAATCTTATGAAAAAATTTTAAAAAACTACACACCTTTTTTTCACTTTGTAAGAGCTCTATATTTAATTTATTGTATCTCTGTAACTATGGATCTTGAATGTATAAAATATCGTGCTGCAGTAGCCCTTTGAGTCCTCTTTCTAACCCCGCAAGTCTGATCAATATTGTATTCTGCAAGGAAGATTTATGCCAAATATCCCAAGGTGACCTGATTATAGACTAGTTTAGTAGAGTGAACTTGTACGATGTGCCATGTGTCACTGTTTTGACCTTAGTACCTGAAATGGATATACCGAAAGATACAGGTCATCCTCTTTTTGAAACTTCTAACAAACTTTCAATTTGATTTTCCAAACAAAAGTTATGATGATTTTCCCCAGGTCAGATGTTTTGAATGTAATTCGGGAGTCTGCAAAAACCCGAACTTCCTCAGATCATATCTCCGCAAACATAGAGAGAAAAGATCTGAAATTTAGAACCGAAGTTTAGAATGATTTATGATCAAGTGTGTTTTTTATTTATCTTCTGAAGTATCACAAAAAAAAGTTATAGTGAACATTCCACAATGTCCTATTTGGAACAGCGAAACCTTAGAATCCAAAGCTCTGATACCAAATGTTAGGAACCATCTCACAAAAAGATAGAAAAGATAGATCAACGCCTTAGAATTCAGCCTCTTTGAGGGGGAAACCTCCTTTACATTACACAAATGAACAACTCTTGGATGATACAAATGACTAAACCTCCCTTCTATATATAAGAGTCTAAGGGGCCACAATATAATCAAGCCGACATAACAATAATAACATAAGGGTACAAAAATAACAATAGTGGGTTTCTATGGGGCATACTAATAACAATATGGGGACAATGAAAATAGTAATGGGGGAATCACTAGTATTATAGGGGCCTAACATAACATATGTAAATGCATGTGATATAGGATGAAAAATATCCTAATTTATTGTGCACTCAATGGTTGAGTGGTAAACCACAACGAAACATACCTCTCAGCTTCGTAGATATCTATAGGTACTTGAGGAAACTGCAAATCCTTTAGTTCTTTCCATGCCAATAAAACAATTATTAATATTAACCATGTGTAAGGGAATGTTGTATCTTTCCCTTGGATTTCGCGACAATAATCCAAGAACTCCTTGCATAGGTATTCTACCCATTTATATTGCACATCGTTGGCACACAGCACGGATAGAAACACCACCAAAAGAGGAACTTAATTTGCATGACACTTCCTCATAATCTTTCCAGCCAATATATGCAATGTGAAGGGAACTTCTTGGTCGTTGATTGAATTTATGTCATAATCTTGTTTTCCTTTAACCATCTCGAAACCTACTCTTCATACTCCCTGCTACAATGTGGTCTTGATCCTTTCCTACAAATTCCTCCATGGGGTTTCATCCCTGGTATGACAATCTGGTTATCCTCCAGATCAACATATGATCTATAGGTGTCTTTTCCCCCATGCATAGATGTCCATCATCCACTAGAAGAAGTAGTTGCCTCACACATATTGTGATCCCCGCACTTCTGCCGAAGTGCAGTACATTCAACGTATTTAGTAGCCTCGACTTCACCAACCCATTCACCCATCATTTCAAATCTAACCTTTCCACTTCGTTGTCCAGGTAATGTAATTTCATTAGGTAATGCTCTGGTGTGAACTAAGGGTACTTCTTTTGGTTGTTAAAATCATAATAAGAAAACTTGAGTTGCGGAATCTTGCCTAAAAATTTTCTTTTGAAGGGTACCTCTTCTAGAAACAAAGGTTTAAACATGCCATACTTTGCATATTTTGACTCCTTTCCAGGTTTGGCATTTGGCTTCCTCGGAGGGATGTATTCTTCGTCACTATCTTTGACTAGCTTGGCTTTTTGCTGAGGTTTAGTGGGTTTCTTGTCGTGTTTCTTCTTACTTCTCACTTCATTAATTGACTTCTTTCTTAGGGATCTCCTTTGTTTCTGTGGTAATGGTGCTACAGTTTGTGTTATTGGGGAAGTGCTACTACGGGCATGTCAGCTGATTCTATGGACATACCAGTGGATTCCATGATTCTAGGTAGTCCTTTCTCTAAAACATTCCTCACAATTTCCTCCCAAGAATGCTCAGAAAACATACATAGCTAGAACTCTACAATCTCTTCTCACTATCAACACTCAAGCTCTTAATTCAAAAAATTTCTTAATCTGGGTGGGAGGAAGATATTTATAACAATTCTAGATTTGAAACCCATCATTAGATTTGATTTTGTCCATATTACATTCAGATTTGCTCATTAATTGAATATATATCCTTAGATGTTTCCAATATTTCCTCATAAATGAAAATTTCCGCATATTCTTCCCTTTTAACGATCATATTTCTACTTTTCCAATGAACTTTGACACATTCCATAATGTAGGGAACATCCTGTGTTATTTCGAACCTCCTATGTACTTCAACATATTTTAGAATGTAGCGGAGTAACTCTATTCATCAACGCTTTTTGTAGTGTAGTTTATAGTCCAATGCCCACTTTCAACTACAGGTGGCACTAAGATTTTCCTCCTTTCTTCCTCAGAATGAAGTTATAGGGGTAGGGTTGTCCCTGTACAACTTCAACCTACTGCCATTTAATTTTCTTTGTACTAATTCTCCATTTAACTTTGCTAGCTAAACTCCACCTCCATCAATAATATACTTGATAACATATGGGCCCAACTAGTGCATTTTGAATTTTCCTCAAAACGTTACAAATTTACTGTCATAGAGAATAACAAGGTCTCCTAGCTAGAACTTCTTTTGCTTAATATGCCTATCATGCCATGTTTCCTCTCTTTATTTTTTTACTTGCTGATGGAATCCTGCTATAATTTGTCTTCTTCCAAATAAATCAAGTGTGACATTCCTTCCTCCATTATGTCAGAGTTTTCCATATTTGTAAAAGCTACAATCCTTAGGTTAGGAACAACGTTTTCCTATAAGCCCATAATATTGTTGGAATCCTAAGGTCCCAGTATTCCCTGTTCACATTACATATGCTAGTCAGTGCATTTTCTAAAATCTTATTGAATTCTTCCATAGTTCCATTGGCCTAAGGGTGATAAGGAGTACTCTTTTGTTGGTAAACTTTAAATTCCTCAATCAATGCTTCAATTGTCTTGTTCAAGAAATGTGAAACTTGGTCACTCATAAATATATTTGGACATCCAAATTTAGACAGCATATATTCAAAAATAAAATTCACAACAATCTCTACATTGCAATCCCTCACTGGTTGTTCTTTGACCCATCTTGTCAAATAATCAGTTGTGGTAATTATGTACCTCACACCATTCCTCTTCCTAGGTGGATTGGTAGGTACAACAAAATCAATAGCCCATTTATCAAAATCTTGCAATGTAGCCTATGGTACTAGTGGCATCTCATCTCTCTTTGAAGCTTTTCCTGTTCTTTGGCACACATCACAAGCTTGGAAATTCTCCTCCTCATCTCTTTGTAGTGCATCCCACCAAAATCCTCCTATTAAAACCTTCTGTGTAGTAGCTTTCCCTACATAATGTCTACCAACTATGCCCTCATGAGCCTCTGCTAGAATTATTTGTATTTATTGTTGAGGAACATATCTTCATGGTATCTCATCTGGTCCCATCTTGTATAAGTGTCTTGCTATCAATGAGAAATCACTTGCCTCCATCACTAGTTCTTTCTCCTGCTTTGTAGTATATTCTAAAGGAGCCATTCTTGTGTTCAAAAACTAAATAATGTCTGCAAAATGGTCATTTGCTACTATGATGGTAAATAGTTGTGCATCAGGGAGATTATCTTTGATACTATTTGGTTCTTCACCTTTTCTAATATTCATAAATGATTAGGTCGTGCATTCAATATTCCTGGTTTAACAATAATTTCAAATTCATATTCTTGGAAGAACAATAATGGTCTACACATTTTCCCTCCTAAAACAGGTTTATTAACTAAATATTTCAGTGTAAAGTGATGTGTGAATATCTTGAAATGTGACCCCAACAAATAACGTCTAAAATTTTGCAAGGCATATACCATTTCCAATCCTTCTCTTTCTGTAGTTGTGTAATTTTTCTCTGCTTTAGATAGATTCCTACCTGTAAAAGCTATAGGATGATCAATTTCCTCTGCACTAGGCTATGCCAGTACTACTCCTAAAGCTATACAAGAAGCATCCACACTTTCATTAAATTCTTTTTTCCAATCAGGAAATACTAGTATAAGAGAAACTACCATCTCTTCCTTTAGTATGTCAAGGCTCTTTTAACATACTTCATCCCATTGAAAAGTGACATCTTTCTTCAACAACTTTTCCGTAGGAGCAGTAATCTAATGATATCCTTTAATAAATTTCCTCTAATATCCTCTATGTCCCAATGTAGTTGAAGCTATCTTACTATCCTTGGTGGAGGTAAGTTCACAATAATAGTAATTTTTGTAGGGTCCACCATTAATCCTTGGTTACAAAAAATGTGTCTCGACAATATACCAAAGGTACACAAAATATACACTTCTTTAAGTTCAAGGAGATATGATATTGTCTACATGTATCAAGGATCAATCTTAAGCTTCTGATATGTTTACATAGCAACCCAAATATTGTCCAATCATCAAAGTATACCTCTGAAAATTTGTGGACATATTCTTTGAATGCTACAATCACCACTCTTAAAATATAGCAGGGGAATTCTTGAGTCCAAAAGGCACCACTTGTATTGATATGACCACCATTCTATAGCAAAGGTGGTATTATTTCGATCCTCAGGTGCAATTCTTATCTGATGATATCCTAAAAATCCATCTGTAAATGAATAGACTTCTTGACCTCCCACATTATTTAATACTTCATTTTTGAAAGGGGTGGGGAGGGGATCATGTAAGCATGCACCATTCAGTTTCCTCAAATCAACAAGGATCCTAATTTCCCCCTAAGTTTTATTTTCTTGTACTACCATAGGACTTACCCATTTTGATTCTTCCACGGGTTCAATGACTCCTGCTGCTATCATCTTATTCAACTCAACTTTTTCTTTGTCCTTATACTTTGGATTTAGCCTATAAGGTCTTTGCTTGACTGGCTTCGCATCAGTATTAAGAGGTATCTTCATAACTCCTAAATCTCCTAATATTCCCTTCATTTCTAAAAACTTAGTGGGAAACAACTCATGATATTCATGATGTTATTCTGTATCCTTGTTTACTGTCTCTTCATCCCAATAATCTTCTATAGTTGCAAACTTTGGTTCCTCTTTTGATCCTACATTCACCTTCTTTTTCTTTATAGGATTTGTTGTATTTGGTATCTCTGGCTCAAGTCCATTGACTTCGCAGTGTCCTTCTAATTCTACTATGTCAATGTTGTGAGGATCTTCTTCTTCTTTTGCAATAAGGTTGTAGCATTCTTGAGCATGTTCTATCTGCACAACCCAATCAGGTTTTTGCCAAGTCCTTGGAACTAAATTTTCAAAGATCTTCCTCTTAACTATCTGAAGGGTTGAATCTATATAGAGGCAATCATATTCAAAGCTAAATGTTAGTATAAATCCATCAACCATATCTGCCTAGTTTGCAATACCATGTTGAAGCTCTCTTTCTAGGTACGAGTTCCAAGGAATTATTTCCAATATATGGATAAACCCATGTATCCATTCATGTTGTGGAATCTCCTTCCATTTTGTAGTACATAACTGGATAAGTTCCATGGGACTAGTTTCACCATCATATTTTAACTCCTATGTTTATTTGATCAAATCTTATTCACATCAACCTTTGATACTCCTGCCATCCTCCTATATTATTCTTATGTGTTCCCCACCATCTAGTAGGAGTCGATTTTATGGCTATATCTAAGGCTAACAATATTTGATCTTTTGGAACTTGTTCCTCATAATCATCAAGAAAAAAATCACATCACCTAATCCATCATAATAAGGTAGGTTACATACCTCATATCTCATTTAACGAACTGATTTAGTAACTCTTGCACAATGACTTGTAGATTCCTCATGTAGCCTGTTCTGCTAATTTCCGAATCCTTCTTATGAGTTTGATGGACAAGAGCTATCATGTTCCAACATTATCTTGCCTTCTATAGTAGGGTTAACAAAATCTTGATCCTTTGTTGTCAATTGATAGATATGATCTATATCAGTTGTGCAATACTCTTCTCTAACTGGTTCTATATACCTTTCTCCTTCTGATGGATTCAAGGGAACAATTAGCCTCATATTATTTCCTTCAAATATCAATTGCCTCTTATTTAGATTGATTATAGCCATGTTATCAAAATCCCAATCAAGTCTAGGTAATGCAGGATAGGGGTTACTGTCATCCACAATTCTATTACTTCAAAGTTGGCAGTGGTGCAAAGTCCTTCAATGTCTACTGTTACGCCTTATAATCTTCCTAAGGGGAAGATCTTCTGCTGATTTTCCATTTTCAACTGAATAGGTGACCATAGAAGCTTCGACTTACCCATAAACTCACATGTCTTCTTCGTCACAAAATTAGCCTTATATCCCAAATCTAAAATAACTTGGTCCATCTCGTATTCTCCTATCTGTGCACTAAGCCTCATTTATCTTCCTGTTCTGCTTTGTTGAAGCATATTGTTGACTACTCACAACTCACATCGTGTTATTTATTTAGATTCACATGAGTCTTTCAATTCTTGCAGTCCTTCTACAACCTTTTGATCTCTTAATAACTTCATACAAGTTTGCAGAAAATACCTTAAAATGCCTTCTTGGCTTGTTAACTCCAGATTTTGTGTCAAAGTTTGTTCCCATGTCGAAGTTGATGCTATGTCATAGTTATTATTCTGTTTCGACTATGCACTAGATTCTGAAGCTCCAACATCCATAAATATTTGCTTGGCTTCCATAAACACTTCTTTTTCCTTCTAAATATCAAAGACATGAGCTTTTTCAGCAGTTTTTCTAACCCATGCAGTCTCATATTCCTTTTTTTCATTTACTTTGTCATCACTGGTCGCAACACCACTTCTAGTAACAATATTTATTCAGGGATAATTGGTTCTTCTTTCAGAAGTCATCATTCAGATGTTTTGTTTCAACTGTTGGTTTCTTTTTTCTTGCATTTTTTCCATAAGTACCGAACATTCTTCAATTACACGATCAAATTCTTTACAATACTTACATGTCATAGTGGGATTCTGATAGTATCTCACAAAGTTTCCTGGTTGGCCATATTTATAGAAAATAATTTGTCCTCGTCCTTGACCAACTCCACCTCCTCGACCTCTTCCTTGATAACCACCTCGACCACTGCATTGTTCATTGTCCTCATGTCCATGTTCTTTTTCTTGCATCCTATAAGTGTCAATACCATGCTCCATCTCCAGTTCATAAGATCGAAAATGGTTCTCATCATGTCCTACTAATTTACAGAACTTGCAATATAGGTTCCTGGGAGTCTGCACATTTTTTTGCAAAAAATAACAATCTTTTAATTGATGTTCACCTCTAGTTTTACACATATCGCATCATAAGATAGATTTGGTATTCAAAGGATTCAGTGCTCCACTGGCCATGTATTTTTTGAAGAGAGGGTATTGTTCTTTAGAATGGCCTTTTGATTTACACATTTTACACCACACTTCTTCTTTGGCTTCTTTACTTTTTTTCATATCTTCTAACTGAAAAGTCAAATTTTCCAGCTGACTCTAGATTTGCTGCATACCTACATTAATATCTCCTATAGGAAAAGCTTCTAACTTCATCACAATTTCTAAAGCTTTGGCTTGAATTTCTATCTTTTGTTGCATCAAAGGAAATCTTATATATGGAAGCAACGTAACTATGAACCATTCCTTATGTTGTTGTGGAGCTATGTCGAAGCTCACCTAATCCAATAATACCTTAAATCTTTGATTGAATTCCAAAACATACTCAATAGGCCTTTGTTTGATTTATTTTAACTCTGTGATTCATTGTGACTCAAACTTCGGCTTCTTAAATTATTTCACTGACGTTGTTTTAATGTCTATGAAAGATCTGATCTGATTGCTCAAATAGTTCATGCGCCATGTCAACGCTCTATCTCGAAATGTCGTGATAAGCTGCACTTTATTTATATTTTCATCATGGACTTGCTTCGCTGTTCATACTGCTTCACATAAAAACTAGAACTTCTCTGGATCCTTTGATCCAGTTCCTTTAAAAACATGTGGCTTAATATCATTGGTCATATCTCTTCTTGGAGGGGTGGGGGGGGGGGATTCATAAGGGGAGGCGGATCGAGGGTATGGGGGTGGAGAAAACTGAAAGCACCCTGATTCTTACTTGATTCTGGCTTTGGTGAACTTTCAGGCTGGAAGGGTGAATACGACGAAGTTACTTCAGGGTTTTCAGGAAGCTTCCTTCACTTGCCGATTTGCTCAAAAGAGGGCTATAATCCGTTTCTATGAAAGTTTTTGGATCTTGGCCATGCAATATCTTTCTATTGTCTATTACATATATTTTCCCACTTTGTTTTGTTCTAGTCTCTTCTTCAGATATTCTCCAAAACATATGTAAACTAATAATATGACTACATTTGTAAAATTTGCTATTCACACAAAAGCATCTTAATCCATATTTTCAGAGATCTCAAGTACTTACCGCGCGGTCCTTTGAAAAAATGTCATTCTGCTTCATTGTAGGACACAATCAAATCTACTACGAACTCAGTAATGAATCCTCCCAAGATGCTATCAATCCAGAAATCAACAGCCCTTGATATCCTATTGTCAGTGTTCTTGAGTCACTATATCAATTTAGGACTCCATTCCTTAGGTTCATCTTTTTTAAAACAGTCGTTTCTTTCGGTCAACCTTGATATCCACTCGTATAACTCAACATAAAACAAATTGAAGAATATTTCATATTGATATTCGAAAATATACTTCTCCAACAACCTTTCATATGACAAATGATGGCTCCTATTCTCTTTCTCTATAAATTCTCGTTCCTTTTTCTCTACCCAATCTTGAATTTCTTTCTTCGATGGATGCCACATAAACATATCCCTCAAATACATCACAGTCTCGACAATAAAACCATTTCTTGGCTTAGGTTGGGATGACGAAGGTTCTATCTTTACTGCGCACCAATAAAACCCTCAATCACCGGCCCTTTTGGCAATGACTTGCAAGTAGATCGTGATCTCACCCAAAGTGATTATGGGAGGATGCAGAACTAGGTTTCTGCAGCCTTGAGGGATGATGTGATGAGGTCTTTTTATATTTTCTTCTATACTTAACATGCGTAAGTTACTTCGTAGTCATACATTACTTCACCACATTATATTCATCACTTAAAAGATACCATAAATGTTCATAAATTTTCATTGTATTGGAATGAAGTGCATTGTAATAAACTACTACGCTAAAATAGGTAATAAGAAAATAAACACATGAAGATATAGATTTTACCAAGGTTCATCCCAATGCGGGACTACGTCCATAATAATTGTTTCTTATAATAGAGAATTTGTACAACAAACAGTTCTTAGGCTACAAACTCAGTTGCATGAAATCCGCACACTCAGCTACGGACTCAGGCGTCTATGCACTTAGCTACAAAGCCTCGCCTTACTTCCAAAGTACATATCAACAAAATACACCCATAACACAGATCTAGATCATAGGATGATATGATGTTTCTCTTATTTATTATTCATCCCTATATACTATTACATCGAGGGATATATCATCACAATACCATGGTCCATTCACTATGGAATCCCCTAATACAAAGTACCATGGTCCAAAACCATTCATCATTTACAAAATAGTGTTTTTTTACAAAAGGGGAGGGTCTTTGACCCACTTTGACACCCATATACCATGCGATATATCTACTGCACGGTCCATATTAGCGCTCCACTGCTCAACTGCGTGGTCTACTTCATGCTCTATGACATCCTTTACTTGGAACTCTGCTCCCCAAAATGCGAAGTCTTCATCAAAAGCTAGGCCAAGTTGGGCTATTCCCAACATGAATGAAGGGATAAATAGATGACCTATCTACAGGAATACGACTTGGAGTTGAAACCTGATCACATAGTCAAAGGACACGGGTTATGTAAATTGGACGCTAAAGCTTCCAACCAGTAGAATGAAGAATCAGAAGGATGGGATCATGATATTGAAATGTACCAAAACAACCTCACATCAGTGCATGATTCCTAATCTTCATACGAAGATCTGAATTAATACTTAGGACAAGGTAATTTTCCTCCTACCTTGTTCATGAGACAGAAAATGGATGTGAGTCTCAAAGTCGCATCTTATTAGTTGGTACAAGGAAATCAATTTTTTAAGCACCATAATGGCGTATTACTCAAATGCCTAGAATTTGATGATGCCTAGAAGGTTTTAAAGGAGCTATATGATGGGCTAGTGGGTGGCCATTACACCAACGAGACCATAGTGCATTAAATCATGAGAGTTGTTTTATATTGGCCTACCCTATTCAAGGATGCCCATGCATATGCTTGAAAAAGTTCAATCTACCAAAAATTCGTTGGGAGGAAGTCACGATTAACCACACTAGTTCAATCTATAGCAATGGAAGAACATTTTCAGTGGTGGGGACTAGATGTCATTGGAGAAATCGTGCCACACTCATCAAAACAACACAAGTACATTCTTATAACCACCCATTACTTCACAAAGTGGGTGGAAGTTGTCCCATTATGAAAAATCAATGATCAAGAGGTAATATATTTTACTAATCAACACATCGTAACCATGTTTAGTGTCCCAACCTCTCCCATATTTGATAATGCTACTTATTTCTCATAATTTAAGTTATATGATTTTTCATAGGAAAAGGATATTATTTTGAAACATTAGGCTAATTACTACCCCCAAGGAAATTTCTTAGCAAAGTCCACCAACAAAACCTAATCCACATTATCAAGAAAACCTTGCTATCACACCATAGAAACAGACACAACATCTTGACCAACACCATGTGGGATGACCATGTTACCCATAAAACATCTCTTGGTACCTATCCTTATTCCCTAGTATATGGGAAGGAAGCTATCTTACTTCCAATCTTATACTTACCAACTCTCTAGTTGTCGTAAGAGTCATAAGGTAGACCTTGCCCTACCATGCAAAACTGAATTGACACCCTACTCAAACTGGAAGAAGAGATACAAAAGGCTAGGGAGAAGTTTGTTGTACACCAGAGCTGAATCAAGAGGCAGTTCAATAATAAAACTGCAGGAAACAATGAGTTTAGTGTAGGTGACCTAGTCCTTAAATGGGACAAAGCCCATGAGGACAAAGGCAAGCACATAAAATTTCAAGCCTTGTGGATTGGACCCTTTCAAGTTAAGGAGAAAATTGGCCAACATACCTATCGCTTACAAGCGTTGGAAGGGTGGGTGTGTGGAAAAGACAAAACAAAAGGAAAGCTATAGTAAAAGGATAGGGGAGAAGCTATGAGAGATGGTAGGAAAAATAGAATTTAAGGTGTTGGCCATTTGTTGTAAATGGCCAAGACCTTCAATTCTATTTTACCTAGCAGCTCTTGTATCTTCTGCCCTATCCTTGTACTATAGTTTTCCTTTTGTTTTGTCTTTTCCACACTCATCTCTTAGTCATATTTTTTATTTTTCTTTTCGACCATGCATCTAGTCTTAGTTTCTTTCATGTATTTCCAGTCATCATAACTGAGTTCATTAATAAAGGTCCTAACCTGAATAAGAAATTTTAGAAACCCACCTGAGTCAAATTCCTTAGAGTTTTGGTATCTCCTATGCCAATTGTTGAAATGTACTCTTGTTTGTGCCCTCTCTTGACTATCTTTAAAGTCAATATCAAGGTGAGATTTTAAGATTTATCTCGGTGGGGAGCTCTAATTATCCATGGCACCCTATATTCAATAGGAAGACCCTTTATTTTGGCTTGCCTTTGTAGTTTGAAAAAAAAAAACCAATTCGCACTCACTGACTTGGAAAGGGGAAAGAAAAAACTTAATGAGAAACACACATTTTGGGAAAACAATAAAGTCTCTGCAAAACTAGAAACGACCTCTCCTGCACGTAAAATAAGTCAAGATCCCTCATCCTCCTTGGAAAATAAATGCTTAATAAATAAGTGCCAATAAACACATAAAATAAATTTAAATAAAGGGTAAAGGATCAATAAAGGCTTTCTGCATAGAGAGGTGATGCAATGATTCTGTTAAGGTACTATCTAGGCTCATTAGTAGTGGAGAAATACTAGAGATCTATAACTACAATATTGAAAATCTTTACAACTCATACATCATTATTCGGACTCTTATCTCGAGTCATTGGGAATGTTCTTAATTGTGTGATTAACAAGTCAAGTCAAGGTAATGGGGATATTTTGATCAATCCTAAGGGTAACACAGAGAAGTCAATGTGACCTATGATTTTTGAACAACACACTCACAAAGATCAACTACATCATAAATCGAGGGCAAGAAGAGATACTGAGGTTCTACTAGTGAATCATCAATTGTTGTAGCTACTAAAACAAACCCCAAAATGTCCTCCCTTTCCAAATTTTGGAACTCACCTTTACTATGCGTGTAGCCTCCGCCTATATCTCAATTTTGTTTCTGCATCCTGGCAGCAGGACAAGTTCCCTTTGGACTCCTTGTAAAATCTAAGTTTTCAAGCCTTAGAGTTTATCTTTCCCATAAGTTGCAAGTTGCACAAAATGGTTTTTTATTAAATTGAAAAATAACAACCTCTGACCTCCCTTTTCAAAAGTTACACTCTGACCAAGCAAAGTTGCAAGGTCGCATTATAGTTAAGCATATGACTCAAAATTTTGTTACACATACTAGCTTATGACTCTACGACCAATAGCTTTGAGGTCATCAGGTCGTGACTTAGTCTCACACTCGACCTCAGATTTTGTGACTCCTCATGTCATGTGACTCTGTGACCTCTATCTTCGAGGTCACTAGGTCACAGGGTTGCAAGTATCTTGGATGCGGACTTCATGACCTATACTGGCCTAAAAATTGGTGACCTCTCTAAACCATGCATGTGTAACGATTCTCTATCTAAAGAGATTTCCCTATCATTCATTTGTATAATTGACTAGAGTTCTCAAGTAGTAGAGGGACGGGGTGTTTAGGTAGGATGCGTGACTCCCTCCAGGAAGGTGTCGCTTCCTCTTCTCTACTAATCATTTTTTCTTTCCATTTCTAATACTCTGCATATCAGCCCTATGCCTTCCCTACTGGTTGTGGTTTTTTATTCGCCCTTAGGTTATTTCTCAAACCCATTCCTACTTGAAACCGTCCAGTCTTGTGTTTTCCCCATTTATCTTTTCATTTCCCAAGTAACAATCCTAACCTGCAACCCATTCCCCTTTACTCTCAGTCACTTAGGTTTTCTAGGATCCAGTAAAACCCAAATTTGCGTTTCAAGCCTTAGGATTTCAGCTAAGCTACCCAGGGGAATAAGTCCAACCTTTAAAAATGCAACAGCCTCAATCCAACAACCTCGTGACCTGTCAATCCAATGACCTTGTGACCTATCAACCCCACGACCACGTAACCTCTTTGACCTCGCGACCTCATGACCTCTTCAACCCTGAAAACTCTTGACCTCTTTAACCCTGCAACCTTGTGACTCATCCAAATCTATGACCCACTAAGCCCTAGTCACCAAATCACTGATTTGATAGTCCATTTATTTTTTACCTCCTATGTGGTGTCATCTAGAGACCTCCCTCTAAATTGAACCCAGGCCCATGATTTATCATCTCATTCCCCATGTTTCGAATCTCAACTTGTGATCTATATTTTGATTTATATAATTCATCTCATCACTCTCATCTTGGGACTGTTTGTTTGAAATGCGAGGTGATGACGACCTACATTGCATATAAATCTCATATTTCTATGGAGAGAAGGAACCTCCAGTGGTTGAGTTCTCATGTAAGAATGCTGAGAGAAATTCGTAGGAAGTCTCCAAAGGACCACCACCACCTATCTACCAGGATACAACATACAATGTTAATAAGACCACCAAATTCTTGTGGTTTGACATGTATTCTAAATTCTCTAAGAAGAACATCCCTTGCGATCAAGAAGACTTCAAAGTGTACATCAACATAAAAATGTCCTAGTTTCACAAAGTGAATGCACACCCACCTATCTTCTCATGTGCAAAGATCATTGACTGGATATTGTAGAATATTGATACAACTTGATGGGTGATAAGGAGCCACACAGGCAAAGAATTTTCACTATTTCTTCCACAAATACTTCTACCTATTACAGATTGCTAGAGAAGGAGGAGAATTTGAATACTAAGTGGTTGTCAGAGTTCCTAGTAGCGACTAAGGATATCCTAAGATCATGGTGGCAAGGCCCCTTTACATTTTGGGTGAAGGTCAATCAAGCTTACATGATAGAGGGACTGAGCAAGGTCTACCAACTCATGGCTATAATGATGAACCACTTGTATGTTAGGCTGGATATTGATACCTTTCTGGGAACTTGGGTCTTATTATTTACATTGTTGCTATGAGGGGCACTATGTTTAACTAAGCAAGTATTCTTTCTACATCACTTAAGACTAACATATATGTAGCAAGGAATCCAGAGAAAGACCAGCCATCAAAATTCTATATGGAATCATACCTACTAGACGCGATGTGTGCAAGGTTTCATTTTGATGGTTGGAGCTACAAATGGACATCATATGTGTCATACCCCTTGCATCTGCATTACAAGATCTTTTGGGACCGAGGCTATAAAGGTATGTACGATTCCACCTCTGAATCATTCATCGCTCCTTTGCATCAGTTATGCTTTGGGGAGGAGGTCCCTTGTATGTATAGGAGGGCCAAAGAGACAATCATCAAAGTGGAAGAATGGTTCCCTATTCAGGAGGGCACCTTCATCCGACTCTTCAACTCATAAAAGAAACCTCACACTCTCCCCATGTATATGATAAATAATCTACTACTATAAGAAGTGTTTTACTAGATTATTTCAGGGTTCTCCAAAACTCTAAGCAAATGAAAGAAAAAACCTTGGTATGTATTCCCTTTCACTATTGGGGCCCATACCATTGATAAATTTATGGAAGTAGAAGCATAAGCTAATGAAATAAATGGATTCCATTTTGTGAGCAAGAAGAAGATGAAGACATTGAGACCCTGGAAGAAAGAAATGTGACCTTTGCAAAGCAGAAGCAAGAAATGAGGAGGCAGAAGGAAGAAGAACTGAAGAAGTCACACAAATCAAGAGACTAGTAACTTGAGGATCTCCATCGACAAGAGCAGGAAGAGGAAAGGAAGAGAAAGTGGGAACAGGAAGAACAACTAAGAAAATAAGAAGAGGAATGAAGGACACGATAAGAAGAAGAGAATAAACACCAAGAAGCGAAAGAAAATAAAGGGAAATAAAAGGAGTAATATGAGAGGAAACACAAGAAGGAAAAATAATGGAGAGAGAAGAAAAGGATTGAAGAAGAACAAATGAAGAAAGTTGAAGAGGATAAGAGGAAGTATGAGGAAGAGAAGATCAAGAGACAATAAGAAGAAATCAACAAGAAAGTTGAGCAAGATTTCCATGAATAACAGCAACACCAAGAGTCCAATATGAAGGTTGACCATCATCAGTTGTTCCTCCATCCACCTCTATAACCTGTCGACACCTTCCAATTAGAGAATTGAGCATTCCAGATGAGGCAGAGGAAGAGGTACTGGACCTCACTAGACTTACTTTTGACTAGGCCAATTGTAAGATTATGCAAGACAGGAGGAAATATTATGCCTAGAAACCTAAAGAACCACTATCTATGTCCACATAAAAGGAGATCATCCTGGATACCATTGACAACCTTGAAATGATCGTTTCAGCTGGAAATTCTTTTGTAAATGTGATCGAATTAAATTTCAGAAGGATGACTAAGTAGATTACAAATCTCCAGGGAAGGCTCTACGCTTCTGAGCAAAGAGCTTCCAAAGTAGAAGAGGATGAGAGGAGGCTAGAGGAAGAAAATAAAGCTCTACAGTTAGCCCACTCAAGCATGAAGGAGTTATAGGAATACATAAAAGAAGAGGTATGGAATTTGGAGGATGTTATGGCTATAGTCTACGATGAAATGTTGAAGCTACATTAGAGTGTATTACCTTTCCCAACTATACAAGTTGATACTAAGGAGAAGACAACCATGCTAAAAAAAGATACCACATATATTAAAAACATTCATGAGTGGAATAACAAATATCTAGAGGCACCATCAAGTCTTCCCACAAAAGATTGGATAACCGCCCAGAATGATAATGTTTAGATTCACATTAAGATCTAATCACGGGATAAAATTGCAAGGGATGTGGACAAGGTTATGGCGTCACACATACATTTACTGAGTAGGATGAAATCTGTGATCAAAGTTCATAGAGTACCCTCCATTGGGGAAGTCGGATAAAAAAGGAAGAAGGAAGAAATCTTACATGAAATAGAGGCATTCCTCAATCCTTTCAAGCATGCTTCCACCACAGAAGATTTACAGGTGACAAAGGAGAACATTACTCTGTATGTGATAGAACCAGTAAGGATGTATACCAAGTTGGTAACTTTTCCAATTAGATCAAGTTAAAGAAGAACACTCTAATACCGGATACCCCTGAATGCCTTCATAGACATGATGAAGAACAATGAAAGGTGGTCACAATGTGTTGGCATTATGATTCTGGTTTGGCTTTATGGTTCAAGTGTTGTACTTGATGGCAACTCACTCAAGTGGAAAAACTCTATTCAGGCTCTCAAAATGATGGAAAATAAGAGGTTCGCTGGTGCATCATTCAAAAGGTGCGGACCCGCAGGTTCGTCGTTCAGGAATTTCGGACATACCCGCAGGTTCTCCATTCATAAGGTGTGGTCCCCCAGTTCACTCTCTCCAATGCAGAGAAGCGTGCTCACGTGGGGTTTCTTATGTTTGGCCCTTGGTATTTAGCCCGTCAATTCATGATCCTATGGTTTTGGCCCGTGGTATAGGATCTAATTTGTTGAACCCCGGTTTGGATCCCTTGTATTGGTGTTTGATGGTTTTGTCCCATGGTGTGAATAAGGGATTGACTATAAAAAGGGGAAGGAGATCACTTGGCTAAACATTGGTGAAATTTGAATATCTTAAGATCTGAATGTTTGGGTGATTGGTTTTAAAAGCTAGATCTAAATCAAGGAGAAAATTTAAAGCGAATCTATTGATAAGACGTGATCTCTCAGGCGCATGATCAAATCTATGGATCTGAATGACTATGGCACATTGGAGGATTGTTAATTTGGCCCTAATTAGAGGTTCGCAGGCGATCCACAGCGTAAGTGCGGGGGTACGCAGTGCAGGAGAAGATGCAGTGCGGGGGTACGCAGCGCAACAGAAGGCGCAGTGCGAGGTATGCAGCGCCGAAGAAAGCACAGTAGGGAGATACGCATAGGCATAGAAGGAACAGTGCGGAGGTACGCGGAAAGACAGACAGTGCAGTGCGTATCTGAGTTGAGGTACGTAGTTCAGCAGAAGGAGAAAGTGCGGTGGTACGTAGAGCAGCAGAAGGATACGGTGTGGATCTGAGCAGTTTAGGCACAGAAAGACTACGGATATCCGCAGGTTTATATCGGTGAAGTTGCGGACCTGTCTTGAAACATTTGTTGGCTATTGCTGTAGAGTTCTGGGTTTAGATTTCTAGTATTACTTTTCTATTTACAGCGTTCTGAGAAGTTGGGTGATTCATTGGTTGATTGTATAAGGAGATTGGCTGATTTGCATGTACTTGATGATTATTTGATCTTCTTGGATCCAGTCTGAAAATTAATGAAACGTGGTCCTTAAAGAAGTAGAAGAGCAAAGGGGGTTGTAGCTCCCTTCCAGGAGAGACTGGAAAATGAGAGAGAGTTGTAGCTCTCTATAGGTTGCAGCCTGTGTACTGGTAAAGGACTGCATCAGTACAAAATCTTTGTAAAAGAAGTTTCTAATTGAAAGAAGATAGAGACATATTGCAGCAGGTAGTTTTCACCCACATTGGGTTTCCAACTTATATCTGGTGTTCTTTGGTGTGCTTATCTATTTTTCTTGTTCTTGTTCAGTATTATATGGCACTGACATACAAATTAATGATCAATATCTGAAGAATAAATTAAAGTATAAATCTGGAAGGCATATTGAAAAGAATTTGATAATACTGATTCACCACCCCCCTCTCAGTATTATTTCCAACAATTGGTATCAGAGCAGGTTCTTCAAAAGAAGCTTGAGAGCTTGAAGAAAGATCTTGCATAATGAGCAACTACGAGAGGGAAGCATCAATCAGGCCACCGATTTTTGATGGGACAAACTTCGTTTATTGGAAGGTAAGAGTTACTGCCTATCTTCAATCTCTTGGTACAAAAGTCTGGGATATCATAGATACAGGGTATACTTTTCCATCAGCAACTCCTATAGATCCGGCTGAGAAGAAGAAATATGAAACAAATGCAAAGGCGGTCAATACTCTATTAGGATGCCTATCTCAATCAGAATTTGTCAAGGTAATGCAGTTTAAATCTGCAAAAGAGATATGGGACAAGATTGTTCTGAGCTATGAAGGAGATGATCAGGTAAAACGAGAAAAACTTCAAACCCTCAGGATTCAGTAGGAAAATCTCAGGATGTATAATGATGAAAGTGTGGCTAACTATTTTCTTTGTGTAGATGAGATTGTTAATTGTATGAAAAACTTGGGTGAAGAAATAAAAGAGGCTGCTGTGGTTGAAAAAGTTCTAAGATCTTTGTCCCCTAGGTTTGAATCTAAAGTTTCTGCTATAGAAGAAAAGGAGAATCTACAAAGCCTTAAAATGTCACAGCTGCACGGAATTCTAACTGCTTATGAAATGAGGAAAGGAGATCCATCAGACAGGAGAGAAGCTGCCTTCAAGGCTTCAGGCAAAGGCGAGTACTACGAGTCAGGACACGTGTCAGAAGAAGAAGAAGAATCAAATTTTGTCAGAAATATTCAACGGGGTACTGGATGGTTCCGAGGTAAGTTACCTTTCAAATGCTTTGCTTGTGGAAGAGTCGGTCACTATGCTGCCAAATTTCCTCACAAGGATAAGATTGACAAAGGGAAGGAACCTGTTAAATGGAACAAGAAACAGAATGCAAATAAGAAAAGTTACTACACTCATGAAGATAGTGATGGCCTATCAAATAGTGACGAAGATGAACGAGGTAATGATTATAAACTTTTAATGGATTTTGAAGATGATGATTACATGGACGCTATAGGTGTGGATGACTTTTATGAAGAGATTTCTAGACTCAAGACATGTTTAGAAGAAAAGAATGTGATCATTGATACTCTGCAATTTCAACTTGACGAAAAAGAAAAATCTCTTGAGAAGTTAGAATGTGAAATTGTTGGCCTTAGAAAAGAAATTGAGAAAACGAAGGTTCTTAATCTTAAGTTTGTTAAAGGATCTGAAACTCTGGATGAGATTATCAATGTACAGCGTTCTCCACTAATTAAGACAGGTCTGGGTTATAATGGAGAAACATCTCAAGCATCCACCTCAAAGAGTTATCTTGATGCAGCAAGGAGGAATGAGCAAAAGCCCAATGGAGATCATTAGGTAAAGCAGGGATGATTTACATCAAGAACAAATAGAGACTACCAGGTAAACCATGGGCAATCCATCTTAAGGGTGAGCAAAAGCTACAACCAGCCACAGGTAAAAACTTCTCAATTTGCTTCAAGAATGGATGACAATAGAAATTACAATCATTTGGCTGGTAGATTTGATAATCGCAGAAGTTTCTTCAATGGCCAATGTTTCTCTTGCCATAACTTTGGTCACAAAGCAGCTCAATGTGTTGCCTATAAGACAATCATGACTAGAGAAGCTCAAAAACAAAGAAGTATGACCGGGATTACGAAAAAGACCTATAACAACTTTTCGGCCCTTGAAAATGAAATTGAATGTTCTATTTGTAATAACTTCGGTCATGAAGATTCTGAATGCAGGAGCAGGTTTCGGCAGACAAAGGAACAAGCCTCAAGCACCCGAACATGGAGAATAAAGGAACCACAACCAGAAAGATGTGGGATAGCTTTTTATGCAGAAGGACAGGAAAATATATGGTACATCGACAGCGGATGTTCGAAGCATATGACAGGTGATAAAGAAAAACTTGAATCATATACTGCTTTAGAAAAGGGTAAGAAAGTTTCTTTTGGAAATGATACCCCTGCAGCCATAAAAGGAAAAGGCACTGCTCAGTTGAAAGAAAAGGTCAAAGCTGGAAATGTTTTGTATGTTGATGGCTTGAAGCCTAATCTACTGAGTGTCAGTCAGATGTGCGATCAAGGAACCGATGTAATATTTCGATCAACTGGATGTAGCGTTCGTGATCTTGATACAGGAAAAACAGTGATCAAAGGCAGAAGAACTCCAAATAATCTATACATATTTGAAGAAGGACAACAACATTGCTATTTGAGCAAGGATGATGAACATTGGTTATGGAACCGGAGGTTGGGGCATCTAAGATTTTCACAAATAAGGAAAGCATGCAAATACCAGGCAGTTCGTGGTCTTCCAGATATCAAAATTCCAATCAACACCATATGCAAATCATGTCAGTTTAGTAAGCAAAGCATAACTAACTTCCCTGAGAAGGAAGGATCAGCTCACAGGCCTCTTGAACTAGTCCATACAGATGTATGTGGTCCATTTAGGACAAGGTCACCTCAAGGAGAAGAATACTTTATATTATTCATTGACGACTTCTTCAGGATGGTTTGGTTGGGACTTATGAAACACAAGGACGAAGCATTCGAAAAATTCAAATCTTTCAAAGCCTTGGCTGAAAATGAATCAGATCACAAAATTAAGTGCCTCAGGTCCGACAAAGGTGGGGATTTTACCTCAAATGAATTTTTCGATTTCTATGAAGAACATGGAATAAGAAGGGAATTCTCTATAGCTAGGACTCCTCAGCAAAATGGAGTGGTGGAAAGGGTGAACAGAACGGTCCAACAAATGGCTCTTGCTATGCTTGATGAGTCTGGGACTCCCGCAACCTTCTGGGGTGAAGCTGCATTTGCCGCAGTTGTTATTCTTAACAAAACAAATGTCCGAGTGAACAACACTCAAACTCCTCATGAGCTCTGGTATGGTGAGACTCCTTCGGTAAAGCATTTCAAAATTTTTGGGAGAAAATGCTATATCAAGAACACTGATGAACAGCTTGGAAAACTTGAACCTAGAGCAGATGAAGGCATTCTCCTTGGTTATTCTCCCCACAGCAAAGCATATAAGTGTTACAATAAAATACTTGGAAGAATTGTTGACAGCATTGATGTAGTGGTTGACGAAAAAGGATACATCCCTAGGCAAGTAAATCATGAAAATATCAAAGAGGATGAAGACTACTCTCCAAATCAGACAAATGATGAAGAAGAACCTCAAGAGGCACCTGAGGAGAAAATAAGGATAGAAGAGAAGACTCCATCCAGGTACGTTCAAAAGAATCATCCAGAATCTCAGATTTTGGGGTAGAAAGAAGCAGGTGTACAAACAAGAAGAACAATTGCAGAAGCCTCAAGCTATTTGGCATTGCTCTCCTCCACTGAACCACAAAATGTAAGAGAGGCGTGCAAAGATGAATGCTGGGTCAAGGCAATGGATGAAGAACTTGAGCAGATCAAAAAGAACAACACTTGGGAGTTAGTTCCTAGACCAAAATATAAGAATGTCATAGGGACAAAATGGATCTTCAAAAATAAGTTGAATGAAAATGGAGAAGTAATTAGAAACAAGGCCAGACTTGTGTGTAAAGGGTATGCTCAACAAGAAGGAATAGACTTTGAAGAAAATTTTGCTCCCGTTGCTAGACTTGAGGCCATCCGAATGTTCCTTGCTCTCTCAAGATTTCAGAAGTTCAAAGTTTTTCAAATGGACCTGAAATCAGCCTTTCTGAATGGGGACTTAGAAGAAGAAGTGTACATTGAGCAACCAGATGGTTTCATCCTTGGGAATGATCCAAATCTTGTATGCAGACTAAAGAAGGCTCTCTATGGTCTTAAAAAGGCTCCAAGGGCTTGGTACTACCGTTTGGACAAATATCTTCAACAACAAGGTTTTTCAAAGGGATCAGCAGATAGCAATCTTTACATAAAAATTGAAAATGACAAATTACTAATACTTGTTGTGTATGTAGATGATATTATCTTTGGCAGCAATGAAGAAACTATGAGTCAAAGCTTTGCCTTGGTGATGTAGAAAGAATTCGAAATGTCTTTGCTTGGAGAACTGACATATTTTCTTGGATTGCAAATCCAACAAAATGAAGGCGGAATCTTCTTGTCTCAAACCAAGTATCTCAACCAGATTTTGAAGAAATATGGCATGGAAGATGAAAAACCAGTATGTACCCCCATGGTCACAGGATGTAGCCTCAGTGGAAATGATGAATCAGCAGCAGTGCATCAACCAACCTACAGATCTATGGTTGGAAGTCTACTTTATTTAACAGGTACCCGACTAGACATCATGCATGCAGTGGGAATAGTTGGAAGATTTCAGGCAAATCCAAAGGAAACTCATCTTCAGGCAGTGAAGAGAATTTTCAAGTATCTTCAAGGAACTCAAAACTATGGCTTATGGTATCCTAGAGATACAGATCTCACACTTCATGCTTATACAGATGCAGATTGGGCCGGAAGCGTGGATGATAGGAGGAGCACAAGTGGTGGTGCATTCTTTATGGGTTCCAGATTAGTATCTTGGTTCAGCAAGAAACAGAGTTCGATTGCTTTATCTACAGCTGAAGTGGAATATGTGGCTGCTGCATCTTGTTGCACTCAACTCCTTTGGATGATGCAGACCTTGGAGGATTTTCAAATCACTTGTACTCCACCTATCTCCATCTTATGTGATAATACAAGTGCAATCAACATTTCAAAGAACCCAGTCATGCATTCAAAGACCAAGCACATACCGATCAAGTATCACTTCCTCAGGGAACAAGTGCTTGAACAAAAGGTCAAGTTGGAGTATGTTTCTTCTAAGGAACAAGTTTCCAATATACTCACCAAACCATTGCCCAGGGAGACCTTTGAATACCTCAGGAAAAAGCTGGGGGTTGTTGATGCATCATCTTGTTGTTGAATCTCATCTATTGTTGGTTGTATGCAAGTTTCGTATGGGGTATACGCGTACATTTGTTGGGTTGCGGATTGGTCGAAGATCGAATGGCACAGGTTCAGGGGGAGCATATAATGCATTGTTGGCATTATGGTAGAAGATCTTGGAGGAAGTACAGAAGGAGATCATGGATGCTGATCTGAATAGTGCTGCAATATGTCTCTATCTCTTTCATGGTCAATTATGGTGTTTGGTGGATTATGGTTCTTCTTGAAGAAATTTCTTTCCTTTTGCAGATCTGGTTTATAGTTAGGGGGAGCATAACCCTTTTCCCTTGATGTCAAAGTGGGAGATTGACGTTGAGGATCTTAAGGTTGCCATCAAGTCCAAAGGGGGAGATTGTTGGCATTATGATTCTGGTTTCACTTTATGGTTCAGGTGTTGTACTTGATGGCAACTCACTCAAGTGGAAAAACTCTGCTCAGGCTCTCAAAATGATGGAAAATAAGAGGTTCGTTGGTGCATCGTTCAAAAGGTGCGGACCCGCAGGTTCGCCATTCAGGAATTGCTGACATACCCGCAGGTTCTCCGTTCATAAGGTGCGGTCCCGCAGTTCACTCTCTCCAACGCAGAGAAGCGCGCTCACGTGGGGTTTCTTATGTTTGGCCGTTGTACTTGATGGCAACTCACTCAAGTGGCAAAACTCTATTCAGGCTCTCAAAATGATGGAAAATAAGAGGTTCGCTGGTGCATCGTTCAAAAGGTGCAGACCCGTAGGTTCGCCATTCAGGAATTGCGGACATACCCGCAGGTTCTCCGTTCATAAGGTGCGGTCCCCCAGTTCACTCTCTCCAACGCAGAGAAGCGTGCTCACGTGGGGTTTCTTATGTTTGGCCCTTGGTATTTAGCTCGTTGATTCATGATCCTATGGTTTTGGCCCGTGGTATAGGAACTAATTTGTTGAACCCCAGTTTGGATCCCTTGTATTGGTGTTTGATGGTTTTTTCCCATGGTGCGAATAAGGGATTGACTATAAAAAGGGGAAGGAGATCACTTGGCTAAACACTGGTGAAATTTGAATATCTTAAGATCTGAATGTTTGGGTGATTGGTTTTAAAAGCTAGATCTAAATCAAGGAGAAAATTTAAAGCGAATCTATTGATAAGACGTGATCTCTCAGGCACATGATCAGATCTGTGGATCTGACTGACTGTGGCACATTGGAGGATTGTTAATTTGGCCCTAATTAGAGGTTCGCAGGCGATAAATGGCGTAAGTGCGGGGGTACGCAGTGCAGGAGAAGACGCAGTGCGAGGGTACGCAGCGCAACAGAAGGCGTAGTGCGAGGTACGCAGCACAGAAGAAAGCACGGTGCGGAGATATGCATAGGCACAGAAGGAACAGTGCAGAGGTACGTGGACAGACAAACCGTGCAGTGCATATCTGAGTTGAGGTAGGCAGTTCAGCAAAAGGAGAAAGTGCGGTGGTACGCAAAGCAGCAGAAGGATACGGTGCGGATCTGCACAGCTCAGGCACAGAAAGACTGCGGATATCCACAGGTTTATATCGGTGAAGTTGTGGACCTGTCTTGAAACATTTGTTGGCTATTGCTGCAGAGTTTTGGGTTTAGATTTCTGGTATTACTTTTCTGTTTATAGCATTCTGAGAAGTTGGGTAATTCATTGGTTGATTGTATAAGGAGATTGGGTGATTTGCATGTACTTGATGATTATTTGATCTTCTTGGATCCAGTCTGAAAATTAATGAAACGTGGTCCTTAAAGAAGTAGAAGAGAAAAGGGGGTTGTAGCTCCCTTCTAGGAGAGACTTGAAAATGAGAGAGAGTTGTAGCTCTCTGTAAGTTGCAGCCTGCGTACTGGTAAAGGACTGCACCAGTACAAAATCCTTGTAAAAGAAGTTTCTAATTGAAAGAAGATAGAGACATATTGCAGCAGGTGGTTTTCACCCACATTGGGTTTCCACCTTATATCTGGTGTTCTTTGGTGTGCTTATCTATTTTTCTTGTTCTTGTTCAGTATTATATGGCACTGACATACAAATTAATGATCAATATCTTAAGAATAAATTAAATTATAAATCTGGAAGGCATATTGAAAAGAATTTGATAATACTGATTCACCCCCCCCCCCTCTCAGTATTATTTCCAACAATTGGTATCAGAGCAGGTTCTTCAGAAGAATCTTGATCGCTTGAAGAAAGATCTTGCATCATGAGCAACTACGAGAGGGAAGCATCAATTAGGCCACCAATTTTTGATGGGACAAACTTCGTTTATTGGAAGGTAAGAGTTACTGCCTATCTTCAATCTCTTGGTACAGAAGTCTGGGATATCATAGATACAGAGTATACTTTTCCATCAACAACTCCTACAGAAGCGGCTGAGAAGAAGAAATATGAAACAAATGCAAAGGCGTTCAATACTCTATTAGGATGCATATCTCAATCAGAATCTGTCAAGGTAATGCTGTTTAAATCTGCAAAAGAGATATGGGACAAGATTGTTCTGAGCTATGAAGGAGATGATCATGTAAAACGAGCAATACTTCAAACCCTCAGGATTCAGTATGAAAATCTCAGGATGTATAATGATGAAAGTGTGGCTAACTATTTTCTTCGTGTAGATGAGATTGTTAATTGTATGAAAAACTTGGGTGAAGAAATAAAAGAGGCTGTTGTGGTTGAAAACGTTCTAAGATCTTTGTCCCCTAGGTTTGAATCTAAAGTTTCTGCTATAGAAGAAAAGGAGAATCTACAAAGCCTTAAAATGTCACAGCTGCACGGAATTCTAACTGCTTATGAAATGAGGAAAGGAGGTCCATCAGGCAGGAGAGAAGCTGCCTTCAAGGCTTTAGGCAAAGGCGAGTACTACGAGTCAGGACACATGTCAGAACAAGAAGAAGAATCAAATTTTGTCAGAAATCTTCAACAAGGTACTGGACGGTTCCGAGGTAAGTTACCTTTCAAATGCTTTGCTTGTGGAAGAGTCGGTCACTATGCTGCCAAATGTCCTCACAAGGATAAGATTTACAAAGGGAAGGAACCTGTTAAATGGAACAAGAAACAGAATGCAACTAAGAAAAGTTACTACACTCATGAAGACAGTGATGGCCTATCAAATAGTGACGAAGATGAACGAGGTAATGATTATAAACTTTTAATGGCTTTTGAAGATGATGATTACATCGATGCTATAGGTGTGGATGACTTTTATGAAGAGATTTCTAGACTCAAGACATGTTTAGAAGAAAAGAATGTGATCATTGATACTCTGCAATTTCAACTTGATGAAAAAGAAAAATCTTTTGAGAAGTTAGAATGTGAAATTGTTGGCCTTAGAAAAGAAATTGAGAAAATGAAGGTTCTTAATCTTAAGTTTGTTAAAGGATCTGAAACTCTGGATGAGATTATCAATGTACATCGTTCTCCACTAATTAAGACAGGTCTGGGTTATAATGGAGAAACATCTCAAGCATCCACCTCAAAGAGTTATCTTGATGCAGCAAGGAGGAATGAGCAAAAGGCCAATGGAGATCATTAGGTAAAGCAGGGACGAATTACATCAAGAACAAACAGAGACTACCAGGTAAACCAGGGGCAATCCATCTTAAGGGTGAACAAAAGCTACAACCAACCACAGGTAAAAACTTCTCAATTTGCTTCAAGAATGGATGACAATAGAAATTACAATCATTTGGCTGGTAGATTTGATAATCGCAGAAGTTTCTTCAATGGCCAATGTTTCTCTTGCCATAACTTTGGTCACAAAGCAGCTCAATGTGTTGCCTATAAGACAATCATGACTAGAGAAGCTCAAAAACAAAGAAGTATGACCGGGATTACGAAAAAGACCTATAACAACTTTTTGGCCCTTGAAAATGAAATTGAATGTCCTATTTGTAATAACTTTGGTCATGAAGATTCTGAATGCAGGAGCAGGTTTCGGCAGACAAAGGAACAAGCCTCAAGCACCCGAACATGGAGAATAAAGGAACCACAACCAGAAAGATGTGGGATAGCTTTTTATGCAGAAGGACAGGAAAATATATGGTACATCGACAGCGGATGTTCGAAGCATATGACAGGTGATAAAGAAAAACTTGAATCATATACTGCTTTAGAAAAGGGTAAGAATGTTTCTTTTGGAAATGATACCCCTGCAGCCATAAAAGGAAAAGGCACTGCTCAGTTGAAAGAAAAGGTCAAATCTGGAAATGTTTTGTATGTTGATGGCTTGAAGCATAATCTACTGAGTGTCAGTCAGATGTGCGATCAAGGAACCGAGGTAATATTTCGATCAACTGGATGTAGCGTTCGTGATCTTGATACAGGAAAAACAGTGATCAAAGGCAGAAGAACTCCAAATAATCTATACATATTTGAAGAAGGACAACAACAATGCTATTTGAGCAAGGATGATGAACATTGGTTATGGCACCGGAGGTTGGGGCATCTAAGCTTTTCACAAATAAGTAAAGCATGCAAATACCAGGCAGTTTGTGGTCTTCCAGATATCAAAATTCCAATCAACACCATATGTAAATCATGTCAGTTTAGTAAGCAAACCAGAACTAACTTCCCTGAGAAGGAAGGATCAGCTAGCAGGCCTCTTGAACTAGTCCATACAGATGTATGTGGTCCATTTAGGACAAGGTCACCTCGAGGAGAAGAATACTTTATATTATTCATTGACGACTTCTCCAGGATGGTTTGGTTGGGACTTATGAAACACAAGGACAAAGCATTCGAAAAATTCAAATCTTTTAAAGCCTTGGCTAAAAAACGAAACAGATCAGAAAATTAAGTGCCTCAGGTTCGACAAAGGTGGGGATTTTACCTCAAATGAATTTTTTGATTTCTGTGAAGAACATGGAATAAGAAGGGAATTCTCTACAGCTAGGACTCCTCAGCAAAATGGAGTGGTGGAAAGGATGAACAGAACGGTCCAACAAATGGCTCGTGCTATGCTTGATGAGTCTGGGACTCCCGCAACCTTTTGGGGTGAAGCTGTATTTGCTGCAGTTGTTATTCTCAATAAAACAAATGTCTGAGTGAACAGCACTCAAACTCCTCATGAGCTCTGGTATGGTGAGACTCCTTCGGTAAAGCATTTCAAAATTTTTGGGAGCAAATGCTATATCAAGAACACCGATGAACAGCTTGGAAAGCTTGAACCTAGAGTAGATGAAGGCATTCTCCTTGGTTATTCTCCCCACAGAAAAGCATATAACTGTTACAATAAAAGACTTGGAAGAATTGTTGACAGCATTGATGTAGTGGTTGACGAAAAAGGATACATCCCTAGGCAAGTAAATCATGAAAATATCGAAGAGGATGAAGACTGCTCTCCAAATCAGAAAAATGATGAAGAAGAACCTCAAGAGGCACCTGAGGAGCAAATAAGGATAGAAGAGAAGACTCCATCCAGGTACGTTCAAAAGAATCATCCAGAATCTCAGATTTTGGGGCAGAAAGAAGCAAGTGTACAAACAAGAAGAACAATTGCAGAAGCCTCAAGCCATTTGGCATTGCTCTCCTCCACTGAACCACAAAATGTAAGAGAGGCGTGCAAAGATGAATGCTGGGTCAAGGCAATGGATGAAGAACTTGAGCAGATCAAAAAGAACAACACTTGGGAGTTAGTTCCTAGACCAAAATATAAGAATGTCATAGGGACAAAATGGATCTTCAAAAATAAGTTGAATGAAAATGGAGAAGTAATTAGAAACAAGGCCAGACTTGTGTGTAAAGGGTATGCTCAACAAGAAGGAATAGACTTCGAAGAAACTTTTGCTCCCGTTGCTAGACTTGAGGCCATCTGAATGTTACTTGCTCTCTCAAGCTTTCAGAAGTTCAAAGTTTTTCAAATGGAGGTGAAATCAGCCTTTCTGAATGGGGACTTAGAAGAAGAAGTGTACATTGAGCAACCAGATGGTTTCATCCTTGGGAATGATCCAAATCTTGTATGCAGACTAAAGAAGGCTCTCTATGGTCTTGAACAGGCTCCAAGGGCTTGGTACTACCATTTGGACAAATATCTTCAACAACAAGGTTTTTCAAAGGGATCAGCAGATAGCAATCTTTACATAAAAATTGAAAATGACAAATTACTAATACTTGTTGTGTATTTAGATGATATTATCTTTGGCAGCAATGAAGCTATGAGTCAAAGCTTTGCCTTGGTGATGCAGAAAGAATTCGAAATGTCTTTGCTTGGAGAACTGACATATTTTCTTGGATTGCAAATCCAACAAAATGAAGGCGGAATCTTCTTGTCTCAAACCAAGTATCTCAACCAGATTTTGAAGAAATATGGCATGGAAGATGAAAAACTAGTATGCACCCCCATGGTCACAGGATGTAGCCTCAATGCAAATGATGAATCAGCAGTAGTGCATCAACCAACCTACAGATCTATGATTGGAAGTCTACTTTATTTAACAGGTACCCGACTAGACATCATGCATGTAGTGGGAATAGTTGGAAGATTTCAGGCAAATCCAAAGGAAACTCATCTTCAGGCAGTGAAGAGAATTTTCAAGTACCTTCAAGGAAATCAAAACTATGGCTTATGGTATCCTAGAGATACATATCTCACACTTCATGCTTATACAAATGTAGATTGGGCCGGAAGCGTGGATGACAAGAAGAGCACAAGTGGTGGTGCATTCTTTATGGGTTCCAGATTAGTATCTTGGTTCAGCAAGAAACAGAGTTCGATTGCTTTATCTACAGCTGAAGCGGAATATGTGGCTGCTGCATCTTGTTGCACTCAACTCCTTTGGATGATGCAGACCTTGGAGGATTTTCAAATCACTTGTACTCCACCTATCTCCATCTTATGTGATAATACAAGTGCAATTAGCATTTCAAAGAACCCAGTCATGCATTCAAAGACCAAGCACATACCGATCAAGTATCACTTTCTCAGGGAACAAGTGCTTGAACAAAAGGTCAAGTTGGAGTATGTTCCTTCTAAGGAACAAGTTGTCGATATACTCACCAAACCATTGCCCAGGGAGACCTTTGAATAAATCAGGCAAAAGCTGGGGGTTGTTGATGCATCATCTTGTTGTTGAATCTCATCTATTGTTGGTTGTACGCAAGTTTCATATGGGGTATACGCGTACATTTGCTGGGTTGCGGATCGGTCGAAGATTGAATGGCACAGGTTCAGGGGGAGCATATAATGCATTGTTGGCATTATGGTAGAAGATCTTGGAGGAAGTACAGAAGGGGATCATGGATGCTGATCTGAATAGTGCTGCAATATGTCTCTATCTCTTTCATGGTCAATTATGGTGTTTGATGGATTATGGTTCTTATTGAAGAAATTTCTTTCCTTTTGCAGATCTGGTTTATAGCTAGGGGGAGCATAACCCTTTGCCCTTGATGTCCAAGGGGGAGAATGACATTGAGGATCTTGAGGTTGCCATCAAGTCCAAAGGGGGAGATTGTTGGCATTATGATTCTGGTTTGGCTCTATGGTTCAGGTGTTGTACTTGATGGCAACTCACTCAAGTGGCAAAACTCTGTTCAGGCTCTCAAAATGATGGAAAATAAGAGGTTCGCTGGTGCATCGTTCAAAAGGTGCGGACCCGCAGGTTCGTCGTTCAGGAAGTGCGGACATACCTGCAGGTTCTCCGTTCATAAGGTGCGGTCCCCCAGTTCACTCTCTCCAAAGCAGAGAAGCGCGCTCACGTGGGGTTTCTTATGTTTGGCTGTTGTACTTGATGGAAACTCATTCAAGTGGAAAAACTCTGTTCAGCCTCTCAAAATGATGGAAAATAAGAGGTTCGCTGGTGCATCGTTCAAAAGGTGCGGACCCGCAGGTTCTCCGTTCAGGAATTGCGGACATACCCGCAGGTTCTCCGTTCATAAGGTGCGGTCCCCCAGTTCACTCTCTCCAACGTAGAGAAGCGCGCTCACGTGGGGTTTCTTATGTTTGGCCCTTGGTATTTAGCGTGTCGATTCATGATCCTATGGTTTTGGCCCGTGGTATAGGATCTAATTTGTTGAACCCCAGTTTGGATCCCTTGTATTGGTGTTTGATGGTTTTGTCCCATGGTGTGAATAAGGGATTGACTATAAAAAGGGGAAGGAAATCACTTGGCTAAACACTGGTGAAATTTGAATATCTTAAGATCTGAATGTTTGGGTGATTGGTTTTAAAAGCTAGATCTAAATCAAGGAGAAAATTTAAATCGAATCTATTGATAAGATGTGATCTCTCAGGCACATGATCAGATCTGAGGATCTGACTGACTGTGGCACATTGGAGGACTGTTAATTTGGCCGTAATCAGAGGTTCGCAGGTGAACCACAACGTAGGTGCGGAGGTACGTAGTGCAGGAGAAGACACAGTGCGGGGTACGCAGCGCAACAGAAGGCGCAGTGTGAGTTACGCAGCGCAAAAGGAAGCACGGTGCGGAGATACGCATAGGCACAGAGGGAACAGTGCGGAGGTACGCAGACAGATAGACAGTGCAGTGCGTATCTGAGTTGAGGTACGCAGTTCAGCAGAAGGAGAAAGTGCGGTGGTACACAGAGCATCAGAAGGATACGGTGCAGATCTGCGCAGTTCAGGCACAGAAAGACTGCGGATATCCGCAGGTTTATATCGGTGAAGTTGCGGACCTGTCTTGAAACATTTGTTGGCTATTGCTGCAGAGTTCTGGGTTTAGATTTCTGGTATTACTTTTCTGTTTACAACGTTCTGAGAAGTTGGGTGATTCATTGGTTGATTGTATAAGGAGATTGGGTGATTTGCATGTACTTGATGATTATTTGATCTTCTTGGATCTAGTTTGAAAATTAATGAAACGTGGTCCTTAAAGAAGTAGAAGAGCAAAGGGGGTTGTAGCTCTGATGAGCCCCAAATTTGGTAACATTTTGGGCTCATTTGGCCTAACTACCCTTGCTCAATCCTTCATTTTTCATAACTTATGCATCATTTTTTAGTATGTTTATGTCATTTGTACGAATAAGGGCAGTCACTATTCCTAGGTGGCTAACACGTGCTCATTTCAGGTTTTTTGACACATGTTGGAGCAAAACCGAGCAGATAAGGGCTAGGAGACAGCCAAGATGGGGTTGAGGATTCGTAGGAGGGTTGTCCACAGCATTAAATGGCCTTCCTCGGGATTTTCACCCCCAACTCCGAGCTCCAACAGCCACCGCAACTGGATCTAGAAGGCAGCCAAACGGATTTTGAGGAAGTAGCTGTTCACTCCCAGTTTGGTCAGCCAAGCCCCATAGATTTAGGAGGCCAGCTTGGGGCCTCGTGATGTATAAATGATAAGGCTTCAGCCTTCGAAAAGGACTTTTGACAAACTGTTGCACGTTCTGCACTACGAGCTGCTAGCTCTGTTTTTGCTCTTTTGTAGCCATCATTGGCATATGTTTTGACTTATGATTATTATTGTTTAATGAGAAGCAGTCAGATTTGATCTCAGTTCTGAGTTTCTAAAGGAGCCATAGCTCTCGGGGTTGGGCCCAACCTGAGAGCCTAAGGCCTCCTTCTTTTGTATTGATATCTTTTCTTTCAGCATTATGGTTTTCTTTACATGCATTTGAAACGCAGTTTGTTGAGTTAGAGTTCTTGGTGTGGTTAAGTAGGTCATAGTTAGAAGATAGCGTTGCTTCAGATATTTAGAATAGAGTGAAGAGATTAGAGTTGATAAAAGTTTCAGAAAAGGGTTGCCTGCACTCTCTTTTTCACCTCTTTCTAGGGGCTGGAATTGCAGACAGTGCTACCCACCAAAAACATTGGTTTGCGTACTCATGCAATCTTTGGTGCAAGATTTTCGTTTGTAGAAGTTATCCATGCGTTCAGACCTCTTGGAATGTTTCTTTACTTCAGTACCATACATGGTTCTCTTTAGAAATAACGTTGTTGTTCATTGGTTTCATTAAACAGTTAGGATAGATTAGTAATATTTTGATTATGTGCACGACGTGGATGATTTGGTTCAGTTTATATTGTGCAGTGTGTTGAGTCTTGAAAATGTCATTCATTTCCATTACACTTTCACTATTATGTCCATTATATCACCTCCATTTCACCTCCATTTCACTACTATGTCACCACATTCATCCCACTTTCATTATCATTGGGCCACCTTTATGTTTTTCCAATCTTTATTAATTCTAAGTCTTTTAAGTGAATTTGTGGTTAAAAATTAGAAAATAATGTGCATATGCTTATACCTAACAAATGGGTTGAGGTTGTTGACATGTGTAGGTTGAAAGGAGACTTCTAGAAGACCCTTATGTGGCACTCTAATGCCAAATTCGAATTTGGTTGGAAAGAATCATGGGATCATGAGGATATGTGTCACATCTCCTAATTGTATTGTAACTCTAAAAAGACATGTGTCTTATCAGTTCCTATTTTGATTAGGACTCTAGAGGTAGAGGGAGAGATTCATGGACTATCATTAATGAGATGGCTCTCATCTTTTTGTATAAATAGGAGATCTCTCTCCTTCATTTGTTAGTCTTTACTTCCTAGTTCTTAAGTTTGTAGTTCTTCCTTGATGGCTTTTGAAAGCTTTGGAGAACTTTGTTGTACTTTGTAATTTTGAAGAATTTGATTAAAGCTTTGATGTTCTCAACATGGAAGGAGATGTGAAGTAGATGTCATGGAGCACATTAGAATGTAAGGTAGAGTAGATTTCATTTTGTAGTTATTGCTTTGTAGAATGTGAGGTAGAGTAGATTTCATTTTGTAAATATTGCTTTGTAGAATGTAAGGTAGAGTAGATTCCATTTTGTAAATATTGCTTTGATTTGATTATGTTATTTGATTGCTTTCAAGTTTGATAGATTAGATTTTTCATTCATGCAATTTTCATTCATGCAAGTGTGTTCAATTTTGCTTTGATTTCATAGGTGGCAGAGGGCCCCTGCCTTGTATAGTTGTCATTTTATTTTTGCATTTTATTTCACCATGTATATTAGCTGTACATAACAAAGCTTTTTGATTACTGTTGTTTTACATTTTTCTCATGTATATTAGCTATACATAACAAGTTGTTTTGATTACTATTGTTTTACATTTTTCTCATGTATATTAGCTGTACATAAACTGCTTTCAAGTTGATTGTAGATTAGTGATGCACATAGCCTTTTAATGAACTAATGACGTGATAGAATCATCTTGTCCTTTTGCTGAAGCAGCAAGGATACTGGGTCTCATAGTCATTAGCTCATTATTTGGTTATTGCATTTTATTTTGATTGAACTAGTTGTATATTTACACTTTTGTTTAAATACTAACTCCATCAATAACATGTTTTAAGTTCTTTTGAAGTGCTAAGTTTTGGAAGTTACCATTAAGGACATAGGCCTTGTCTTGAAATCTTTATCCATACTTGTCCTTTAAAAGTATTCTTAATACCTTAGAATAGGATTTCCATTTGCATTAAACACTTTAGAAAACCAACAAGAACAAAACCCCAAAAACAACATAAACTATAAAACAACGAAGTAAGAGAAAGGTTAACTAAGCACATATAGTGCACCACACTTCATCAGTTTACGATACCTGGATTGATAATTTATGTAGAGCAATTTAAGACGTTAAATTGACTAGACACAGTGCATCTCCAACATTCTCTTGTCCATCTAAGCTTCGTCTAGGCCAACTGCTCATCTCCAAATTAGACCCCTCATCTCACAACTCCTCTACTGCCCACGTTATCCTACCTTTTTGGCCTTCCATTCCCTCTGCCCTCTTTAAGACAACCCAGCTTTACACACCCCCTCATCACCTCATCTCTCTGTTACTAAGTCATTACAAACCCCTCTCTTACCTCCCTATCCATCCATGCAGCCTTTTCCACTCACCCACCATCCAACATCCAATCGTAGAACATCCTGTAGGAATTACTGAACATCCTCTAGAAATTCTGAAACATCCTGTAGAACCCCTGCAGACTTCCTGTAGAAGCTCATAAACGCGGTCTCTTGGCAGCCAAGCTTTGTGAAACTCTCTAGGAGGATGTTAGGGACTCCTTAGACCCTCTCTGAACCTTCCCGACCTCCTCCAAGCATTTCTCCTCCATGATCCACCTCTGCATAGAAAGAAGCCAGTTACAAGTACATGCATGATAATTCTAAATAACTTATTCAAAAATACAAAAAGATGTTTTTCTTCATGTAGAAGTAGTCTAGACACATGCATCTCACCTTCATAGAAGTAATGGCATCTCTTTCAGCAGTTTGCATTCCCATCTCTGCATCAGTAGAATTAGGGTTTGCTAGGGTTTGCATTTCTTGTTGGCTTTTAGTTCCTTTCTGCAAGTAGGTTAGCTTCCTTTGAGTTAGCTTTCATCCATCAGTTAAAAAGATTCTTCTAAGAGCTCATAGAAGTTGGCTTGAGCCCCTAGCGGACTTGTGCCAGCTGACCAAGTGACAGCTGCGGCAAGAGCTAGTACTTGTGCATACAGCACCGTCGCTTCCAAGTTTGTTACGAACTACCGGGTTGATAAAATTAGAGAAGGAAGCTCCAGGAGTTGTAGCATCATTGCTACAATACTTGAGCCCACCATCTTTTTGGCGCTGTTTCCGAGGAAGCGTCAGAGTATTAGTGATTGTTGCTTTTCTTCTATTTTCCTACTCTCGCCTTCTGCTAAGTAGTTTATTTCATTTCCATTCTGCAAAAGTAGCATAGACATTTCCTGCGTTCATAAATTAACATTTCAATTCCGCAATTTCATTTCTGCAAGCGTAAATTAGCATTTCATTTCCGCAAGCGTAGACTAGCATTTCATTCCTGCAATTTCATTTGAGCAAAATAGATTAGTCCTTTCTTGCTTTCATTTCAATTCCGCATTTTCATTTCAGCAAGATAGTTAGTTGCAGTTCAATCTGTTTCAGTTTTTGCAGGTACCAGAAAAAACAAAAGCAATCAAAAGTCTTTCCATTTCATGCCTCGTAGAAATCGAGATAAAATAGGCAAATTCTTACCCAACACCCCCACCACATCACTGAGTCACCCTTCTCTCTTCTTTGGTGACATTGATCCAGAAGAACCTATAGGCGAACCTCCTGAGATATACGAAGATCCTATAGTAGAAGAAAAGTTAGAGAACACTCCATCTGAAGCCATGGCTGACAATAGGGGAGAAAATGAGAGAATAGAAGGTGCCTTCCCCATCCGAGAGACCAATGGAGACATGAAAATGAAGAACATAAGCCCTTCTGCTTTACCGCACTTCCATGGACTGACCACTGAAGACCCTGATACCTTCCTGTTTGAGTTTGTTGTCCTTTGTCGAACCTATGACTATACTGAAGATGAGCAGAAACTGAAACTCTTCCCCTCTACCCTTAAGGATGCAGCATTACGCTGGTTCATGGGCTTACCTGGGAACAGTATCACCACTTGGGCTCAGATGCAGCAAGCTTTCAATACCAAATATCGGGACTACTGTAGGTCCAAGGAAGCCAAGGGAGAAATCTTTTGGATGACCATGGGGAATGATGAGTCCTTAGAAGATTACGAGCAAAGGTTCCAACTTAGCTATAAACAGGCCAGGTGCACACTTGACCCTGAATCTCTCAAGTTGGTTCTGCTTCGAGGAGTCCCTGAAGACCTCTTAGATACCCTTCACATGCTAGCTGGAGGAGATATTTACCAACTACCTTATGAGGATATAAAGACTGTGTTTAGAAACCACTCTAGGGCAGCCCGGAAAAGAGGTAGAGGGAACCTCCTCTCAGCCAGTATTCCTTTCTCCAAACATGAGTTTGTAAATCAATTAGAGGACCTCAAGAGTGAGGTGAGACAGACCATCGCCATGCAACTTGATACATTCCGTATCCAGCAGAAGAAAGAGGAAGCTGAGAGGGCTTTGGTTATCTTCTGCCCTAGGTGTACAAGGAAGCACCCTAAGAACGAGTGCCCATTACATTCAGTTGAGGTATGTTTTGTTTGTGAGGAGGACCACCCCACAAACCAATGTCCAACCTTACCTGGGCTTAAAGCCATGTACCAAGGGACAGAAGCGCCCACTGAACCTCTCTATTTCCTCAACCAAAGGAGGCCACATGGACCTAGACCTTACCAACAGGGGATGCAAGGGACACCCCAAGCTTATTATAGCCCCAACCAATCTGCTCCTATGCCTTCCTAGGGTCCCCCTGCTCATCCTTCCTGGTCTGTGCCTCCTCCATGGTCTTACGCGCCTCAGTACCATACTCAGCCCACTACTCATTCGTTTCACTCACATGCCCAGCCACAGCCTCAGTGGAAAGCACCTCAATCGGGGTGGAGGCCCCAGTACAATACTCCTCCCGCCATTTTGCCTCCACCACCAGCTCAACCACAACCATTGCCTCCTGCTCCTCCAAGGCAGCCCCAAATGCCTGCTCAACCGAACCCGAACCCCAACAACTGACAGGCCCAGCAGGTATATACTGGGGAAACATCATGCCCTACCTATGTTGTGGAGATCCAGGAGATCAACCTGCGATCTGGAAAGACTCTTCCGGATCGCCAACCTCCTCCCCCAGAGGACGAGGAAGACAAATAGGAAAGTGAACCAAAAGCCATTCCACCCTTTCCTGAGAGACTAACGGCCACCACACAACCCAACCCAGAGGAGGATGAGCTTCTGGGAGAACTCAAACAGTTGTGTGTGAGAATACCACTTCTCCAAGCCATCAAAGATGTATCGATATACAACAAAATGGTTAAGGAAAAGTGTTTCAGACACCCAGGCAGGTGAAAGAGAGATGCTTCGACCATCAATGTCATAGGACAGTTGTCTGATCTTATGTTGGGGTAAGTAATCTGCCCAAAGTATTTGGATCCTGGGAGTCCTGTAGTTGATGTCCACATCAATGGCGCCATCATACCACACACATTGATTGATCTGGGGGTTTCCATTAATGTGATGACCAGAGACACCATGCTCAAACTCAACCTTCAAGGTTCCTTGAGGGAGACCTCGACAGTCCTGCAACTAGCAGATCGCTCCACCGTGACTCCCGAAGGGATTGTAGAGGATGTCTTGGTCTCTGTTGACTCTTTGGAGTACCCTGCAGATTTCTTGGTTCTGCAACCAAAGGCAAAGCTTACTGGATACCCCCTTATTTTGGGAAGGCCTTGGTTAGCCACTACAGATGCTTACATAAGCTGCCATGCAGGAAACATGACCATCAAGAATGGTCCTCTGTCCAAGCAGCTAGTCCTGTACCCTCCTGCCCAACCCTTATTAGAGCAGGACTTACCACTTTGGTTGGAGGAAGGAGAAGAGGATGAGGTGTACTCAGCACCTTTGTGCACCCTAGACACCACTAGGGGAGGCCCCCCAACCGAGGATGATTTGATTGAGACCTTGATCCAGAATCCACCTCCCAATGCATTGTCCTTAGAGGAATTAGTGGAGGATGCCCAAGCCAGCACCTTAGTGGACCTTTGTGTGACCAACCCTGTCACTCCCAGAGTCAAAAATGTGGAGTTCGGCCCCGAGAGAACGTTAAAGATCAGCTCCTCCCTATCCCCTTCCCAGGAAAAGGAGCTGTGTAGTCTGTTGGCCAGTCATCTAGATGCTTTTGCTTGGAGCTATAAGGAGATGAAAGGAGTCCATCTTTCGGTCTGTACCCATCACATCTACATCAAAGAAGATTGTAAACCGGTTAGGCAACCCCAAAGGAGGATGAATCTAGCCCTTAAGGACATCGTCAAGGAAGAATTGCAAAAATTGTTGGATGCCGGATTTATTTACCCCATCTCGGATAGCGAATGGGTGTCCCCTCTGGTGTTGGTTCCCAAGAAAAACGGGAAGTGGAGAATCTGTGTGGACTACCGAGAACTGAACAAAGTTACCAAGAAAGACCATTTTCCTCTACCCTTCATAGATCAAGTGTTGGATGGACTGGCAGGAAAGAAGTTTTCCTCTTTCCTAGATGGGTTTAGCGGGTACAACCAGATCCAAATCAGCCCGGAAGACCAAGATAAGACCACCTTCACTTGTCCTTGGGGTACCTTTGCTTACCGAGTTCTTCCCTTTGGACTATGCAATGCTCCTGCCACCTTCCAGAGAGCCGTCTTAAGCATCTTTTCTGAGCTGGTCCATGATTCGGTCGAAATCTATATGGATGACTTCACTCCTTATGGGTCCAACTTCCAGGAAGCGTTGTCCAATCTGGGAAAAGTCCTAACTAAGTGCATTGAGATGAACTTGTCCCTTAGTCCTGAAAAGTGTGAATTCTTGATGACTGAAGGGACCGTGCTAGGCCATACCATTTCTTGCCAAGGGTTACAGGTGGATCCTAACAAAATTGCTCTCATCAAGAGGGTCCCACCTCCTCAGAAGGTAAGAGATGTTCGAAGTTTCTTAGGTTTAGCAGGGTATTATAGGAGATTCATTAAAGACTTTAGCAAGCTAGCCTCGCCATTGTTTAGCCTCTTGGCAAAAGATGTTGAGTTTAAATGGACTGACGATTGTTAGAAGGCTCTGAATGAATTAAAGGATAAGTTGGTGTCTGCCCCAATCCTGAGAGGTCCAAATTGGGCCCTACCTTTCCACATCCACACTGATGCCTCGAACAAAGCCATAGGGGCAGCCTTAGGACAAGTTGAACAAAAACTTCCATACGCCATATACTTTGTCAGCAAAAACTTATCCAAGGCGGAACTGAATTACACTGTAACTGAGAAAGAATTTCTGGCCGTGGTCCATGCACTGAACAAGTTCCGACATTATATCACTGGCTATCAAACATTTGTACATACTGATCATGCTGCAATTAGATATTTAATGAATAAACCAGATGTGAATGCTCGTATTATTAGATGGTTACTTTTGTTGCAGTAGTTTGATTTGACTATCGTTGACAAACCAGGTAAAGAAAATGTTGTTGCTGACTTTTTGTCTAGATTGGATTTACCTGCAGGTGAGGATGGAACAGTGGATGACCAGATGCCAGATGAACATCTGTTTGCTATTTCAGTACTCTCTCCATGGTTTGCTGATATAGCAAGCTACATTGTCTTAGCACAGTTCCCTCCGCACCTATCCTTGAGAGAGAAGAGCAGAATCGTAAGGAAGAGTGCCTCATTCACTTGGATCGGGGGAAACCTGTTCAAGCTTGGCCCCGATCATATCTTAAGGCATTGTGTAAGGGAGGAGGAAGTCTTTGATATCCTCCTAACCTGTCATGACGGGCCTTGTGGAGGACATTTTGCAGCCAAAAGGATTGCCTTCAAAATCCTACAGGCAGGCTACTATTGGCCCATGCTTCATCAAGATGTCAGAAGGTATATCAGCCAATGTGACCGATGCCAAAGGATGGGGAAACCGACTGTTGGAAATAATACTGAGAGGGGGGGGGGGGTGAATCAGTATTATTAGATCAATCAAACTTTTTCAATGCTCAGAAACATATACGCTACTTCTGTTAAGTGAACCAGCCTGTACACGCTACTGTGTCTAAAGAAAACAACGTATAACTAGAAAACTTATAATTCAGTTAGTTTATTCTTCAGTTAAGTGCATCAGGACATTATTCACCATATTTAAGAGTAAACAGATGCAGTATAATGGAACAAATCATCACACAAAAACCACACACATGAACACCATGATATAAGGTGGAAACCCAATGTGGGTGAAAACCACCTACTGCAAGTCGTCTCTATCTTTCTTTAATAAAAACTTCAATTTACAATCTTTTGTACTGGTGCAGCCTTATACCAGTACGCAGGCTACAACCTGCTGAAGGCTTCAACCTTCTCTCGTTCTCCAAACTTCCTTGGAAGGGAGCTCCAACCCCCTTTGCTCTTGTACTAGCTAAGATACTAGTACGTAGGTGCTGGCCTACAATATTCTTTCCTTCAGGTACCACTTTTCATCAATTTTTAGACTGGATATTCCTGAAGCACAACATTACAATCTGAAGACCACAATTCATTCAACTTTCACAATAGATCATTGAAGCACAAGACAACCAATACTAGCATCATCAAACTTTGAATCACTGAATCACTGAAACCCTGTCAACACCTGTCACCAGAACACAGAGCAGACTACAGAACTCTGTAACAACAGTCAGACCCAACTGCAAACCCAAAAACAAGCTTTTAAAGATATACGCTACTTCAATGAGAGCAACCCGCGTATACACGCGCTTTTACCAAAGGCAACCTGCATACAGATCTAAAAATAAATTTTCTCAACTTGCAGCTGTACCAGACATCAGTTAGACCCAGAATATAACATTGCGTCAGTATGTAGATCTAAAAAATACGCATAATCAACCATATCATAATAGTACTTTTCAAACCATTTGATCCCGATCTCTCCTTAGATCTTGTTCTTCATTAACCGGTGAGATCTCTCCTTAGCAATGCATCATCGACCCATAACCTGCATACTGGATCTAATACTTCCTCAGATATTTTAAGACATTTCAGATACATTTGCCTAATGATCTTCTTCTCCTTATATAGCCTTAGGACTTGCTCAATACCACGAGCCAAAACCATAGAAAACCAAAACCATCAACTTCAAAGCTAGGGATCGACACGTCCGTCGAGACACCATGGTCCAAAACCACAGGTTCAAATACCAAGGAGTAACCGCCACGGACCAAAATGAGTTTTCCACATACACGCTCTTTTGATGAAGCGAACCTGCGTGTACACGCGACTTGGGCTTAATGAGCCTGCGTGTATGAACTTTCTCTTCTTCTTATAGTCTTGATCATCAATTCCTTGCTGCTGACCTTCTGTACTATGATTTGTCATCAGTGTAGTTTGCCATCAAGGACAACACTTGTCTCATAATGCCAACAATCTCCCCCTTTGGACTTGATGGCAACTCCAAGATCCTTAGAATCATTCTCCCCCTTTGTCATCAAGGGCAAAGGGTTGTGCTCCCCCTGAGTACATGCTGATCTCTCTGCTCTGCTGTGCTGAACATGCTCCCCCTGACTGTAGGAAAGATCTGCAAAAGATGTTCTTCAAAGAGAACCAAGACTTATACACCATAAGGGACCTGCTTATCACCAAAAGACTCAATACATACATCCATACTCCCTACCAAGAGGGGACACATCAGAACCCACCAATTATATCACATCATTCATCCCGGGCATAGTGGGGAAACCAACATAGGCCGTTACATGACCTTGACACCATAAAAGAGATATCACAAAAGAGATACATGACATAGAGACAACAGATCTAGACAAGACTTATGAAAGTCACCAGCAACATCTGATAAACATCTTTTAGATCAGCAACCAGGATTTCTTTCTAAGCTCCTTTTCCTGAAACCAACAACCAAAACATCTAAATGCCAACAATGAGATTTTTAAGCTGCTCCCCCTGAACCTGTGCCTACCGCACCCCCTGAAACTGTGCCTGAAGAATTCTGACATACCCATCTCAGACCTTTTCAAACCAAAGTTTGCCCTTACTGTTCAGAACTCCATATACGCGATTTCTCCTGCATAAACCAGCGTATGTACGCGGATATACTTTCTGCAGCAAGCGTACAACATACACGCGACTTACCCCGCATAAATCGGCGTATATACGCGGATATCCCTTACGTAACTTGCGTATACCAACTTTTCTGTAGAACAGACAAGTCTTTAACAGCAGGATGAAGCATCAACTACTCCCAGCTTTTGTCTGAGATATTCAAAAGTTTCCCTGGGCAGTGGTTTTGTGAGAATATCAGCAAGTTGTTCCTTAGAAGGAACATACTCCAACTTGACCTTCTGCTCTAGCACTTGTTCCCGAAGAAAATGGTACTTGATTGGTATGTGCTTGGTCTTTGAGTGCATGACTGGATTCTTTGAAATGCTAATTGCACTTGTATTATCACATAAGATAGAGACTGGTGGAGTGCAAGTGATTTGAAAGTCCTGCAAGGTCCGCATCATCCAAAGAAGTTGTGTGCAACAAGATGCCGCAGCCACATATTCTGCTTCAGCTGTAGATAAGGCAATCGAACTCTGTTTCTTGCTGAACCAAGATACTAATCTGGATCCCATGAAGAAAGCACCACCACTTGTGCTTTTCCTATCATCCATACTTCCAGCCCAATCTACATCTGTGTAAGCATGAAGAGTGAGATCTGTATTTCTAGGATACCATAAGCCATAGTTTTGGGTCCCTTGAAGATACTTGAAGATTCTTTTGACTGCCTGAAGATGAGTTTCCTTTGGGTTGGCTTGAAATCGTCCAACAATTCCTACTGCATGAGTAATATCTGGTCGGGTACCTGTCAAATAAAGCAAACTCCCAATCATGGATCTATAAGTGGGTTGGTGAACTACTGTTGATTCATCACTTGCACTGAGGCTGCATCCTGTAACCATGGGTGTACATACTGGCTTTGACTCTTCCATGCCATACTTCTTCAAGATCTGCTTGAGGTATTTGGTTTGAGACAAGAAGATACCTCCTTCATTTTGTTGGATTTGCAATCCAAGAAAATATGTCAATTCTCCAAGTAGTGACATTTCGAATTCTTTCTGCATAACCAAGGCAAAGTTTTGACTCATAGTCTCTTCATTGCTGCCAAAGATAATATCATCTACATAAACAACAAGTATTAGTAATTTGTTATTTTCAACTTTTATATAGAGATTGCTATCTGCTGATCCTTTTGAAAAGCCTTGTTGGTGAAGATATTTGTCCAACCGATAATACCAAGCCCTTGGAGCTTGTTTGAGACCATAGAGAGCCTTTTTCAATCTGCATACAAGGTTTGGATCATTCCCAAGAATGAAACCATCTGGCTGCTCGATATATACTTCTTCTTCTAAGTCTCCATTCAGAAAGGCTGATTTCACATCCATTTGAAATACCTTGAAGTTTTGAAAGCTTGAGAGAGCAAGGAACATTCGGATGGCCTCAAGTCTTGCCACAGGAGCAAAGGTCTCTTCAAAATCTATTCCTTCTTGCTGCGCATATCCTTTACAAACAAGTCTGGCCTTGTTTCTAATTACTTCTCCATTTTCATTCAATTTATTCTTGAAGACCCATTTTGTTCCTATGACATTCTTATCCTTTGGTCTAGGAACTAATTCCCAAGTGTTGTTCTTTTTGATCTGCTCAAGTTCTTCATCCATTGCTTTGACCCAACATTCATCTTTGCATGCCTCTTTCACATTTTGTGGTTCAGTGGAGGAGAGTAATGCCAAATAGCTTGAAGCTTCTACAAGTGTCCTTCTTGTTTGTACTCCTGCTTCTTTCTGCCCCACAATCTGAGATTCTGGATGATTCTTTTGAACATATCTGGATGGAGTCTTCTCTTCTATTCTTGTCTGCTCCTCTGGTTCTTCTTGAGGTTCTTCTTCTTGAGGTTCTTCTTCTTCATCATTCCGCCTTTGAGGGTAGACTTCATCTTCTTCAATGTCTTCATGATGAACTTGCCTAGGAATATATCCCTTCTCATCAACCACTACATCAATGCTGTCAACAATTCTTCCAAGTCTTTTATTGTAGCACTTGTATGCTTTGCTATGTGGAGAATAACCAAGAAGAATGCCCTCATCTGCTCTTGGTTCAAGTTTGCCAAGTTGCTCATCAGTATTCTTAATATAACATTTGCTCCCAAAGATTTTGAAGTGCTTCACCGAAGGAGTCTCACCACTCCAGAGCTCATGAGGTGTTTGAGTGCTGTTTACTCGGACATTTGTTTTGTTAAGAATAATAACCGTAGCATGTGCCGCTTCACCCCAGAAGGTTGCAGGAGTACCTGATTCATCAAGCATAGCACGAGCCATTTGTTGGATTGTTCTGTTCATTCTTTCCACAACCCCATTTTGCTGAGGAGTTCTAGCTGTACAGAATTCTCTCCTTATCCCATGTTCTTCACAGAAATCGAAAAATTCGTTTGAGGTAAACTCCCCACCTCTGTTAGATCTGAGGCACTTAATTTTGTGTCCTGATTCATTTTCAACCAAGGCTTTGAAGGATTTGAATTTTTCGAATGCTTCATCTTTGTGCTTCATGAGCCCTAACCAAACAAATCTAGAGAAATCATCAATGAATAATATCAGATATTCTTCTCCTCGAGGTGTCCTCTTCCTAAATGGACCACATACATCTGTATGGACTAGCTCGAGAGGCATGCTAGCTGATCCTTCCTTTTCTGGAAAGTTAGTTCTGGTTTGCTTTCCAAACTGACAAGATTTGCATATGGTATTGTCTGGAATTTTGATATCTGGAAGACCACGAACTGCCTGATATTTGCATGCTTTCCTTATTTGTGAAAAGCTTAGATGCCCCAACCTCCGATGCCATAGCCAATGTTCATCATCCTTGCTTAAGTAGCATTGTTGTCTTTCCTCAAAGATATATAGATTATTTGGAGTCCTTCTTCCTTTGATCACTGTTTTACCTGTATCAAGATCGCGAACACAACATCCATTTGATCTAAATATTACCTCGGTTCCTTGATCGCACATCTGACTGACACTCAGAAGATTATGCTTCAATCCATCAACATATAAAACATTTCCTGCTTTGACCTTCTCTTTCAATGGAGCAACACCTTTTCCTTTTATGGCTGCAGAGATATCGTTCCAAAAGAAACTTTCTTCCCCTTTTCTAATGCGGTATATGACTTAAGCTTTTCTTTGTCCCCTGTCATATGCTTCGAACATCCGCTGTCAATGTACCATAGACTTTCTTGACCTTCTGCATAAAAGGCTATCCCACATCTTTCTGGTTGTGATTCTTTTATTCTCCATGTTCTAACATTTGAGGTTTGTTCCTTCTGAGTTGTCTTCCGGAACCTGCTCCTGCATTCAGAGTCTTCATGACCAAAGTTATTACAAATAGAGCATTCAACTTCATTTTCAAGAACCGAAAAATTGTTATAAGTCCTTTTCATGGTTCCAGTCATTCTCCCTTGCTTTTGAGCTTCTCTAGTCATGATTGTTTTGTAGGCAACACATTGAGCTTCTTTGTGACCGGAGTTATGGCAAGAAAAGCATTGGCCATTAAAGAAACTTCTGCGATAATCAGATCTATCATCCAACCGAGTGTAGCTTCTATTCATTCTTGGAGCAAATTGGGAAGATTTTACCTGTGGCTGATTGTAGCTTCTGTTTGTCCTTAAGGCAGTTTGTCCCCAAATTTCTTGATGGTCTTTATTTGTTCTTGAGGTAAACTGTCCCTGATTCACCTGATGACTTTTATTTGGCCTTTGCTCGCTTCTCCTTGCTGCATCAAGATAACTTTTAGAGGTAGAGGCTTGAGATGTTTCTCCATTATATCCAAGACCTGTCTTGATCAGAGGAGATCGCTGCACATTGATAATCTCATCCAAGGTTTCAGATCCTTTAACAAACTTAAGATTAATTGCTTTGGTTTTCTCAATCTCCTTTCTAAGACAAACAATCTCACATTCCAATTTTTCAAGATGTTTTTCCTTTTCAGCTAATTGATATTGTAGAGAATCAATAATAGCACTCTTCTCTTCTAAACAAACTTTGAGATCTTTCATTTCTTCATAAAAGCCTTCTACATCTATAGCATCCATGTAGTCATCATCTTCAAAAGCCATTAAAAGTTTATATCTATTACCTTGTTCATCTTCATCACTATTTGAAAGTCCATCACTATCTTCATGAGTGTAATAGCTTTTCTTCTTTTCATATTGTTTCTTGTTCCATTTAACAGGTTCCTTTCCCTTGTCATTCTTATCTTTGTGAGGACATTTGGCAGCATAATGACCTACTCTTCCACAAGCAAAGCATTTAAATGGTAACTTACCTCTGAACCTTCCAGAACCCCTTTGAAGATTTCTGACAAAATTTGATTCCTCTTCTTCATATTCTGGCAGGTGACTTGCTTCATAAAATCTTCATTGCCTGAAGCCTTGAAGGCAGCTTCTCTTCTGTCTGATGGACCTCCCTTTCTCATTTCATAAGCGATTAGAATTCCGTGTAGCTGAGACAGTAAGAATTTGCAAATTTTAGTCTTGTTGTCCATTCAATTCCTCCATTCATACAAAAAACACTTTTTAGTTCACACAAATTGGAAAATACAACAATTTGCAAAAGATTGTAGTTGCACATAGAAACATCGAGTTCCTCTCTTCTATCCCTCTCTTCTCCTCACTCGGGATATTCTCCTCTCTCCAAACAATATTTTATTATGTCTCTGAGAAGAAACTGATCATGACAACCAAGAGTCGCAAAGGGTGAATTGTTTCCCCTACTCCACAAAATAAGGGAAATGGAAAAACTATATTTACATTAGAAAATAACTTCTCCATATTATTCTAAAAATCAAAACTCACTTCCTAATGTAAATATATACAATTTCTTACAAAAACATTTGAATTTCCTCCCAACATTACCATGTGACAATCTCATCACATTGATAAGCTCTTATCCAGACTCTCACGTCATGTGCTCAAGCTATGCACCAACGTAACTAATATATTACTCTAGAGTCCCGTAGTTGGAAAAATACGATGTACAAAGTTACTGCGTTGATTCCTTTACGTTTTGATACTAATACCAAAGTTCATTTCCATGTCTACTAAATAATTTGAAGATTTCATTTGACTAATTCATTGCTACGAAGACATAGAAAATTACTACACTGAGTTATCTTTTATTTTTTTGATGTTAATACCAAATTTTATTTCCATGTTTGGAATTTGAAGGTTGCATCTTACCAATTCATTACTCCACATTTACATTTGGTAGTGGTTAAACTAGGGCTTCACACGTTCCGACTTGGGGCTAGTCACATGACTTTGCCACGTGGTTCACTACGTGTCGTTCCAAAAATAATCCACCACATGATCCTTAGGTTTGGACAGATGATATCACACAAGGCGATCCAATGATGGAGGCGAATTAGGTGGATTTTTGGCTAGGATAAGCTACCCTCGTCTCGTGTTCATTTTTTTGTTTGATTAACCCGACCAACTCAAGTAGTGGGTGAATATAATAGTGTAACACTTCTTTGTAATTTCTTAGGTAAATGCATGAACTCGCTTTACTTATTTTTCATAAATGGTTTTCGTTCTACAGTGTTCAGAGTTTACTAATGCCCATATCTTCATATCTTCATAAATGGTTTTCGTTCTACAGTGTTCAGAGTTTACTAATGGCAATTTTCTTCATATCTTTACTATTTTATTTTATTTTAATTCTTTCTTTTCATACAAAATTCTGAGTGATTAAAGAATAAAATATGTTATAAAAGGTTTGAATATATGATGGTATTATTTTAATGTGAAAATTCCTCACTATAATTTTCGAAATAATACCTTGAAATCGTTCAAATATCAACTCTAATTTACCATAAAAGCAATAGTTCGAAATTCTCAATTTATTCATTCTCTTAAGAAAACATTAATTTCTTGGTCGAGTCTCGCGATTTAGCTGTTCGGTTCTTTATGCTAAAACCTCAACAAGTTTAGGCATCACATTATCACCTAACAACGTTCTCCGTACAAAATAGATATATATTCTTACTCTCGTATCGCTATGAAAATAAATCACTGGCTGTACAGGAGATACAACTTTTCTATTAAAAAAAAAACAAAGAAACATCACCTTTATGTATGTCATTTTTCACGAGGGTTTCGTTCATTTTTTTGCGGATCTGGTTAATGGTTTGATCACTCTCTGTCTAAGTACTTGTTCGCAACGGTGATGTGCACAAATATATATACATTATGATGTTGTAAATAAATTAATCTTAAAAATATGTTTTTAGAGTGTCATACATTATAAAGTTATAGATAAATTAATCTAAAAGAATATAATTGTGGAATATAAAGTAGTTAGTGAGAGGTTATTGTTTTATTTTTTTGAGAATTACTTGTTCAAAAATCCATAAACACAAATACAACCCTAAAGTATTTAAAATTTTTCAATTCAAAGTTCAACATTAAATTTTATAATTATTTTAAAATCTAATTAAAACAAATTTCAATAAAAACTGATTTACGTGAAAGCATGAACTAGACACCATTGAAATAATGGAATAACCAAGAAAGGAGAAAGGATTGAGGTTTTTCTTTTCTACCATTCTTTTGCGTCATTTACGGGGTTTTTTTTTTTCAAGGGATGATCTCATTCTTATCCTAAGGTTTATTTTATTTCTATTTGTCCCATGTTTGTTTATATATCATTCTCACAATGTGCCTTCTAAATTTAATTCACCCCCACCTCGAGTTATTAATCTATATTTTTATATTTCTTATTTTTTTATTGATTCTAAGTATAAATAATAGAGAAGTGCCACCTCTTAACCATCCTAAAAAGGATCAAAAACAACATTCACTTGTCAATACAATTGATATCTCTCAATTCTCTAATCAATCACACATTTTTTAGAGTGAAGTATATGATCATATTGATTATATATATAAATAATAGAGAAATGTCAACTCTTGGTTGTCCTAAAAAGGATAAAAATTAAATTCCACTTGTCGATGCATTTGGTATCTCTCAATGATCTAATCAACTACACATTTATAAAAATGAAGTGAATATCATCTAGATGAGGACCATGAATAAAATAATGTAGAAGTTTTTGAAGAGGAACCAACATCCAAGAGGTCCAAAAGAACATTCAAGTCCAAATGGAAAATAAGATTTTAATGGGCTTGTTAGGAAAAATACATGGGGGGGAATCAGTATTTTTAGTTCACTTTAACTTTGAATTACTCATTTAGAAATATGTACGTTAATGTCATCTGTGCAACCCACATGTGTACATGACTTCAGTGAAATAAAATCTTGTATATTCATAAATTCCATTAGTGATTTTACATAACCAGTGCATCGTTATTTCTTTAGTTATTCATTATGCAATAAATATGAACCATAAAGAGCAGATAGATCATTAACACATGATAAAACTAAGATTTTAGGTGGAAACCCAATGTGGGAGAAAACCACCAATATTGTTGTCTATGTATTCTTCCTTATTATATAAAGAAACTCTTCATTACATCTTGTGTTGGAATAGACTTATCAACACATAGGCTACTACCTGTAAGAGGCCACAACCTCCACTAGTTCTACAAAATCCACTCGAAGGGAGTTACAACTCCTTGATCGCGTTTACCGGCCACTACCAGAAGGGAGCACCTACCCCCTAAACAAATTTACCAGCTACCACTAGAAGGAAGCTCTGACTCCCTTACTAAAGGCTCTAACCCTCATCACCTCTTGTGGAACATGTTTCATAATATTACATACTTGATCCACCTGTATCAAATACGTATCAAAACATGTAGGCCACCTTTCATCAAATTTTCACACGAGACCCACACCCAACATTATTCTCAATACCAATTAACCACTATGAAAGCAAATATTGAATCAAATCATCTAATCATTGAACAAACCAAGAATCATAGAATGTTGAATCAATACTAAATCACCATAACTAGATCATACCAATGCACAACCACTCATTAATATACCAATCCATAAATCAATCCACTGAGTAACCAAGTCCTGAATAAAGATAATAACCACTCTTTCATTAACATAGTCAGTGAAAACCATGATCAAATTTAATTTAGAATGTATACATGGCTATTCTGAATAAAAACCAATGTATATACGTGCTTCCTCTACATACAACCTGCATACAGATATCATATTACTAAAAATTGAACCATTTAACTAACTGAATCACTGTAACATTGAGCCAACTATTGAACCAAGTACTAAACTACTTAAAGATCATTGAACCATACCCAGTCACACTTCTACAACATTATAACAGATCAATATACCAATGTACAACAAAACAAATCAATATTTCATTGACAGACATCAACAAATAATACAGACTTCATAAATTTAATCAACATCCAAACATCTATAAACAACCCAAATCAAGCAACAACATAAAGGAAAATTATCTCAGTATATATACGTGACTTTTGTGAAGCATATTCACGTATCTACATGTCTATCATGAATCAAACCTACATACATATCTTAAATTACTGAATCAACTTCTTCATTGCAAATCATAACACGTGAGAAACCCATATCTTGTGGATACATTGTCAACGCAATAGTTTATTGTAGAATCAAATTATACCATAATTATAACCACAGATGTAGCATTGTTAGCTACACAAACATAAATTCATCAAGAAAGTATATCCATTAGTCTTCAATGCACTTTTAGATCTATTAGATCTAATCCACCTCCTTCCTTCCTAGTGCACACCTGTTCAAGATCAAATCACACATGAATAAAACATTCACTTGCACACTTAACTCCCTAATATCCATCTCCTTATATAGTTATTACCTTTGTTAATACCTCAGTAAAATCCTTTGTTAATGTCATTAGTATTCATTGATGGAATCAAATAGACATTGTTTCCACAATTACTATGGGAAATTACAATGGTAATGGTCCCTGGTATCTAGTTTTACATGGTTCGGATTATGTATGTGAATTTTGTTCATAGAACCTGTGTAAGTATGTGACTCTTCTTTGCAAGAACTATGTATACTTCTCAAACTTCACATTTTTCATGCATCCTGTGACTGAGTTACCAATTCTCTTCCATATCTGTTGTAATATTTGTACTGATATTCTTGTTATTTGTATTAGTTCCATAACCATAATATTATAACCAAGTTGACATCAAGTGCATCTTTGTCAAATATGTTGACATCAATGACAACACATTATCCATATTGTCAACGATATCCCCCTTTGGACTTGATGGAAACCGCTTTGGTGTTTGGAAACCACCTACAAACACACCTACAAAAACAAAGTCTTTTCTCTATTGGGTGTGGCCTTTTACCTATTTTCTACACCTTCTTTCCCCAGTTTTGATCCTCTTATCCTCCACGCCTATGATTAATTCCCCTTTTTCTCACTTTTATAACCTATTCTACTGTCATGTTATTTTTCCGTATTTTACTGAATAATACGATACTTTATTCCTTTTTGTGGCTAACTAGGGGAGCATTGAAGAAGTATTTTGGAAAGCTCTTCTCCTTTTCAGGTGTTTCTCATGAGAACAAGGTTATGGAGTAGACAAGCAATGATGATTAACCACAGAGAAGGGTAGAGTAGTTTGTTGTTGCACATTTGATGTTGTCACAGGTTGTTGTTAAACATTGAATGATGTTACAGGATGTTGCTACACTAGGTGTTGATATAAGGGTTCGTTGTTACACCAAGGGTGTTTTTGCAAGCGATTGTCGTAACATCCCGAACCACTATTCACTCGGAGGATGCTATTTCACTGGAGCAGGAAAATGTGGGTACTATTCCACATAATAGCTGTCGACATTAGGAATTGTTTGTTTTGGAAGTAATAGACCCAAGCGGTTGGAATCCTAACTAATGTATATTTGTATTTAGAAATAGGTTGTAACTACTTTTATCTTTTATCAGCATGAGAATCGTGAGATTCTCATGATTGATCTATTTCTAATTTCGGGTATGTAATAGCTATAAAGGAATTTGATTTTCCATGTACAAGGACACAACATATAGAAGAGTATTGTTACTTTGTTTCTGTAACACTGAATTATTTTTAATATTAATCATCATGGTGATGTTCTTACTACTCTTCAGTTGATTCGTTAATTACTTTTGTGTTGTTCCTACGCTTTGCTAAGGAGGAATGGCCCTCCTCTTTGGTAGGGACTGTAGTGATAGAGGTAGTGTATATTCTAGTTTCATTAATTGTTATATGGTTTCTTGTTGTTGCTGTAAAAATTGTGAATTACATTCGTTGTTGTTCCAATTTATATTATGTTGTTACATTGAGTAATCAATAGAATGGTAGTAACCAGCTGGAGTAGATATTAGTAAATGTGTGGCGTGCTTTTACTTTGATAGTTGCGAAGTGTGATTCAGTTTTGTGGAGTGTTTTTTTATGTGTACATGAATGATTTGATTCAGCAATTTGGTTCAGCGACATCTTTTACTGTTTTCTCCATTTTCTCATTCTTGGTTGTAGTATATCAGCACAAACTATGCAAACTCCATTGAAATAGCAAGAGCTACCCTTGATTGATAATTAAATGTTGCAGTCTTGGTCGATTAGGATTGATCAAAACAACACTATATTTTTGCGTTGTTGTTAGGCATGACAATTGACGATACAATCATCCAAGTTGTTTGTTTGATGATGGAGTGTTCCTAGTCCACAATTACTGGGCAGTAAGATGAGATGTAAGAACCTACGTATCACTCTAACATACCTAGGTGGGCTCACCATTTTGACCACATGGAGACTTAGGGAATTTTGGTGTTTTCTTTAGCATGTCTTTAGCTCTTCAGTCGTTGGGCAGTAAGACGAGAGGTAAGAACCTATGCATCACTCTAACATACCTGGGTGGTCTCACCACTGTCGAAGATTGAGACACTTAGGGTGTGAATTAATACACATAGGGTCCATGTGTGCAACTGTAGGAATCACAGAGATACCAAAACTACCCCCACTCTAATTAGACACGGGAAAAACAAGATGTAAAAAGGAAAGGAAGTGTGTAGATTTGGGAAGGAAAACATTTATCCACGAACTAATCTCTAAGGTAGAAAAAGAACAGTCCAGCTCTCAAAGGGATGCAAAGAAAACAGGACTGCAGAAAGATGTTACTCTGATAGCAAGCACAGAAACCTCTAATTCCTCTATCTCGGGACCATATCATTCTAAAGCTAGCACCCACACCCCCAAGATCAAGAATCCAATTTAGGAGCTAGAAGGGGAAGCTAGTGGCTAGAACTTGAGGACCGAGGGACAAGGGGAAACTAAGGAGGAACATCAAACACTTGAGATGGAAGAGCACTTGTTGGTTTATCAATACCCAGATACAGGTAGTGTGGTGAAACAACTAGCCAAAAGGATATCTAAGACATTAATCATACCTGCAAGACCATCACAAGAACAGTTTGAAGGACGTTTGTTACAACAAGGGATAGAAGGATTAGTCATGGGGGACAACAATGATAAAAATGTTAAAACATATGCTACTATCACCACTTTTGAGTTCCCAATTGGGGATATTAGAGGTGAAGCTCCTATGAAAAATATTCCTCTATCATCCTTACCATCCTTCTAGGGGATGACTATGGAAGATCCAAACACCTTTCTATTTGAGTTCAATGTCTTATGCAGAAGTTATGATTATCCCTCAAATGCTCAGAAATTGAAATTATTTCTTGCTAATTTAAAAGGGGCGGCCTTGAGATGGTTCATGGGACTGGGCTCCGCCTCTATTCAAACATGGAGTGATATGAAGGAGGCATTCTTATCAAAGTACCAAGACTGTTGCAGAACCAGGGACTTTAGGGAGGAGGTATTTCGAATGATGCAAAAGGAGGATGAGAGCCTAGAAGACTATGTAGAATGGTTCCACTATAATTTACAGAGGTCTAAACATAGCGATTTAGACCATGAAATCTTGAAGACTATATTTATCAAAGGAATGAGGGACGACTTCCTTAACACCCTGAACCTATTAGGGAAGGGGGATATATCACAAGAACCATTTGCTGAAATTGTAAATCTCTGTCTAAGATGCTATAGAGGATCGTCTAAGTGGAGGAGCAAAATTCAAGATGCCTCTGCCCGAATACAAAAATATGCAGGAGGAGTAACCAGAGTAGAGATCGGGAATTTGTTTAAAAATTTCAAGACCGATATCCTCAGTACTCTCTCTGCCCAGATAACGACAACACAGATCAAGAAGGCACAAGCAGAAGCCAACACACCTCTAGCTGTGTTTTGTCTGAATTGCCGAAAGAAACATCCTTTGAGGGAATGCAAATTGAACAACATCAGCTTGTGTAATACTTTTGAGCTGGAACATTCAACAAGGCAATGTATGGAGTTTCCTAGATTGAAGGCAGTACTTAGAGAGTCAAGCGAGGAAGTGTAATCCTCTTATTTCATCGCACCAAGGAGGCCATGGCAACCACGACCTACAAGTATGTGTCAAGATTTCTCCTCTTTCAATTCATGGAACAATGCATATAATGCTTAGAAATATCCACGGAAATATCCTACTCCTTCTTCAGTGAAATTTCCTTCACCCTGGAACCAATGGTCTCCATCTCCCTCTATCCAATTTCCTCAATCTCAACCAAATCCTTGGAATCAGAACTGGAGAGGAAATGTCTAGAATTCAGCTTTACCTAGATTACCCATGCAACAACAACTGCAGTGATCCAGGTGGATGTTGGTGGCCACCCACCTATCCCATTTGGACCCCCACAACTGTCTCTTTCAGTTTTTTAGTTTCCTTAATTATAACATAGTTTACTATTTTTAGCAGTTTTTCGGGTCCTAAACTTCCGGAGCCGTATTGAGGCCCTAAACGATGTTTTTTGGGAAATCCACCGCCAGCGATTGTTCTAATAAAAATCGTCTTTTTCGTCGTAGTCCTCGGAGAGATCTTTCCAACGGGCTATCATGCGCGTCAAACGGAGATATTACGACCAATTCACGACCCCGGGAAGTTGATGTACCAACTTACCCAAAAACGGGGCCCACAATTTGGCGTTTCATCTTCTAGGGTTAGGTTTTGGAATGTTAAGGGTTTTCCATCATTTCTCAACAATAAATAGGCCCTCGAGCCTCATTGTAAGACACTTCGAAATAGTTCAGAGGCATGTAGCCGACACATCTCTTCTCAGAGATAAGCTACCATCGCCCTAGCTGGGTTATTTCTATTTGTAAGCATATTTCAATGTTCTCCATTAATGAAATGAAGTATTATTTCCGCTGCATCTCTGTTTTTATGGTTATCTCATCTCTGTATTTATGGTTATCTCTGTAATCTATTGCGTTCCTGCTTAAATCCGGATCAGTGGTATCAGAGCGGTCTGCTTTTTCTCTGTTTTTCTTTGCATGTCCCCAACGAGGTCGGGATATAAGGAGTTAGGGCTTGAATTGGTCGAACCTTTGCAAGACCAGGCTCGCAAATCTCGACGACCTCCCATGGCGGATGAGAAGAAAGACGAGGGGGCAGGAGATACTATCAGAATATTGCTCGAAGAAGCCCTCGAGCGGCAAAGGAACGCGATGATGGATAGCTTTGCTCAGATCCTTCAGCGACTACCCAGAGGCGACGCATCGGCTTCCAACAACTACTTTGGAAACGCCACACCGTTTAAGGTACAAGTTAATTTTGAAATCCCCATCTTCGAGGGTCAAATAGACGCATATGCCGTAGATAAATGGTTAAATCTGCTAGATGGGTATTTTTCTGTTCATGAATTTTCAAGTCAGGAAAAGATTATTTTCGCTCTTCTCAAAGCAGCCCCCCACGTCAAGGACTGGTGGGAAACATACTGCGAGCAGAAGGATGAAAGTACAGGCTCACTGTTTTCAGCCGCCCCCACTTGGAATGACTTCCGGGATGCCATCAAGGAGTAGTACTACCCTGTAAAAGCTATGAGGACAAATACATCAAATGGACCACACTGCGGCAAGGACGAGACCAAGATGTACCAGAGTTCACAAATATTTTTCATACCCTTCGCACACAGTTGGGTATCAAAGATTCTGCGCTGCATGTGGTACTCAAATACCGCGGCTGCATACACAGATACATCCGGGAAGAGATGGAGTTCTTGAACATCTCCTCACTCGGCACAGCATACCGATACGCTGTCAAAATCGAGCAAAAGTTCAAACAGAAGAAGCGAGACTTTGGATCTGCAAATCCGAAGCCCAAAGGACAAAACCAAGGCGGGGTGACCCAAGACAACCCCTCTACGCTGCAAGAAAAGAACAACACCACGAAGCTGAAGAAGGACACAGGAAAGTTGTGTGAGTTCCACAAGAGTCCCACTCATAACACAAGTGAGTGTCGGACCAAGCAGTCGCTGGTGGCCGAGCTGAAGGCTTCCGAATCAGATGCATGTTCCGACTCTGAGTCAGAACCCGACAAGGGGAATGACAAAGGGAAGCAGATCATTGATGTGGATCCCAGCGCCACTGTTGCTACTGCCAAGATCCAGAAAAATGAGCCCGAAGATCCAGAGGAGGGGGAACGTCTTTTCCACTCACAGATGTGGGTGAAGGGTTCGCCGCTGCAATTCATTGTCGACAGTGGCAGCCAAAAGAACCTCATTTCAGCAGAGGTCGTGAAGCGGTTGGGCCTACCAACTACACCACACCCACAGCCGTACAGTATCGGTTGGCTTCACGAAGGACGAGATCTCAAAGTTTGCCAGCAGTGTCGCCTTCCCTATAGCATCAAGCCCTTCACAGACAAGGTATTGTGTGATGTTACACCTCTGGATGTTTGTGATGTACTATTAGGCCAGCCATACTTGTGGAGGCGACATGCTGTGTATGAGTCAAGGCCTCACGCTGTCATCATTTCTTTGGATAATTCATTATACAGGATACCGGAGGTAGCCCCACTTACCGCCACCTCTTTGATTACTGCTAAGAAAGGCAACAAGCTCATCTCACAGACTAGGAAATTTATTTTCTGTCTGGTTTGCTCCCAAAGTAAGGGGAAGATCGTTGCTACATCCATGACCCCCGCGAAAGGTTCCTCCACACAGCAGCAGCAACAGAGGGATACAGTCGTGACAGAACACAGGAACAACTTCTCCTTACCCGGAGGGGTACCACACAAGTTTCAGGTGGACAAAAAAGTTTGGTTACATTTGCAGAGGGAGCGCCTTACCAGAACCCATCAGAAACTCAGACCACTTCGACATGGCCCTTACACCAATAACAAGGCTGCGAGAAACAATGCTTTGAAGCACAGCGTTCCTCCATTCCTTCGCTTGCACCGAGTGTTCAATGTGGACCGTCGCCGACCATGCTCCCCACCATTTCTGGACACATCAGAGATTGCAGAACAGCTCACCAGAGACCCAGCTCAGCAGAAGCTTCCTCATCTCAGGGAGGAACTCAACACAATGCGGACCATTGCTTCCTAAGGGGGGAGGAATGATCCAGGTGGATGTTGGTGGCCACCCACCTATCCCATTTGGACCCCCACAACTATCTCTTTCAGTTTTTCAGTTTCCTTAATTATAACATAGTTTACTATTTTTAGCAGTTTTTCGGGTCCTAAACATCCGGAGCCGTTTTGAGACCCTAAACGACGTTTTTTGGGAAATCCACCGCCAGCGATTTTTCTAATAAAAATCGTCTTTTCCATCGTAGTCCTTGGAGAGATCTTTCCAACGGGCTATCATGCGCGTCAAACGGAGATAGTACGACCAATTCGCAACCCCGGAAAGTTGATGTACCAACTTACCCAAAAACGGGGCCCACAATTTGGCGTTTCATCTTCTAGGGTTAGGTTTTGGAATGTTAAGGGTTTTCCATTGTTTCTCAACAATAAATAGGCCCTCGAGCCTCATTGTAAGACACTTCGAAACAGTTCAGAGGCATGTAGCCGACACATTTCTTCTCAGAGATAAGCTACCATCGCCCTAGCTGGGTTATTTCTATTTGTAAGCATATTTCAGTGTTCTCCATTAATGAAATGAAGTATTATTTCCGCTGCATCTCTGTTTTTATGGTTATCGCATCTCTGTATTTATGGTTATCTCTATAATCTATTGTGTTCCTGCTTAAATCCGGATCATGCAGTTACCTCCTTTGCAAACTCCTACTCCTCCGCCGCGTGCGCGACTCCAACTACCTGTGCAACCTAACCCAAACCTGAACAATAAAGCACCTCAGGGCATAGAGGCTCCGACTACCTTCCAGACCTATCTTATTACCCCTGTGGGGCTTAATGAAATATAATTACGATTAGGAAAGGTAATTAAACCAAGTCACTCCCCTATCATTATAGAGGAGGAATTTCAACCATCCAGAAGAGATGTCATAGGCTCTAAGGTGGCCACTGTGCCTATAGCAACTGATATAGAGGAAGTTGTTACGTCTATAACAGCTAACCCACGAAGAATTGTTACTGTTGTAACAGCCAACTTCGGAAAGGCTGATACACATGTAACAATCAATTCAATTGTCATATCTCAGGAGCCTCTATATCCTTAGAGATTGGCTGAACCTAGGATGACTTCACAACCCGAATCTAATTTTCTTAGGGAGTTGCAAAATCTTCATGTACGAATTCCTCTTTTACAAGCCCTTAAGTAAGTACCTATTTATGCTAAAATAGTGAGACATTTGTGCATCAAGAAACCTGGGAGGAAGCCTAAAGACCATGCCACCATACATGTGATGGGGAAATTATTCGAATTAATGTCTGCTCAACCTCTCCTAACTAAGTATAATGATCTAGGAGATCCTACAGTTACTATCTACATTAATGATTAGCCCATAGCTAACACGTTGATCGATCTCGGCGCTGTCATTAATGTAATGACAAAGGACCTCTTTACCACTCTTAGGATACAGTGACTTAAACATACTCCTATTGTACTTGAATTAGCGAACAGGTCCCGTGTTAAACACAAGGGGGTGTTAGAGGATATAGTGATTACAATAGCTTCCTGGAGGTATCCGGCTAACTTTCTTATCTTACAACCCAAATCCAATTTGGGGGGACATCCTTTGATCTTAGGGAGACCTTGGTTGGCCACTGCGAATGCATTTATAGGCTACATATCTGGATCTATGGTGATCTCAGATGGCCAAACAACAAAGAACCTTAGCCCTTACCCCCCAAAACCAAATGTGGATGTATACAACCCTTCATGGGATGAGTTTGAGCCTGAGTCAAATCTTTCCCTACCACTCCTCACTTTGGGGAAAGCCGAGTATTTCAAGGATGAGACAGAAGATGATGTCATTAACGGTTTTATTAGTAACTTGCTTTTTGTCACCTCTATTAAAAATGCGAACGAGGAGGAAGAGATGGAAAATATAAATTTTGAGAAAATGAGAACCACTCCGAATATTCACAGTAGTCCAATTGAGATAAAACCTGGAAAGTTTTTTAATATTAATCCCCACATGAATGTTGATCAAAACCAGTTGATGTTACAGATATTACAGAAATACAAAAAGGCATTTGCATGGGACTATACAGATATGAAAGGGATCCACCCTAACCTATGCACTCACCGTATTTATTTGAAATATGGCCACAAATCAGTGAGACAACCATAGTGTCACACGAACCCTGCACTGAAGGAGGTGGTGAAGGAAGAATTACAAAAACTCCTGAGTGCTAATTTTATTTATCCAATATCTGATAGTCAGTGGGTGTCGCCACTTATCATCATTCCTAAAAAGAATGGCAAGTGGAGAGTCTATGTAGATTACAGAGAACTCAAAATTCCACTCAAAAGGACCATTTTCCCTTACCATTTATAGATTGGGTCCTTGATACCCTTTCTAGAAAGAAATTATTTTCATTCTTGGATGGATTTAGTGGCTACAATCAAATACAGATTGCCCTGGAGGATCAGGATAAAAAAAAACTATACTTTCCCTTTGGGAACCTTCACATACAGAGTACTTCCTTTTGGACCCTGTAATGCGCTAGGAACCTTTCAAAGGGAAATGCTAGGAATTTTTTCTGACTTGTTGAATGACTGTCGTGACATCTTCATGGATGATTTTACACCTTATGGAGATGCTTTTGAAACAACATTAGTTAATCTGGAAAAAGTGTTGGAACGCTATGTACAGACTATAGTTGCTTTGAGCAATGAAAAATGTCACATGATGATGACTAAAGGGGTCGTGTTTGGACACTACATTTCTGCTGAAGGAATCAAGGTAGACCCTGCAAAAATAGAGGTAATTCTGAAAATTCCAACCCCCAAAATGCAAAAAGAAGTACGTAGTTTCTTGGGGCATGTAGGGTATTACAGGATATTTATAGAAAAAATTTCAAAATTTGCATCGCCATTATTTTCCTTTCTCATGAAGGATGTTAAATTTTTGTGGATGGTGAAATGTGGGCAGGCCTTTTTAAAACTGAAATGTTGTGTATCAATAGCTTTGATCTTGCGAGGACCTAATTGGGAACTATCGTTTCACATAGCTACAGATGCATCTGATATTGTTGTAGGTGTTGTTTTGGGCCAACTGGAGGATAAGAAACCTTATGCTATTTACTACATAAGAAAAAATCTAACCCCAACTAAGCTCAACTACACAGTGACCGAGAAGGAGTTCTTAGCAGTCGTGCATGCCATCAATAAATTCCGACATTATATCACTAGGTATCAAGTATTTGTACACACTAAACATTCTGCCATTTGTTTTTTAATGAATAAGCAAGTTACCAATGGTACGATTACACGCTAGTTATTGTTGTTACAATAATTTGATATCACAATTGTCGATAAACCTTGAAAATATAATGCAGTAGATGATTTTATTCTAGGTTAACTATTGATGAAAATTGCATTCCTACTGAGGATTCTTTCCCGGATGAATATCTCTTTGCTGTTTCTACTTACTCACCTTGGTATGCAAATATAGCCAATTATCTTGCTGCAAGGAAGTTTCCATAGTATTTGTCCACCAAGGAGAAAAGAAATATTATAGAACAAAGTTCTACATATACCTGGATAGATGGGAACCTCTATCACATTGGACCAGATTTCCAGATCATATGTTTGTTGAACATAGCACCAAGAAGTGCTAAAAACAGAATTGCTAAAAAATAGCACTGCTATAAATAGCAGTTCAGCCAGTGTTGATCTTAGCAACAATGGATGAAAAACGAACGTGCTAAAAATAACATTCTATAAATAGAATTTCGAGATACCTTCCTATTTTAGTCAGTCCCTAAACTAAAATAGTGAAGTAAAATTCGAATTTGATCTTAGCAGCTATTTGTAAAATAATTAATTAATTCATATTGAGTTAATTAGTTAAGGAAAATCAAACATGAAGTCTATGTGGGGACATGCAACAGTGTCTCCATTAATTGAGGAATTTATCCATCAGTTAAAGAGATAAGGATGATTTGTAATATTAAGTTGTAATTAGTTGGCTCAGTTAACTGAATCAAGTCCAGTTAGATCAATTCAAATAGTTTGTTGAATTAATGTAAGTTCAGTTAGTTAATCCTTGCATGCATGTAACTACTACACTTCAGATAACTGAGTATTTTCTGATAAATAACTCATTCACGTCAGTTCAGATAGAGACCCAGTTGAGTATTCACAATTGAATATTCTAGCAATGGAATGAGTTATTTATCAGAAAATACTCAGTTATCTGAAGTGCAGTAGATACATGCATGCAAGCATTAACTAACTGAACTTACATTAATTCAACAAACTGTTTGAATTAATCTAAGGGGACTTGATTCAGTTAACTGAGCCAACTAATTACAACTTAATATTACAAATCATCCTTATCTCTTTAACTGATGGATAAATTCCTCAATTAATGGAGAAACTGTTGCATGTCCCCACATAGACTTCATGTTTGATTTTCCTTAACTAATTAACTCAATATGAATTAATTAATTATTTTACAAATAGCTGCTAAGATCAAATTCGATTTTTACTTCACTATTTTAGTTTAGGGACTGACTAAAATAGGAAGGTATCTCGAAATGTTATTTATAGAATGTTATTTTTAGCACTTCCATTTTTTCATCCATTGTTGCTAAGATCAACACTGGCTGAACTGCTATTTATAGCAGTGCTATTTTTAGCAATTCTATTTTTAGCACTTCTTGTTGCTATTTTCAACAAACATATGATCTGGAAATATGGTTTAGTGTGACAGAGGTTCCCATCTATCCAAGTATATGTAGAACTTTGTTGTATAATATTTCTTTTCTCCTTGGTGGACAAATACTGTGGAAACTTCCTTGCAGCAAGATAATTGGCTAACTCATTCCATTGATAGAGACTGAGTGTACTATCAATTGCTAGAATATTCCATTTTGAATATTCCTTGCATGCAGAAGGAATTCTTTCCTTTAGGATTGCATAGTTATTTCTTCAAGTTTAGTGAGTGTGATGAGGCCAATTCACACATGTGGCTTCACTGGACCCCAAGAAAAACTGCACAGGAAATAGGAGGATTGGAGAGATTGAGGAGGACATATACAATGCCTATTCAGTATGTGAGTTGTATTCCTTGATTGCAGAGAGAGCAGGATAGCTTGAGAGCTGATTCTTTTTGTAACTTGAACAAGATTTCCACTTGTATGATAATACAGAGATTGGGGTTTTAGGCTGAGGCTTTCCCTGGGTTATTTCTTCTGTGTTATGTGTGATTGATTTCTCATTCTCAGTTATATGTGTTCTCTTGATCTTGCTCAATTCGATTAAGCTTCCAAAAAGTGTTGTAGAAGTAGATCTTGTATTGTGTTTTAGTATATTGCATAATCTATTGATCTATAGTGGGAATTTCTACATGGTATTAGAGAAAAGGTGATGTAGAAGTAGATCTTGTATTGTGTTTTAGTATATTGCATAATCTATTGATCTATAGTGGGAATTACTACATGGTATTAGAGAAAAGGTGATGAAGGTGAAGAACAGTATACAAGAAGGAGAAGTTCGAAGTTTGTGGTTCCTAAATATAGAAATCAAGTTCTTATCACATCTCAATTTCACCGATGGCGTTCAGTGGTTTAAGACTCGAGTATGCCCTTGATGGCAGCTCGAATTATATAGCCTCGAAGGATCGCATGGAGGCAGTGTTAGAGGATAATGGTCTAAACGAATTCATTGATCAAGAAGTCCCCAAGCCGACTGATGCTACTCAACTAGCGGAATGGAAGAAATGTGTGGCTAGAGCAAGGAGAATCCTCCTAGAGGGAGTTTGAGACCACATTGTGTCTAGCCTCCATGGGAAGGAGACATCATTTTCGATGTGGAAAACATTGAAAGATTTATATCAGAATAGCAACGATCAGAGGAAGCTAGTGGTTGAAGACAAGCTTCATAAGATCAAGTGTGAAAAGGGCAACATGATATCCACATATCTGAGAAAGCTCACCACCTGCAGGGATGAGCTTGGAAGTGTAGGGATCACGACTGCTGATGATGACATGGTGAGTCTTGCACTCCTCGGTCTTCCTAAGAGCTAGCATAACTATCAAGACTTAGTAATGGAAGAGAAAAACTGCCAAATTGAGAACAACTTTGGTCGGATCTGATGCAGGAGGAAATAAGAAAAAGCACCAAAGATGGATCCTCATTGAAGCAAGATGATGAGGAAAATCTAGCCTTAGCGAGTAAGGAGAGGAAAGGGAAAGGGAAGGTGTCCCATTCCAAATCTGATTCTTCCCATGGTGGGAAGAAGATTGACAAATAAAAAGTGTGATGCTTTCGTTGTCATGAAGTGGGCCATTATGCTACGAATTGTCCACAGAAGAAATCCAAGAAGGTTTCCTCAAAGGGATCTGATGGTGAGGCACTGGCCTCATAGTTTGAGCTAGATTTCTTGCTTATCACATGCATGGTTTCATTCATGGTGGGATGTGTGTGGTACCCGGACAGTGGAGCTTCATTCCACATGTCAGGTGACAAGAATCTTTTCATTACCTTGGAGGAGAAGGTAGATGCATATCAAGATGGGTGATGATGGAAAGTACTGTGTTTTAGGTGAAGGTACAGTTGTGTTTCAGAGGGAGCATGGAGCTCCACTCACCCTGATTGATGTAAAGTATGTACCAGGTCTGAAGAAGAATCTTGTGTCTGTAACTATGCTAGAAGAGAAAGGCTATGATGTAGTCTTTAGTGAAGGAAAGGTATTCCTGAGGCATATTGGTACTGGACAGACAAAGGGAATAGAGATTCGAGTCAAGAATCTCTACAAGCTGGAGGTAGACAACTGTTCTGCTTTGAGTTCCAAAGCTGAGATGGTGTAGAGCCAAGATATTGGTGAGCTATGGCATAGAAGATTGGGCCACTTGCACCATGGAGCCTTGAAGATCATGCAGCAGATTTCTACCAGATTACCCAAGGGAAAACTTGAGCAGACGACTACATGCAAAGGTTATATCTTGGGTAAGTATGCGAAATCTTCCTTTCCAGATCGAGACAGTAGAGCCAGAGCAATCCTGGAGAGAGTTCACTCCAATGTTTGTGGACCGTTCTCTACAGCCTCCACCACTAAACAAAGGTACTATGTTATTTTTATCAATGATTTTTCTCATAGATGCTGGATCTACTTTATGCAAAAGAAGGATTAGTCCTTCTTGAGGTTTTGTGAGTTTAAAGCCTTGGTAGAGAAAGAATCTAGAAAGAAAATAAAAGCCTTGCATAGCGACAATGGTGGAGAGTATGTCTCCTAATAGTTTAAAGACTTTTGCGCAACAGAAGGTATTAAACAGGAATTGACGGCACCTGATAACCCACAATAGAATGGGGTGGCCAAAAGGAAGAAAAAAATGATTGTGGGAGTATCTTGAGAGATGTTGTATGACCAAAGCATACCACTGCATTTGTGGGCTAAGGCATGCAATACAACAGTATACTTGCAGAATAGAAGCCCGCACTATATACTGGGGATGAAGACACCTATGGGGGCTTATTCCGGGAAGCGACCTGATGTAAAGCACTTATGAATCTTTAGATCATCAGTTTACTGTCATGTGACCAAAGATGCTAGGAAGAAGCTAGACCCAATAGCTGAGTTGGGAATACTTGTGGGGTACACAGATACACCCCATAATTATCAAGTGTACCTACCTTCCACTTAGAGGACAGTGGTATGCAGGGATCTAAAGTTCAACGAGTAGAAAGACATGTGCTTATCACTTGAGAGGGAGCTCAAGTTGCATGCAGATGAGGAACCTTCGGTTCCTGAGGAGGAGGAGCCTCAGATTGATGTGGAGCATCCGCATGCAGAGGATCCGAGAGTGGATACATCCACTCATGCTGAGACTTCTAGAGATGGGCAAAAATGCTCAAGGGAAGCTGACATGTTGATGCTGGATGCGCAGGAGAATGTGAGACAACCATCTTCTCAGCGTAGATAGAGGAGGTCACCCAAGCGATACACTGAGTACATGGCCCTGGTTAGGGAGTGTGTAGATACTGAACCTTCTTCATTCGAGGAGGCAGTGCAGAAACCAGTCTGGGTTGATGCAATGGTAGAGGAGTACGACTCTATCATTCAAAATAGTGTGTGGGATGTTGTCCCAAGGCCTCAAGGCAAGTCAGTGGTGAGTTCCATATGCCTTTACAAAGTAAAGCAATCAGCTGATGGCAGTGTTGAGAAACATAAGGCAAGTATTGTTTCCTGGGGTTTCTCACAGGTTGAGGGGATCGACTACGATGATACTTTTGTTCCTGTAGCAAGGTACTCATCGATTAGATCGATATTGGCACTATCAGCTCAGATGGGGTGGAAGATCCACCAGATGGATGTGAAGACAACATTCCTCAATGGGAAGATTGAGGAGGAGGTGTACATTGAGCAGCTAAAAGGTTTCGAAACCTTCGATCGTGAGTCACATGTGTGCAGACTCAAGAGGGCTCTGTATGGGCTGAAGCAAGCACCCCGTGCTTGGTACACCAGGATCGGCAGCTATTTCACCAGTTTGGGCTTCACCAAGAGTGAAGAAAATGCGAACCTTTACCACATCATGGTAGAAGGTAAACCATTGATCATTGTTCTTTATGTCGATGATCTGATTTTGACAGGTGATGATCAACTGATACAATCTTGCAAGGAGGACCTTGCAAGAGAGTTCGAGATGAAGGACATGGGCCTTATGCACTACTTTCTAGGCATGGAGGTGTGGCAGAAAGATGGGGAAGTATTTGTGTCTCAAGGAAAGTCTGCCAATGAGATACTCAGGCACTTTCACTTGGAGAAGTGCAAGCCCATGTAGACTCCTCTAGCTGAGAATTGGAGGAAAGAGGATGCTACTTCAAGTGAGGTAGTAGCTGCTACTATTTGTCGGTAGCTGGTGGGTTCACTTATGTATCTGGTGAACACACGACCCGACTTATGCTTTGTGGTGAACTAGTTTTGTTAAGCTATGGTTCAGCCTAACAAGCTGTTTTGGAAGGAAGCAAAGCATGTGCTGAGATACCTCTAAGGCACATCTCAGTTCAAATTGTGGTACAAATGGAAAGAGGGAGTGAAGCTTCAGGGCTTCATAGATTTGGATTGGGCATGGAGTCCATTAGACCAGAAGAGCTCTTCTGGAGGAATCTTCAAGCTTGGTTCAGCTGCAGTTTCCTGGTACAGCAAGAAACAGAGATCAGTTGCACTCAGCTCAGCAGAGGCTGAATACATGGCTGCTAGTCAGGCTACATGTGAGGCCATTTGAATGCAGAAGATTCTAGTGGGATTGTTTGGTCAGATGATGGATCCTACAGTGATCTACTACAATAACCAGAGTTGTATCAAACTCTCTGAGAATCCAGTTTTTCATGATAGGTCCAAGCACATTGATATCCGGTATCACCATCTTCGAGACTATGTGGTCAAGAGGATCATGTTGTTGCTGTATGTTTCGACCGAGGAACAGGATGCATATATTTTGACTAAGGCATTGTCAAAATGCAAGTTCGAGTTCCACAGAGATAGGATTGGGGTTATTGATAATCCCTTTCTTCTTGAGAGGGAGTGTTAAAAATAGAAACAAGAAATGCTAAAAATAGAATTGCTAAAAAATAGCACTGCTATAAATAGAATTTCAACCACTGTTGATCTTAGCAACAATGAATGAATAAATGGAAGTGCTAAAAATAGAATTCTATAAATAGAATTTTGGGATACCTTCCTATTTTATTCAGTCCCTAAACTAAAATAGTGAAGTAAAATTCAAATTTGATCTTAGCAGCTATTTGTAAAATAATTAATTAATTCATCTTGAGTTAATTAGTTAAGGAAAATCAAACATGAAGTCTATGTGTGGACATGCAACAGTTCCTCCATTAATTGAGGAATGTATCCATCATTTAAAGAGATAAGGATGAGTTGCAATATTGAGTTGTTAATTAGTTGATTCAGTTAACTGAGTCAAATCTAGTTAGATTAATTCAAATAGTTTGTTGAATTAATGTAAGTTCAGTTAGTTAATGCTTGCATGCATGTAACTACTGCACTTCAGATAACTAAGCATTCTCTCATAAATAACTCATGCATGTCAGTTCAGACAAAGACCCACTTGAGATCAGATGGAGGGGCATTGTACTATCAGTTGCTAGAATATTCCATTGTGAATATTCCTTGCATGCAGAAGAAATTCTTTCCTTAAGGATTGTGAAATTACTTCTTCAGGTTTAGTGAGTGTGATGAGGCCAATTCACACATGTGGCTTCACTGGACCCTAAGAAAAATTGCGCAAGGAAATAGGAGGCTTGGAGGGCTTAAGGAGGACATATACAGTGTCTATTCAGTCTGTGAGTTGTATTATTTGATTGCAGAGAGAGCAGGATGGCTTGAGAGCTTATTCTTTTTGTAACTTGAACAAGATTTCCACTTGTATGATAATACAAAGATTGGGGTTTTATGCTGAGGCTTTCCCCGGGTTATTTCTTCTGTGTTATGTGTGATTGATTTCTCATTCTCAGTCATATGTATTCTCTTGATCTTGTTCAATTTGATTAAGCTTCCGCAAAGTGTTGTAGAAGCAGATCTTGTATTGTGTTTTAGTATATTGCATAAAATGTTGATCTATAGTGGGAATTTCTACAATGTTGTGTTAGAGAATATGAGTTCTTTGACATCCTTAAAGTTTGTCATTAGGAGTGTTGGATTGAGGGGGCCTGACCCAGGTTTGGATTTAATTAGCCAAACAAATCCTTGTACTACTGGCCCTTTCGGTAACAGCCCATGAAGTGCAAACTGAGGTCTCACCCGAAGCAATATGGGGGGATGCTGGAACCAAGTTTTTGCACCCTTGAGATGTCTGAGGGGTCAATTCAGTCCAACTGTGAATACCTTCGTGCAGGTCACTTCGCGCACTATCTTGACCTGTGAGGCCTTCGGGATCTGTTATACTCACCTTCGCGCAGCGCACACCAGGGACTGAGGTGATTTCACATTTCCCTAGTAGCGATCTGCGCTACTCCCCCAAGTTATACCACGGATCTTACTTATCTTCTTATAACAGTTAGTTATCTTCATGTAAACAGATACTTTGTCTTATATTCACTTTATTAACACATTCATATAAGTTTGTGCATCATATAAACAATGGAAACGAAATTTATATCTAACACATTCAATGCACAAAACAGGAAAAAGATACATATAAATGATGTAAAACTTCTCTTTATTACTTCTCCAAAGGTTACAGACTTGACTCGCCCTACGCACTCAGCTGCAGACTACTAGGCCTCTGTGCACTCAGCTGCAGAGCCTTCTCCTACTCTACAACCCAAAGACTCAACTCGACACTTAGATAAGACTCAATTCTCCTATCTTCTCCATTCATGACTATCATTCCCTTGATTCTCTAACTGATTTAGAACTTAGAGCCTCACTCTATTTATACAATCCCATGGTCTGCGGACCATGGGTGGATCTCTAAGGCTGACATTACATTTACAAAAATGAGGGTGGACAAAACTATGACTCATTTACACTCTTCGCGCTCTGTGCCCATAAAACGTGGAGTCTTTACATCGGATTTGGTCAAAATCTAGGCTTTAAGCCCCAAAACTTGCCTTGGGGGATCCTACGCCCAACAGGCCCCCAACACAAACATCATGACTCACCCTCAAGTCACTCTGTCGATGAGGAGATCTTTGTGCGAAGACCTCCCAACTCTGTCTAAACTATTGCAAGACTGGCAGCACACTGAGCAGTTGCCTGTTGTATCTCTTGCACGTGATGTTCAGAGACCGCTGTAGTTGAACTACTTCCCTGTGTCTACTATTGTGTTCCCTGCATCTCTTTATATTCCAGCACCTCCTTTCAGCTACCTAGAGCACTAACACTGTGCTTCGGTGGGCTAGTTTGATAACTGGGCCACCCATGTATGGCTTCAACTGACTGTCATTTACTCTTCCTGGGAAAAGTTCACCTTTTATATTTACTATCTACATTGCACAGTTTACCATCTGCATCACAAAACCATCGGTGATCCCCTTAGTAACATATGGTCCATTCCAAGGCATCAAACTAATCAACTCTCGGCGGTAGTCCCCAAATTCGTCAACGTAATCATGCACATCTTGCTTTATCACCATTGTTTTCTTCTCAATAAAGTCCTTTTGTATTCCTTCCTCTTCTTCTGCTTCCACCATGGTGCTTTTCTCCCTTAACCAAACTCTTTCATTCATGAGTTCTTGGAGCCTAAGATTACCCTGTTGGATCTCTTCATCAGGTCCCAAGCGTTCTTCTTCGAGCTCTTCCAACTGCGCAATCCCTTCTTCCAAGGCCTCGCGATCCGTCATATCCATGGGCACTCCTATGCATGAACTATCCATGATAGACTCCATCGGCATTACAACGTTCGCTCCATAGGTCAACCTAGAAGGCGTCTGTTCCATCAGTTTCTTGCACATCTCCCTTTAAGCCCATAAAACTGCTGGTACGTGCAAGTCCCAATCACTTCAATGCGCATTATATACCTTGTTCAATGCTTCGAACATCTCATAAAATGATTCTACATGGATACCCCTCTACGCACTCGTTCTCTCCACACCCTATCATTCCAATTTGAGGAACCATTCGCACATTCCCCCCCCCCCCCCCAACACATGCTTATTGATTGTATCTCCCAACATGAGTTTCATGTGCATCTGCGTAGGTTATTTTCAATATGTCGGTATCCACCTGGCTAGATGTGCGCGCGGTATATCCTGCCCATTGCATTTATCTATCAATCGCACTCTAGGCTTCCCAAACTATGTGCGCATCACTCTCCTACATTCATGCCAGTCTTCAAAGCTCCCTTTGTGCATACCCCACCACCTCACGGGCGTAGCATGCAGTACCCAATTCAAGGCATAGAAACATTGCATTTCCGACACCTCCCTTTAAAACTTATCTAGGAAAGTATCTACCTCACCTAAACCATCACACGTAGGTAGATCTCTTGCTTCTATTGATACACAGCATAGTGACTTTGTCATCATGTTACAATTAAGCATGGTTATTTCGTGTAACGAGTTCTTCCATCGTTCTATCTCCTCATCCGAATCTGACATACAAGAGCTTTCGTTCTCCCATGAGATCCATCCAGTCACGGTGGGATTTACCCAGTCTTTCTCTCACACGATTATCTTGTAGATGCATTCCAAATCATCGTCACTTTCATAGTCACACAGTCGCTTTGTATAGCATGATCCTTCTATAGGGTCCAAGGTTATAACTATGCTTAGAGACTTCTTCTCAAAAATCATCTCGCGCTTCTTCATATTAATCACCCAGTTCATGTCAATGGCCTAATCAATTCCTAAGAGCATAGGGTACGGATTGTTGTGATCAAAAATATCTATTACTTCAAAGTCTGCTAGCGCGCTCGCCCCCTCAATATCCACAGTGATTCCCTGCAATCTCCCCATAGGTATTATCTTCTGTTGGTTTGCCATTCACAGCTGAATAGGAGACCATTGCAGTGTAGGCCTCCCCATGTGATCCCATGTCTACTTCGGCGGAACTTGCGCGTCTAATCCTAAATCCAGAATTACTTGGTCCATCTCATATTCTCCAATCTGCACAGTTAGCCTCATTTCTCTCTCTGTCCTAGTCTTGTGTTTTCCAATCTTTCAGACTATACGCGGTTCTCCTAGCGAGGTCCCAACACATCTGTTAATGAGTACCTGCAATCCTTTTACAACCTTACTATCATGCAGTAGCTTCATGCATGTTTCCAAGAATGTCGTAAGCATAGATGGTTCCATTTCCGGCTCCAGTATATCTTTTCTTTCTGAAGTGGAGGCATCAGCAAAGCTCTTCTTAGCTTCCATGAAGGTTTCCTTAGCGCTCTCCAAATCAAACTCTGCTTCTTTCATCGAATTCTTGTGAACTAAAGTACTATCTTCGAGCTGTTTGCCTTAATCATATCCCATCGTGATTCCACTTTGGAGCACAACGTTCACATTTGGATCTTCCTCGTACGGCTCAGACCTCATCATTTGCAGGTTCTGAGTCAAGGGAGGTGGTAGCGCTCCCTTGTTGCGTATCCTAGATATCATCGTAGGACAATCTTTCGTATCAAATAAGGTACAATAAAGACATGATGGATGCGTTGGGTTCGTACAATCATGGGCATAATGTCCTAGCCCTCCACAATTGTAGCATATCAACTATCCGCGACCTCGTCTAGGTCCTCCTCCACCTTAGCCTCATCTGCACCCCTGAAATTTGGTTCGCGTCACTCCTGCATTCTGGTCTAGGGGCCACGTTTCGACCAGAACTCTATAGGTGGGAGTTATATCCATCATCAACTCATAACTTCTACAGGTGCAATCATCATGTCCAACTGTTGCGAATCTGCATGTACTTCTATAACAAATGGCAATTGTCTGTAGCATGCTTTCCTCCTATTTGACAAATCGTGCACCACAAGGAAGGTGCCGCGCTAGGTCCTGCTTGTGCTTCTGGCCTTAATGGAATTGGTCCTCCTCCCACGAGGTAATTCACGAACACAGGGTAGTGGTCCTTATCATGACCCTGACCCTTGAATTTTACACACCACACCTCTTTCAGATGCCCTGTTTCAAACTCTGCTTCTCAAGGCACAAGTTTTTCAACTGCGCGTGGATCTGTTGAATTCCCAAGTTAGGATCCTGCATCGGGGTTTCATGCAGCCTCATCGTGATCTCCAAGTCCTCTTCCTAAGTCGTTAACCTCTGTTGCGATAACGCGTTCCTAAAATGTGGCGTTAGTGATGCTACAAACCATTCACGGTGTTGTCCATCCGTCAAAGTCATATTTGCTTCACGAATCATACACGTCAGTCTCTAATCCAGCTCCTAAGGAGTCTTGCCTAGTAGCATTGTGATATCTTTGAATCCAATGATTGACTGCGCTTCTGACTTCGGCTTGCTAAATTCTATGTGTAGGGAAATTTGGGTATCTGTGATTCCCGCATTTGGATTGTCATTAGAATGCTTAATATACATGGTCAATGCGCAATCCTGTAGAGCACTGAACAACATCCCTTTCTTTATATTATCATCCGTAACTCCTTGCGCTTCCCATACAGCTCTTATCACGATCCAAAACTGGTTCAGATCTTCATTTCCTACTCACTTGAACACAGGAAACTTTATCGTGCTTTCCATATTGAATCATGGTGGCGGTGGAGGTGGTACGGGTGAAGATGGAGGTGAAGGCAATGAAACTGGTGGTGGTGTGGGTGGGGGTGGTATGTGTGGAATCCTTTTCCTTATCAAATGGATCACACTTCACGACGAGATCTTCGTGAGCTCTTCCTCAGCCCCTCGTGGAGGTGAAATCAAATGGATATTCTCTGGTCCCTTACTTCCTTTGTTTCTGTAGGTTTTTCCACTTCCCGTAGCTCCGGACATCAAGGTAATTGCATAACCCTTTTTTCACACAACAACATTTTAATCCAAGTATTCAGAGACTTTATGTACTTACCTCACGATCCTTTGAGGAAGTGTCACTTTGCCTCGCTATAGCTGACTGAAGTATCTACCGCTAACTCAGTAATGAATCCTCCTATAATCTGATCAAGCCAGTGATCAACAGCACGCACGATCTTATCCTCTGATGCTTCCAATCTGCGCACCAACTCTGGGGTCCAAACAATAGCATTGTCGAGTTTCGACCTTCCTTGGCTATCTTCTAGCTTCGTGATCCACTCATACAGCTCAGTAGGGAAAGACGCGAAAAATATTTCGTGGACCTCTGTGTACAGGAAAGAGTCTAACCACTATTCTTTTTTCAATCGTGGATTCTTGTTCTCCTACACTGCGAACTCGTGAATTCTCCTCTCGAACCACACTTCAATTTCCTTCTTAGTTGGATTCCAATGATACGACATCAGACATCTCTATGCATTGTGTGTTGTTTTCTTCTGGAGTTCTCACATTCATGATTGTTTGTATCTATGTTTCGAGCCATCCACCATGGCTCATCATCAGGATAGATCAGTAATTGTGTAAGACAGATCTCCTTGGGCTTGAATAAATAGGGTTAAGAGATGCATAGGGAATGGAAGCCAATAACTGAGTTGTGTCTACATCTTTTGAGGAATATGAGATCCGCCTTGTTCTTGGCTATCATAGATCTTAGATGTTCGAATACTTGAACCTTCTGTAATATCTCCCTTCCGTATAGGGTTAAAATTATTGTTTTTAGCCTCAAAACAATAATTTTAACCCTATACGGAAGGGAGAAATTACAGAAGGTTTGGATATTCGAACATCTTAGATCTATGATAGCTAAGAACAAGGCAGATCTCACATTCCTCAAACGATGTAGAGACAGCTCAGTTATGGCTCCCATTCCCTGAGCATCTCTCAACCCTATTTATTCAAGTCCAATGAGATCTATCCTACACAATTACTGATCTATCCTAATGATGAGCCATGGTGGATGGCTCGAAACGTCGATACAAACAATCATGAATGCGAGAACTCCATAAGAAAACAACACACAAAACACTAATCCTAGAAGCCTCAAAACAATAATCTCTATGCATATTCCTATCCTGGCAATGGAACCATTTGTTGGCTTGAGGGGTCCTGACCTAGGTTCGGAGTTAATTAGCCAAACAAATCCCTATACTACTGGCCCTTTTGGCAACAGCCCGCAGAGCGCGAACTAAGATCTCACCAGAAGCAGTATGGGGGGATGCCGGAACCAAGTTTCTGCACCCTTGAGATGTCTGAGGGGTTGATTTAGTCCAACTGTGAATACCTTCACACAGGTCGCTTTGTGCACTATCCTGACCTACGAGGCCTTCATGATCTATTATACTCACCTTCGTGTAGCTCTCACCAAGGGCAGAGGTGATTTCGCGTTGCCCTAGAAGTGATTTGCGCTACTTCCCCAAGTTATACAGTGGATCTTACTTATCTTCTTATAACAGTTATTTATCTTCATGCAAACAGATACTTTATCTTATATTCACTTTATCAACACATTCATATAAGTTCGTGCATCATATAAACAATAGAAATGCAATTTATATCTGATACATTCAATGCAAAAAACAGGAAAAAAGATTTGAAAAAATGATGTAAAACTTCTCTTTGTTACTTCTCCAAATGTTACATACTTGACTCGCCCTGTACACTCAGCTGCAGGGGTCTGTGCACTCAGTTGCGGACTACTAGGCCTCTACGCACTCAGCTGCAGATCCTTCTCCTACTCTATAACCCAAAGACTCAACTCGACACTTACATAAGACTCAATTCTCCTATCTTCTCCATTCATGACTATCATTCCCTTGATTCTCTAACTAATTTACAACTTAGAGCCTCACTCTATTTATACAATCCCATGGTCTGCGGACCATGGGTGGATCTCTAAAGTTGACATTACATTTACAAAAATGAGGGCAGAAAACCTTATGACTCATTTACAATCTTCATGCTCTGTGCCCACAGAATGCAGAGTATTTACATCGAATTTGGTCAAAATATGGGCTTTAAGCCCCAAAACTTGCCTTGGGGGATCCCGCGCCCAACAAGGAACCTTGTGAAGGGCACTTCATAGACAAACAGATAGGATACAAAGTCCTTTCAATACTGTATTATTGGCCAACAATATTTCAGGATGCCAAGAAGTTTGTGAACGGATGTGATAGTTGCCAAAGGATGGGCCAACCACTACAATCAGATGAGATGTCATTACAGCCCCAAATTGTCTTAGAACCTTCTGAGAAATGGGCCCTAGATTTTGTGGGACCAATTAATCCTTCATCTAGATAGAAATATTACATCTTGGTCTGCACTAACTATGTCACAAAATAGGTTAAGGCAAAGGCACTAACCAAAGCCACGGAGCAAGTTGTCTTGGACTTTCTATTTGAAGACAACTTTTTCTGATTTGGCATACCCAGAGAGATAGTCACAAACAGAGGGCCCCAGTTCACATCTCATAGGATCCTAGAGTTGGTTGAAAAATATAAAATCCATCATAGAATCACAACACCTTATCATCCACAAGGAAGTGGCGAAGTGGAAAGCACTAACAAAGTCATTGAGGGGATCCTTACTAAGGCTGTGGCCAGTCACCAAAGAAATTGGGCTGACAAACTTCCATAAGTGTTGTGGGCGTACAGGACTACATGGAGGAATACCATTGGATTCTCACCATATGAACTTGTGTATGGTAAAAACCCCTTATTCCCCATTGAGTTCAAAATAAAGACACCAAGAACAACATTGCAGGTCAATTTGGATCTGGCTACAGCACAAAAGCAGAGATTGAACCAACTCAATGAATTGGAGGAGAAACAGTTAGCTGTTATCTAGCAAACAAATATTATCCAGTAGCAGAGAGCTAAGTGGCATGACAGATTCATCAAGAAGAAGAAGTTCCAAAAAGGAGATTGGGCTCTCTTTTACGACTCAAGATTTAAAGAATTCAAGGTAAGCTCTGCACCAGATGGTTAGGTCCCTATGAGCTAGATGCAGTCTTTGACAATGGGACTGTAAATTTGGTGACCATTGACATTGTGAGGACAACATTTATTGCAAATGGGCACCGTCTTCAGTTATATCACAAACCTGCATCAAGGGATTCATTCGTCAACATTGTCACAAATTCAGATCTTTGGATTATAGGAACAGAGGAAAGCCCCCATGTGCTGCAAAAATTATACTTTTTCCAATAATTGTAAGAGCTAAAAATCAACCACTATTGGCACCTGTTACACCTTCAAACTCTAAAAAAAAAAAAACATAATAAAATTATCTGACTGTAAAATCCTTTCCTGGGCTCAGATAGACAATTTCTGTAGCATTTGAAAACCACCTTCTGGCGGCTATTACACACTTTGTAACAACATATGTTATTTAAAAGCCTACCTTATGATAGTGTTGTTACATTCTATTTTCTTCTCTATTTTTGTAAAAATTAAATAATATATACTAGTAATCTTCGTTGTTACACTTGTAACAACCGACAAATTTTAGAAATAAATAAGATATTTTATTGTAATAAACAATAGGAATCATCGTGATTCTCGTCATCGGAGTTAAGTTCGCATGTCTCGCCACTAGAGCAAGGATCGTGCGTCGCACCACCCATGGCTTCTCCCCATGTCACCCAAGTAAAAAATACAAAGGTAATATTGTCATTCGCTTTATTTGCTAATTATGGAAACTTAACATGATATTTGATGGTCGAGGACAACTGTCACATTTAAGCCAAGGGAGGGAGTGAATCATATTGCGACATGACCTTCGCATGACTTGTGTTTATTCAAAAAAACCCATAATTAAGGCATGGTGACCTAGTAATTATTGTTACTTAATGCCCCATCATACCAAAAAGGGTAAGTGTACCTTCGACAAGACCTCCCATAACCTAACGTTAATAAGGAAATATTACTATGCAGTACGAACCATGATTGCAAAATCCTAATTTGATATCCTCACCTGCGACACCCTACCACCCTACCATTTACCCCTACTGGAGCATTTCATTCCCATTCAGAGTGCTCAAACAGGTGGGAAAAGAATAATGCAGGCTGAAACAACTAAGTAGTGTGCCAACTGCCCTGGAACTTCTAAAGGAAAGGAGAAGGAAGAGAAACAACACTGAATTTGCATAGCAATGGGTGGAGCAGTAATTCAGCATGAGCTAGGGTCCACAGAAGCCTTGGAGAATTGCCCCGAAGTGATCCAAAATGGATACAGTTTTCCCTCCGGACCAAATTCTTCAAATGCAGATGAAAATTGGATCAAGTTGAAGTGCTCATTGATACAATTCCAATGGTGTGAATGACACGTAAATCCGATTCCGGATGGAGAAGTTAGAGCCAGTCAAATTTTGTGGAAAACTAGGGCAAAAAAAAGTCAAAAAGTCAAAGGTCAACATTCAACCAAGTCAACAGTCAACCAAGTCAATGCCTATGTTAGTAAGGACATGTGTCAACCTGGGAATGAGAGACGGGTCCTAGATGATGTCAGCAGAGGAGGTGACGTGGTGGATTGTGATTGTTTCATAGAGGCCAATCCGGTGCTAACATGTGGCAGCCCGGATTTTGCCTAATTTGGCCTCATTTCCAAAATTTTGGGGATCAGGGAGGATCGGACCCCTAACCTCTTGGAGTGGTAACGACTTCGCCAAAAATAGCTCACCGGTTGAGCTATCGCATGGCTTGGTAACATAAGCGATGATTTTGTATTTATGTTGTGTCAGGATTCTCGCTGGAGAAAGGCTAGACGATCGAGGTCAACCCAACAACCGCCAGACCTTTGAATTTATGGTTATCGTTATATTTCGAAACATATGCAATATCCCACATTCACCGTGAATAGAAATCACATATCGTATATCAATACCATACAAACCATGTACAACCAATGGAACAATGGAGCCAATGCATATTATATCGCATATCCAATGTATAACATAACCAATGGCGGAATGGTTAGGCGAGGGTTTCGAACCCTCAACCTTCCAAAATCATATATATGCAATGATTTAACACACCTCCACTAACCAACATGTCAGCAGTTCAGGCTTGAAACAAAGCCGAACCAATTTTTTAATAAACTATTTCAGGTGCCGAACCCGCCATACCACCAGCGCACTGACCAAGGTGGTTTTATGCAGGCAAGAGTGGTTTTTTCCAAACAAAGGGTGGTTTTGTAGGGACAAAGGTGGTTTTGGACCATTCCAAGGGGTCTAGAGGTCACAGTGGAAAAATATGGCCAAGTTTATACTCGTTTGACTCGAAATTTCGAGTTTAACGCAATGGTGAGGTCCATCTTCTCATTTGAGTCTTTGTTTTCAATCTCATACCAGTAACAACAATTTGAAGACAAAATAAAGAGGTTAGCATTGGAAGTGAAAGGACCAGGAGACGTAGCCAAAAAGTCTGTGAACACCTTTATTAAATTTTGTTGTGTTGATGTGTTTGAATGTGTTTTCCACTTGTTTATGTGTTTACGTTATTTGCAATCTTTTCAATTCATTGCACTAAGTAACATAAACAAATTGACATAAAGTTTGTAATACCTTTTTCATTAACGGATCAAGTGGTATCAGAGCATCAAGGTTTTTAAGGTTTGAAATGTTTATGTGAAGATTTGAATGCTTACTAGGTTGAGGCTTGGAGAGGTGAAGGTGAACTTCTTGAGGTGAATCTAGAGATTGGAAGGATCTTTTCACAAAGAAGGATGGCAGAAGAAACTACACTTGGGTCAGAATCTCAATTCTTGGATAGTTTCATGACGATATGTGCAATGGTGGAAGAGATGTATCACAAGTTTAAGAAGAACAGAGATGAAGGCACTTCATCGCCTAAAGATCAAGAAGATAAGGGAAAGGGAGGAATGCTTCCTCCACCATCTCCTCCATCCTCACCATCATCATCATCATCATCCTCTTCTTCTCATAAATCTAGTGCTTCTAAGAAGACAAAGAAGAAATCCTCTTTGATCAAATTAGATGTAAAATTTCCTTTGCCAATTTATGATGGAGAACTTAACGCTGATAAGCTTGATAATTGGATAAGACAAATTGAAGTATATTTCAGGGTGCAAAAAGTTGTTTCATAAAGGAAGAAGATCCAGCTTGCTAGCCTTCAACTTGGAGGAACTGCACTTGTATGGTGGGAAGGTAAGACACAAGCAGATCTGCAAAAGCATGGTAAAATCATTTCAACTTGGAATGAATTTGTTTCTGCCATTAAAAAGCGATTTCATCCTTTGGCTTATATGCAACAAGAAATGATGAGTTGGAAAACACTACGTCAATTAAAAGGTCAAAGTGTTCAAAGTTATACTCAGGAATTCCATAAGAGAGCTTTAACATTAGGCATATCATTGGACTCACCAGAGACATTGTTGAGATACATAGGTGGTCTTCAAAGTTATTTGAGGCATACCATACTTATGTTTAATCCAACTGGATTAGATGATGTATCGGTTCAAGAAACTCATCTAGAAACTAGAGGTAAAAATGTAACCCAAGATGTTGGGAAATCATCCAAACCTATTGAAAGTAAGAATAAAGGCAAGAAGAAACTTAAATGGAAGGTGAAGAAAACAAACATTGTTAAGAAAGATAAACCTTCATGCACTCATTGTATGAAGGAAGGTCACGATGAGGCACATTGTTGGTTATTGCATTCGGAATTGAAGCCAAAGAAGTTTGGGAGTAAAGAGCGAAAGAATGTTGCTACTATTCAGATTCAGGTGACGAGACAACAGTTACATCTACATGTATAAAAGGTAAATATTCTAAAGCATCTACAAGTACTTCTTCGCATTCTGTTGATAATGATAATGATGAGAGGAAAAGAAATGAGCTATTTCACATTAGAGTCATTTCCAAGAATACTAAAATTGATACTATATTTGATAGTGGATCACAAGTTAATTTTATTTCTGAAGCAATTGTAAAGAAGTTGGGTCTAGAAACAAAACCTCATAAAAAGCCATATCCATTAGGTTGGGTGTGTGATAAAACTAAGCTACAATTTACGAAACAATGTAAAATTCATTTTGCTATTGGGTCAAAGTTTGTAGATGAGGTTGAGTTAGACATAGTCTCATTGGACATATGTGGAATTGTATTAGGAAGTCCATACTTGTACGATAGAAATGTTATCTTCTATCGAACTCAAAATAAATATCAACTCACTAAGGATGGAATTGAATATATTGTAAGGGCTCATAAACTCAAAGATAACTTCTCTCTCATAAATTTAGGATAGATGAAAAGAATTGTAAATTAAAGTAAACAATTTTTACTTATGATTGTAAAAGCGAAGGAAATTGATAAATCCGATGCATTCCAAGGCTGTAATCCTAAGCAGAAAGTAGATCTAGTTAAAGTTGTTTCTGATTATGATATTCTATTTCAAGAGCCTAAAGGGCTACCACACAAGCGAGAGATAGAACATGAGACTTATTTGCAACAAGATGTTCCATTACCTAACATTGGAATGTACAGGTTATTAGATATAGAGAATGCAGAGATAAATAAGCAGGTATAGGAGTTGCTCAATCAAGGGTATATTCGACCAAGCACATCACTGTGCAGATCACATATTGTGTTAGTGCGAAAGAAAGACAGTTCGTGGAGAATGTGCATTGATTTTAGAGAATTAAATAAAATCACAATAAAGAATCATTATCCTCTTCCTCATATTCATGATTTGTTAGATCAGTTAAAAGATGCAGTTTAGTTCTCTAAATTGGACTTTCGAAGCGGCTACCATCATATCAGAGTTGCAGAACAGGATGTATGAAACACTGCTTTCAACACAAATCAAGGACTCTATGAATGGATGGTTATGCCTTTTGGCTTTACTAATGCTCCAGCTACATTCATGCGAGTCATGAATGATGTATTTAAGCCATTCATTGATGATTTTGTAATAGTCTATTTAGATGATATTATTGCTTTCAGTAGAACATGGGATGAACATGTCAAGCATGTAAAGCAGGTTTTAGATGTTTTGAAAAGAGAAAATCTCTATGTAAAACTGTCAAAATGTGATTTTGGCAGAACATCTTTGAATTATTTAGGTTATATTGTAGGGGGTGGTGAATTGAAGATAGATCCCTCTAAGGTCAAAGTCATTGTCAATTGGCCTAAGCCCAATACTGCTATAGAAGTTAGAAGTTTCTTAGGGGCAACACAATATTAGAGAAAGTTTATTGCTAACTTTTCTTTGATTGAAGCTCCTTTACATGCTTTGACAAGTGTGAAATAGGTGTTTTAGTGGGGAGGCAAACAACAGAAAGCCTTCGACACATTGAAAGAAAGGATCAGTACAACGCTAGTACTAGCACTGCCAGATCTTCAGTATCCATTTGAGATTGAGACAGATGCAAGTGAATATGCCATGGGAGAAGTGTTGATGCAGCATAGAAAGCCTATACACTTTCATTCTGAGAGATTCACATCAACAGTAATTAACTATCCTACATATGATAAAGAATTGTATGCATTAGTTCATAGTGTTAAAAAGTGGAAACATTACATAATGGGTAAAGAAACAATCATACACACACATCATCAACCACTTCAATATTTACACTCACAAACTAAATTGCAACAATCACGACATTACAGGTGGATGGGTTTTCTACAGAAATTTCATCTTGTTATCAAATATAAGAAGGGCATACATAATAAGGTTGCAGATATGTTATCGAGAACAATTATAAATGCATCCATAGTACTTAACCATAACTCAGTAATTCATGAAAGTTACATTGAACAATATGCTCAAGACACAGATTTTAAGGATGTATATGCAACTTTAAGACATGGCAAGCAGGTAAAAGAATTGGATTATTTCATAAAGGACAAACTCTTATATCATTTCAGAAATTTATGCATTCCAAAAACTGAAAGAGTTAATATAATTCGAGAAGTACATACTTCTCTCATATAAGGTCATTTTGGTGTAAATAAAAGAGTTGCACAATTACAAAGATCCTGCTATTGGCCACAAATGAATTAGATAGTTTCTAGATATATTAAAGGATGTACTATGTGTGCTACAGGAAAGCCTAGTAATAGAAAATTAGGCTTTTATAATCCACTTCCAATTCCTTCTCGTCCTTGGGAAAGTGTTTCCATGGATTTTGTTGGGGGATTGCCAAAGTCTAGAAAGAGTCATGATTATTTGTATGTAGTTGTGGATAGGTTTAGTAAGATGTGTATTTTGACACCATGTAATCAATAGGTCACATCTGAACAAATTGCAAAGTTGTTCTTTCAAAATGTATGGGTTCATTTTGGGTTACCCACTTCTATTGTATCCGATTGAGATTCTTGATTTGTCGGGAAATTTTGGTCAATTCTATGGGAGTTAATGGACAAAAATTTAGAGAAGAGCATGACATTTCATCCGCAAAGAGATGGTCAGACAGAAGTGGTCAACAAGATAGTGATACAGTTGCTTTGAGGATATTGTAGAAAGCATTGCAAACTTTGGGATGAGCATTTGTGTTATGTGCAGCATGCTTACAACCATGCAAAAAATTCTTCTACTAAGAGATATCCTTTTGAGACTTGTTTTGGTATTATACCAAAGTCTCCCTTGGATTTTGTCTTTGGTAAAGACATAGCAGTTGATGGACACAGTGATGTGGACAAAGCAACCAAGTTCATTGAACAAATCTAGGAAATTCACCAAGCAATATAGGAACAACTGGAAAGAAGCCAAGAAAAGTATAACGTGTGACATGACAAGCATCAAGTTGAGCATAGTTTTCAAGTTAGTGATCAAGTCTGGTTGTACATCAGCAAAGAAAGACTGCAAGGGGAAGGTAAAAAGTTGAAACCAATTAGATATGATCCTTTCAAAATACTTGACAAAATTGGTGAAAATGCTTTCCGCCTAGATCTACCAGCTTATATGCAGATCTATTCCATCGTAAATGTTGAAAACTTGTGATTGTATGAGCCTTCATTCATTGAAGATCCCGAAGAGCAAGGTCAGCTACCTTCCATTGAATATCTTTTGCCTGAGTATCTTAATGAGCTATAGGTGGACACAGTTCTTGACAGGAGGATAAGGACTTCGTGACAAGAAAATGTTGAGTATCTTCGAGTTGGACTCAAATGTACAAATCCAAGCAAGGCATGATGGATAGAGATTGGAAAAGTGAAGGAATTTTATCCTCACTTACTTGACAACTAAAACCAACTTTTGGTGGTCCAAAAGCTTTCAGTGGGCAGGAGTGATCCAAAATGGATCCAGTTTTGCCTTTAGATCAAAGTCTTCAAATGCATAGTAAAATGGCATCAAGTTGAGGTGATCGTCAATACGATTCCAACGGTGCAAACGACGTGTAAATCCGAGTCCGGATGGAGAATTTAGGGCCAGTCAAAGTTTGTGTAAAAGTAGGGCAAAAAAAAGTGAAAAAGTCAAAGGTCAACAGTCAACCAGGTCAATGGTCAACCAAGTCAATGCCTACATCAACAGGGGCACGTTTCAACTTGGGAATGAGCCACGAGTCCTGGATGATGTCAGCAGAGAAGGTAATTTGGCGGATTGTGATTGGTTCATATGGGCCAATCTGGTGCTAACATGTGGCAGCCCAGATTTTGCCCAATTTGACCTCATTTCCAAAATTTTGGGGATCAGGGAGGATCAAACCCCTAACCTCCCGGAGTGGCAACGAATTCACCAGAACTAGCTCACTGTTTGAGCTATCACAGGCCTTGGTAATGGAAGCGGTGAGTTTGTATTTATGTTGTGTCGGGATTCTCGCCAGAAAAAGGCCGGACGGTCGGGGTCAACCCCATGACCGCCAGACCTTTGAAGTTATGGTTATCATTATATTTCGAAACATATGAAATATCCCACATTCACCGTGAATAGAAATCACATATCATATATTAATACCATACAAACCATGTACAACCAACGGAACAACGGAGCCAATGCATATTATATCGCATATCCAATGTATAACATAACCAATGGCAGAATGGTCGGGTGGGGGTTTCGAACCCTCGACCTTCCAAAATTATATATATGCAATGATTTAACACACCTCCGCTAACCAACATGTCAGCAGTTCGGGCTTGAAACAAAGCTGAACCAATTTTTTAATAAACTGTTGCAGCTGTTGAACTCGCCATACCACCAGTGTGCCAACCGAGGTGGTTTTATGCAAGCCATAATGGTTTTTACCAAACAGAGGGCGGTTTTGCAGGGAGAGGGGTGGTTTTGGACCATTTCAGGCGGTTTGGAGGTCACAGTGGCCAAATATGGTCAAGTTTATACTTGTTTGACTCGAAATTTCGAGTTGAACGCAGTGGTGAGGTCCATTTTCTCATTTGAGACTCTGTTTTCGAGCTCATACCTATAACAACAATTTGAAGACAAAATAAAGAGGTCAGCACTAGAAGTGAAAGGACCAGGAGACGTAGCCAAAAAGTCTGGTGAACTCCATTATTAAATTTTGTTGTGTTGATGTGTTTGAATGTGTTTTCAACTTGTTTATGTGTTTATGTTATTTGCAATCTTTTCAATCCATTGCACTAAGTAACATAAACGAATTCACATAAAGTCTGTAATACCTTTTTCATTAACGGATCATGAAGCATGCCATATTTTCAAGGATGCAGACTAGTTTGAGTTCTTCCAGAGATTGGAGGGATCAGACAGAGGTGTTGACATGGAATTTGCAAAGAATTTAGAGAGAAACCAGATGGATGTTAGGATATTGAAGCTAGAGGTTACAGAAGAGGTGATTTCTCAAGTGACGGGATTACTAGTGGAAGGGAATAGGTGGTTTAACAGGAAGGTTAATGACCCCTCCCTGAAAGGGGATTTCCTCAAAGAGGAGGAGTCACTGGTAAGGAAAGAGAGGGGGATTGACAGGTTGTCACTTCCCCAGTCATGGGCTGATGTTGCCCTCTACCTCAATAATGATATTACATGCGAGGGAAGGGAAAAAATTGTGTTCAATTACCACTTTCCATTGCTAAATCACCATCGGCATCAACAGCTGATCAATGTTCCCTACTTCTTGTTTGGAAACATTAGGCATATGGTTGTGGCCATGAAAACATTTGCGCATCTAGAAACATGCGTCACCAACCATGGCCTCATCAAGCTCATTGTGTTGGATGCCTTAAGCCGCCAAGGTAGGAATTGGGAACAATTCGTGATGGAGAAGGCTAGGAGCACCCGTAGGAGGCAAACTGGTATGTTTGAGGAAGCTCCAGCACTAACAAAGGAGTAACCCTAGCCTTCGACAATAAGGGTTGGTAAGAGGCCTATCGAAAAACCGATTAGTGATAGGCAGCCAAAGTAGAGGATAAGGGTTAGCAGGCACCCAAAGTCCCCAGCCATGTCAAAGAAGAACAAATAGGTGGTAGAGCATAAGGACAAGGAGCAGGCTCAGCCAGAGGAACCTTCTTCACCTGGTAAGAGCGAAACTCAATCCTTGCTGTTAAGAATTGAAAATTTAGAAAACGAAAATAGAGAGCTAAGGGAACAACTAGTAGAGGGAAAGGTAGAGGAAAGAGCCCTAGGGTTAGACACTTTGGCTGAGGCCCTGGATAGGGCCAGAAGGGGAGATGTCCCATGCACTATGTGCAAGGTCTATGCTGAGAAGCTAGTGGCAACAGGGTTTAAAGTCTTCAACAGACACCACCTCGAGGGAAACAAAAACTAAAATATGGGAAGCTAGCACACAAGAACCTGTTGAGGATGTTGTTGTTACATAAGAACCAACAACTGAGATGACACAGTCGACAGAAAGTGATCTGGTATCAGATACACAGGAGCCCACAAAAGAACTAGCAGTGGAGACAAAAGTCGGCCAAGGAATGGAAGGAGAAGCTAGCAACCACGAGCCTGTGGTTGACACTGTTGTTACACAAGAACCAACAGTGGAGAAAAAAGCTTACCTAGGGAAAAATGATATACAAAAGTCTATGGATGACACTATTGTTACACAAGAACCAGCAGTAGGAATGGAAGCTGATCAGGGAGATAAGGAAACTGTAACAGAATCCATTGACAAAGTTGTTGTTAAACAAGAACCAGCAGCTAAAGTGGAGCAGTTTAACCCTCGAGAGGCTGTTATACCCTCAATTGATAGTGCATGTGGGAGAACACCAGGTCCTAATGAAGGATGGTGTTTTGAAAATATTTTTTTGTTATTAGAGCTACAGAAATGGAAGCAGCATGCACTCTCTCTACAAGAGGGGGTGATCTCACTCAAGGTAGACAAAAGGATGATGGATTCCCTTAGGGAGAAATGGCTAAAGGAAGAATGGGAGAGAGAATGGGAAGCACGGAGGTACAAGGAAGCCATGAAGAAGAAGGATGAACAATTGTATCAGCTACATCGACGAGTCTTAGACACAATGAATGACAAGACCAAGCTTTGTGACCTTTCCCAAAACTTGCTAGCATGTAGGTAGCCATCCCCATCGTATCCAAGGTTCCTTTAGGAATGATATTATTTATTTCAATTAAAAGCAGTTTTTGAGAATAGGTCTTATTTGGGTTATTCAACCCAGAATTTTCTTGATATTTTGCGCTCCTTTGATTTTTACAAACAAAGCCCTCTTTGCGAGCTATTTTTGCACAATATCATGTGTGAGCATGTCAGCACAAAAATGGTAGCAAGTGTCTTCTCCTATATGGGAGATTTTGAGTTGCGGGCCTTCATTTTGTTTATGAGGAACCAGATTGAGTGGCATCTGGCCATGAAATCAATAGAGGCTAACGAAGAAAGCACAACATTGTGGGTCAGAGCTGACCCGGGGATGGTTTATGAATTCAGGCGTGAGCTTAAGCTATTCCTGAGCACTCCATAGACTAGGGAACAGTTAATCGTCTATAGGAAAAGGATTGTGAGGATCTGCCTCAACCTGTATGCACATATGAAAAGTTGAGCGCTAGCAGGATTTCTTAAATGTGTTGAGGCCTGTAGCACTGAGTTACAAGAAGGGGATCCTTTTGAGTATAGAAATTTTGTGGTTGTTGTTACACGGGTACCTGAGTATGCTCGAATCCTGTAGACTTTGGGGGTATTTTGGATTGGGCTCAGATTTAAATTTCCTTTGATTTGGTTGCTAGTAGAAGAGTATTAGTTGGACTACCACCTATGTGATTATGAAGAAGAATCTTGGCCACATCAGTTGATGGCCATTCAAGGGTACAAAGCTCTGGGTGAAGACACTGCTGGTGCTTACAATTTTATAGACTTGCATTAGGGGTATAGCAGGAGAAGATGAGATTTTGCATGGGGACATGCAGTTGCTTCAGTTGGGGGGAGATGTTGGGTGTGGCTTTTTACCTATTTTATGCACCTTCTTTCCCCAGTTTTGATCCTCTTATCCTCCAGGCCTATAAACTTTACATGATTAATTCCCCTTTTTCCCACTTTTATAACCTATTCTACTGTCATGTTATTTTGCTGTATTTTAATGAATAATACGATGCTTTATTCCTTTTTGTGGCTAACTGGAGGAGCATTGAAGAATTATTTTGGAAAGATATTCTCCTTTCCAGGTGTTGTTTGCGATAACAAGGTTATGGAGTAGACATGTAAGGTTGATTAACCACAGAGAAGGGTAGAGCAGTTTGTTGTTACACATTGGATGTTGTCACAGGTTGCTATTACACATTGAACATTGTTACGGGATGTTGTTACACTATGCGATGATACAAGGGTCCACTGGTACACCAAGGGTGTTGTCGCCAACAATCGTCATAACATCCTGAACCATTATTCACTCGGAGGATGTTGTTGCACTGGAGTTGGAAAATGTGGGTACAATTCCACATAACAGCTGTCGGCATTAGGAATTGTTTAATTTGGAAGCAATAGACCCAAGTGGTTGCAATCCTAACTAATGTATATTTGTATTTATAAATAGGTTGTAACTACTTTTATTTTTTATCAGCATGAGAATTGTGAGATTCTCATGACTGATCTATTTCTAATTTCGGGTATGTAATAGCTATAAAGGAATTCGATTTTCCATGTACAAGGAAACGACATATAGAAGAGTATTGTTACTTTGTTTCTATAAGTCTGAATTATTTTTAATATTAATCACCATGGTGATGTTGTTACTGATCTTTAGCTAATTCGTTAATTACTTTTTTGTTGTTCCTGCACCCTGCTAAGGAGGAAGGGCCCTCTTCTTTGGTAGGGACTGTAGTGATAGAGGTAGTGTACACTCTAGTTTCGCTAATTGTTATATGGTTTCTTGCTGTTGTTGTACAAATTGTGAATTACATTCACTATTGTTCCAATTTATATTATGATGTTACGTTGAGTTAATTAACAAAATGGTAGTAACCAGTTGGAGTAGATATTAGTCACTACATGGCGCACCCTTACTTTGATAGTTATGAAGTTTGATTCAATTCTATGGAGTGTTTTTTTATGTCTACATGAATGATTTGATTCAGTAATTTTGGTTCAATGACATCTTTTATTGTTTTCTCAATTTTCTCGTTCTTGGTTGTACTGTATCGGCACAAACAGTGCAAACTCCATTGAAACATCAAGACCTACCCTGGGCTGACAATTAAATGTTGTAGTCTCGGTCAATTAGGATGAATTAAAACAGCACTACACTCTCCCCTTTTGACATCAAGGGCAAAGGGTTGAATTAGGTTGAATGAAGTACTTCCTTTTTAGACCTCAATACTTTAAGTATAATCTATTGATATGAATCATGAAAACTACATACTAACCATGCTCTCCCTAAGCATATACTAGACCTTCTAAAGATTTACAATAGAGTACAAGACTGTAGGACTCGAATAAATGAACTACCATATATCAATGACTTTATGATCAATCTCCCAACATAACGGGATTACACATTTGACCAAAATTTTACATCAATGTCCCAAAATAATGGGAATACATACTTAACATGACTTGATCCCAATATCCCATACATGACTGAATTTTAAAATGATTACACCATGGGTCTTTTCATGACCTTCAAATCAAGATACATACATGACATTCATAATGATAAATAATGATTTCAAGCATGATAATTAGCAGCCACCGCCATGCATCATATAGAAATCTGCAACATAATCATATGGCAACAGCAACATAAATTTTATAACGAAATAATTATGAACATCCTCATCGTAAATAAGTAACATAAGATAATACAGTTTAACATCGATCTCTCCAATATCATCAATACGCAATCAAATATGAAAGGCTTCCAAGCATCACTAAGCAACTGTCTCATAGTATTTTGCAATAAAGCTCTACCAGCAACTCAAACCCTTGACCTCATGTCATCAAGGTCAACATGATCTCTCCACATATATGAGGAGAAACACCATAGGTAGCATATACATGCATCAATAACATATGTGATAACCAAGAGTATCTCCACCATCAAAAGACATTAAGTAGAATAGAACTGACGGACAACATCATCAACCAACACCTTCAGTGAACATATATTCAAGCTTTAAAAACAACAAGAATAATACACCATTAAGACCTTAACCAAATGATGCTCAAGCAACATATAGGAATTTTCCGTAACTTCACCACATGCAGTCCAAGTGTCCATGACATAGATACAACAACATGTATTTTTAGTAGTGAGTAATGAAATAAGACTGATGACAATAGTGATAACCATGTACTCAGCATAGGAAACATCAGGTAATAAGGAGTGCTCAAAAGTACATAATTCCAAAAGTGAATTATTAGAAGCACGGAATATGCTCCCCTTGAACCCATGCCAATTCTTCATCATCAAATTTTCCCATATTCTTCTTACTAGCAAGAAACACATTAAATAACCATATAAACAACAACAATGGCATAATATTTTGCAACAACTCATAACCTCATCATAAACCAACATAATTCCTAAGCAGTATATGGGCATCATTAACAATCTGCAGTAAATCAATATCAAAACCAAAATGCCAATAATGGACTGATGAAACATATGAGAAGCTCCCCCCCTAAATCTGTGACACTTCTTTTTCATCACAGTGAAGCATATGCGATTGTCTATATCAACTATTGTGCATACACATGACTTTATTTCATAAGAACCATGTACAGAATATAAAACACTAATTTTTATAGCCATATCTCCCCCTAACCATGTCGTGTATTTTCTTGTTCACATTCTCTTCATCAACGCAGCATCAATATAAAACAAGTAACAACATATGAAATCATGATCTAAGTAAACATGCATAGATCCCCCTGAGATCAAACGCCATTGATCATGTGGACCTGATAGTCATCATCTGTTCTTCATGAGTTTATGTATCTCACATTCACTTCTATAGTCACTTTGAGAAGTATATTTTTAAGAACAATGGACTATACTAGGGACAATCTTCCCTACGTCTCTAATTGATGTTCCTTTTTCTTCCAAATTTGTTTGTAATTTCTAATCATGTCCTCGAATTTGTGGAACTTATCCATATTTTCCTTCCATTCCAAATTATTGACCTACAATCATTTACCTTATGCCCAAATTAGTTACAAGAAAAACAACATCCATCAAACCATCCTTTATGCCTAGGGATTGATGTTGAATTTGATATGGGATATTTCCTTTCAGATGTGTAACTTGATTCAATTTTATTTTGAAAAATGCTTATGATGGTTCTTGTCATTACATTGTGAATATAAATCCATGTGGTTGTATCCAATGCCTATCTTGATTAGAGGAGAGTGTTTTGCATTGTTAATATTCTCTAATGATTCAGATGCATTTACCCATTTGTTGATCTTCTCATAATCTTTCTTTAGAGTCACAATTTTTTATTCTATTTTTTCACAATGCTTTTCCTTTTCTTGAAGTTGTTTTGCTAATAATTATGTTCTTCTATTGGTTGTTATTAAATGAGAATTTAGCAAGTTCATTTCCTTGACATTATTACTTTCTTTTGTTTCCAGTTCTTTGTTTGCATTCCTGATTCTATCAACTTCACTTAATGTTTTAATTAAATATTCTTCTTTATAACTATCTAATTCACTATTTGATTGATCTTCAAGAGCCATAAATATCTGGTAACAACTATTAGAATCTGAATCTGAATCTTCCTAATCATAAGATTTGCTTTGACTATCTTCATTAGAATAAAAACTTTTCTTGGCAGAAAAATTCTTTTTAGCATTTTTCTTTTCAACATCATTTCCTTTTTCTTTATTGTCAATATTTTATTTATGTGGACATTTGGATGGATAGTGACCTACTCTTCCATAAGCATAACATTTAAAGGGAATCTTACCTTTGAATTTACCAGTTCCCACTTGCAACTTTCTCACAAAATTCGCTTCTTCCTCATATAAAATGTAGCTTGTATCTTTAGGCTTTTCTTTTTCTTTCCCTTTGTATGTGGCTTTGAATGTTTCTTCTCTCATACCTGATGTATCCCATTTTATCATATCATAAGCTATCAAGATTCCATGGATTTTTTCAAGGGTAAGATTCTTTCAATCCTGTATTTCTTCAATGGTGCAAACTTCAAAATTGAAATTTGGGGTTAGTGATCTCAATTTTTTTCAATAACAACTATCCCTTATTTTGTCACCATGACCTTTCATTGTGTTGACAATCTCGTCTACTCTAAGGAAAAATGTTGCAATGCTTTCATCATCATGCTTTCTAAGAGACTCATATTGAATTCTATATGTTTGAAGTTTAACACTTTTTACCTTAGTGTCACCTTCATAGCTTTCGACAAGATTATCCTATATTTCCTTTGCAGTGCTCAACTGCATGAATTTCACAAACTCAGATTCAGCAAATCCTACCAATATATCATTTATTTCCTTTTCATTTTTCTCATACTCCTTCTTTCCTACATTATTAGTGGGAGTGGAGCTATTGACAGTGTTGGAAATCCATCAACCAAGGGAGCCTCCCTAATGAAAAGTCCCAACTGACACATAGGAAGTAGTTAAGTATAACTTGGTCTAGTATAGAGTTAGGTAAAGTTTGTTTCTTTACTATGTATTTTTTGTAACTTACAATCTGATAGTCACGATATGTAGTGATCTAATGGTTCATTCTCTCCTCCATATTACCGACACTTTATCCGTAGCTTAACACCCGATTGGTCCATGATCTCTATTTAGAGAGCATGGAGGGTCATTTGTAGAGTAACCGTTCATGAGAGAAGCTTATGTAAATTTTCATTCTTTTATTAATAAATTGCCTGAAGTGGCCGCATTGGCTCAGACCATGGACTGTTTCCCTCTTTGAGGGTTTTAACCACGTCAACAATACTGGTGTATTGATCTATGATCTGTTTGTGAGCAATGTCCTTTGGTGTTTTGTCTGAGGAACTTACCCTCTAAATTCCTACATGGTATCAGAGCTATTTGAGGGCCGCATCCGTTGGTGATCCAAATCTGAAACCGGTAGAACTACATTCGACTGTTGTTTCCTAGATCTACTGTTTCTGACTACTTTTGGGCTGAGAGGACTGCTCTGTTGTGTTAGGAGCATTTGTTCCGGTGAGGAACCCCTTTCGTTTCATGCGAAAAGGTTTCTGGTAGCCCTAGCTATGTCATTTTTAAGATCTGGAGGTATACAGTGTTTATTTACAGTTTGTAGTTATTTTCTCTCTGTTTATTTCGGTTTATTTAGCTCTTTGTTTTTTTTATTACCGGATCTATACCTTTCGTTTCTGCATATGCTCTTTGCCCCGCGACTCTGTGCGATCTGGGAAAATCAGAAACAGAGAGGAAGGATTTTTCTCATGTGTATGCTCTTTTCCGCCGTGCCTTAGTGTGATCTCGGAAAATCAGAAACATTGAGGAAAATATTTAGTCTTCAGCTAAAGCTAACTTCAAGCCATAAGGTTTGTGTTTTTTTGTATGTCCATGTTGGGTTTTGTGTTTTTTGTTTTGTAGGGAAAAAGAGCTTTCTCAAGTAAGCACGCATCCCAAAGCTTCAAGTCTTATTTTTATTGAGCTAATTAGATTAAGTTTGGAAAGGGGGCGGATTTTTTTTTAACATTATCATTCATTTCCGTACATTCCCACACTTCGTCGGCATCTTCATCAACGTTTCTTCAAAAAGCCATAAATTCTTCATCCGGAAGCCGTTTTCAGAGCTGTTTTTTTTGAACCAGCCTAATTTTTCGAGATCTTTCCATTGGAACACTTAGTTTCAACATCTATAGCTTCAGTTTATGTTAAAATGGAAATTCCATGCCAATTTATTCTTGACAGCACCAACTACTTCCAATGGTGGTCCTACATTGTGGATTTACTTAGAAGTAAAGGTCTCTACAGAATAGCCTCAGGCCAAGAAACCAAACCGAAAGATGAAGATAATGCAGCTAAATGGGAAAATAGGCAAGATCAAGCACGAGGGTTGATAGGGATGTCTATTTCTCTAGATCTTAGATTCCATATTGCAGAACTTGATACTCCTGATGAAGCAATGAAACATATTACTAAAGTTTTTGGAATTAAAAATGAACTTAAAGCCCATCAACTCAAAAATGAGTTGCTTACATTGGACCCCTATAATTTTTCTTGCAATGAAGTTTTTTTGTCCAAGTTCAAGACCCTTAGACTTCTCTTGGAAGGTGTTAAGGTTAAGAAAGAAGATAGTAACCTTATCTATTCCATTCTTACTAAGTTGGGACCAGCCTACTCTGTATTTGTTTCCACCTTCCATTCTACAAGAGAAGCCTTCATTTCTCAAGGAGAAGCCTACAAGTCCCCTTCCTTTGATTCCTTTTGTGATTCTTTAATAAGAGAACAAGAAAAGCTCTTACACCTTGGTCTTCTTAATCTTGGAAACTCTTCTAAGAAAGCGTTAGCCGCCCAGCAGCAACCAAATTCAAAGAATCCTAAGAAGTTGTATCCTAAAAGGAATGGTCCTAAACCAAACAAGGTTCCTAAGTAATTTCTGCCTCAAAATGAAAAATCATTTCAACAAAATGATATGACAAATAAAACCAAAGGGAATAAGACTGATAGACATTGCTACTTTTGTAATCGAGATGGCCACTTAGAATCCAAATGCTTTAAGAAGATGGAAGCCTTGGAAGCAGCAATGAAGAATCATAACATCCATTTGGAGCACTCTTCAACTTCAACTTCATCTTCAGGAATAGCACTCTCTGCATGTGGTTGTCAAGCATCTCGGTCTAGCTATGCACTAAATGTATCTTCTTCTTCTCATTCTCATGAGTGGCTCATTGATTCTGGAGCTTCTTATCACATGGCCAAAAACAAAGCGATGTTTTCTTCTTTAAATGATTGTAACACCAAAAATATATGTGTTGGTGATGATAGATCTCTTAGTGTTCTAGGGACTGGAACTATTCATATAGACAATGGTCAATTTAATGATGTATTATGTGTTCCAACCTTATCCTGCAACCTTCTATCTGTATATCAGATAACTCATTTAGGTGAAGGTAAAATCGTTGAATTTTCACCTCAAGATGTTGTAATTAAGGACTTAAGAGATCCTAGACAGATTTTAGCTATTGCCATTGCTGATGATTCTACAAGGTTGTATAAGTTTCACAACTTTGGGTCATCAAATCTTCCCTCGGTATTTGTTGGCATGAGCGATTTGGTCACTTAAACTATCGCTCCCTTCAAAATCTATGTAAATAAAATATGGTGACAGGTCTTCCAATGGTATCTTGCAGAGATGGTGTTTGTTCCGGATGTGTACTCGGAAAACATCATCAGGATAGTTTTGAAAAACATGCCTCTTGGCACGCCTCAGCCCCTTTATAGCTTGTGCATAGTGATTTATGTGGTCCACATCCAGTTGTTTCATTCTCTGGCTACAAGTATTTCTTAACTTTCATCGATGATTTCTCCAGACGCACTTGGGTATACTTCTTAAAACTCAAGATTGAAGTATTTAACATGTTCTTGGCCTTTAAGGCCTTTGTTGAAAAATAATCTGGACATCAAATTCTTAAGCTAAGATCTGATAATGGCAGAGAATATGTTAACAACAAATTCATCAACTTTTGCACTCAGAATGGAATTCAAATGCAACATACTCTTCCATATACTCCACAACAAAATGATGTAGTTGAAAGGAAGAATTGCACCTTAAAGGAAATGGCTAATTGTATGCTTCAATCTAAAGGACTTAGTCTTAATTTTTGGGTAAAAGCAATTAACTGTGCAAATTACATAATAAATCACACTCCTACTAAGGTTTTAAAGAATATCACTCCAAAAGAAGCATGGAGCTCAATTAAACCAGATGTAAGTCACCTTCGTGTTTTTGGAAGTGAAGCATGGGCCCATATTCCAGATGAGAAACATAAAGCTTTAGAACCTAAGAGTGAAAAATGTATTTTTATTGGATATTCTGAAGATGTCAAAGGATATAGACTTATTCCACTTAAGTCCAAAAATGTTATCATTAGAAGAGATGTAAAGTTTGCTGAAAATATATTGGCCTACGAGCCTAATTCGGCGGATGTGCCACCTCTCCCTATCTCTTCTACTTTTGAAAATATTTCTTCAGAAGATGATGAAAGCGAGGATGACAATCATCCCCCACCTTCTCAGGATCCTCCTTCAGCTCCTCAGCTTCCAAAATGGGTCCGTGCTACTCGGGATGCAACAGGTGATCTTGCCGGTGATCCTACAAATCAGCAATGTACACGTTCTCAGTTCGATAAAGCCTCTTCTTTACTGGCTCAAGCTTCAGCGAATTATGATCTCGACACCTTTGCAGAAGCTTCAGGCCATCCAGATTGGGACGCAGGTATGAATGAAGAATATCGTCTATTATTGGAAAATGATACATGGGATCTTGTTCCTCTACCAAAGGGATGAGAACTTGTTAGATGAAAATGGGTTTACAAAACCAAGTATGGACCAGATGGGAACATTGATAAACATAAAGCTCATCTTGTTACTAAGGGTTTTTCACAAGTTGAAGGCATTGACTATACCGAAACCTTCTCCCCTGTTGCCAAAATGAACTCTATCTGCCTTGTTCTTTCCCTTGCTACCTCTTTCAAATGGGAAGTCCATGAGATGGATGTTAAATCTGCCTTCTTGCATGGGGACTTACATGAAGAAATCTATATGGAACAACCTATTGACTTTATACAAACAGACTCCAGCCTTGTATGTTGGCTTAAGAAATCCCTTTATGGTCTCAAGCAAGCTCCTCGGGCTTGGTATGCCAAAATGGATAGCTTTCTTTTAGAATCTGGCTTTTCTAGGTGTCATTCTGAAAATACTGTATACACCAAGAAAGTGGGCAAGTCTCTTATCATTCTTGTTCTTTATGTTGATGATATTATCCTCACTGGTAGTGATCCCAACCTTATCAACCATGTGAAGTCTAGCCTTAAAAAGAAGTTTGAAATAACAGACTTAGGAAACTTGCATTATTTTCTTTGTCTTCAAGTCTTGCAATCCAAGGAAGGTATTTCCCTTTCCCAATCCAAGTATGCCTGTGATCTTCTACGCCATTTTCACATGGAATATTGTAAGCCAGCCCCTTCTCCCTTTCAATCTGGAGCCAAACTTTCAGTCACTTGTACTTCCCCTGAAGTTGATGCTACCTTATATCGTCAACTTGTAGGAAACTTTTGTATCTAACCCATACTCGTCCTGACCTTTCCTTTGTTGTTGGCCTTGTTGCTCAGTTTATGCAAAACCCACATGAAAGTCATTGGAAAGCAGCTAAAAGAATACTTCATTATGTTCGAGGTACAGTTCAATTTGGGATTCATTACAGTGCTGAAGCATCTCCTCTATTGGTTGGTTTCAATGATTCCAATTGCACTAGTGACCCTGATGATCAGAAGTCTACTGCAGGTTATGTGTTCACTCTTGGTTCAAGACCTATTACATGGGCTTGCAAGAAACAAGGTGCCATTTATCTTTCTTCAGCAAAAGCAGAGTATCGTGGTGCTGTAGCAGCTAGTAAGGAAGCCTTGTGGCTTTGTCAGATCCTGTCAGAGTTTGGCTTTCAGGAGCAGCATCCGACTACACTTTGGTGTGATAATCAAATTGCCATTCAACTATGAAAAGATCCAGTCCAACATCAGCGCAGAAAGCACATTGAACTGCACATGCACTTCATCAGGAAGCTCATTCATGACCATGTTCTTGAAGTGCAATATTATTCAACAAATGGTCAAGTTGCAGAGATCTTTACAAAGGCTCTCACAGAGGTGAAGTTTACTAAAATTCAATTTATGGTTGGAGTTCAGGAAGTTTTCACTAAGGGGGGATAGGCTCTAGTGCCTCCTTCCTTCTCCTATTGTGTCATATTTGTACATCCTTCAATCCTATCCCAAGTTGTTTTTAAGGGGGGATGTTAGGATATTCTGACACATAGGAAGTAATTAAGTATAACTTGGTCTAGTATAGAGTTAGGTAAAGTTTGTTTCTTTACTATGTACTTTTTGTAACTTGCAATCCGACGGTCACGATATGTAGTGATCCTGCGGTTCATTCTCTCCTCGGTATTACCGACACTTGATCCATGGCTTAACACCCGATTGGTGCAAGATCTCTATTTAAAGAGCATGGAGGGTCATTTGTAGAGTAACCATTCATGAGAGAAGCTTATGTAAATTTTCATTCTTTTATTAATAAATTGCTTGAAGTGGCCGTGTTGGCTCAAGCCGTGGACTGTTTCCCTCTTTGAGGGTTTTAACTATGTCAACAATACTGGTGTATTGATCTGTGATCTATTTGTGAGCGGTGTCCTTTGGTGTTCTATCTGAGGAACTTACCCTATAAATTCCTACAATTTGGTGTGGAAGCCCTTCTAGAACTAAGGCCTGACTGCCATATATTCTTATAGATTTTCCTTGGCTACAAAGTTCAGCACGAGAGAGCAATGTATGGGTGCTTTCGGATTAGCAAGTGGATATGCCTTGCAAAATGTTCAACTACGGAATGTATCAAGTTTCTTCTACCGAAGGGGAGAGAAAAGTGAGTCTTTAAAAGATAAGTAATAGTAATAATATAGTAAATACACATGAGCATATACACATGAGTGAATTGTTGGAAAACTAGCAAAATAGTTCACATAGAAGCAACAAGTGTTACAACACATACAACATACCTTCAAGAAGATAAGTACCAAATCCACCAAAATAGTTCAATTTCCTTAGTATATATGAAACAACATACATCAAAAACATTCAAAGAATAGTCTTACAATATTTACAACATATGCATGAAAGTGTGCTAGCTCAACAAGCTTCTGAATTAAGCAAAAGTTCTAAGATGTACAGGACAATGAACACCACTATCCCTAATAGTGGAGCATTAGAGCAACAACTTTCTCCTCCAAAAGAAGTATATTTCTCTCTTATGCCTGGTAGTTGGAGACAAGGTGAAAAGTACTTTACATGATCAATGAGGGTGTATATATAAAAAATTGGGGGATCATTCACCTCCCTTGTGACTCTTGGACTACCCTCCTAGGAATTTGACTTCCCTATGACTTTTCAACTCCTACATGACTTTTCACATTATATACATGTCTCTTGGAATTCCACTTTACATTACATTTCCCCAATATTGAATTTACATATTTCACAAATCATGTGGCAAATCATGACTCGTGACAGGACATGAAATGACTCTCATGACATGTACTGCATGATGACGTGGCAGTATCAAGTCATTCTTTGATGCTATTTTCTTTGTGTCTCCTGAAATATAGATCATGTTCTCTTCTTCCTCCTCCATAAGGATTTAAGGTAGGGATTCTTCAAAGTGATCTTGATTTTCAGCTGTTGCCGCAATCTGGTGTCCCTTCATCTTTCTTGATTGATCCACTTCTCTTTGTAACTACAAAGGTGTCTTCCAGTATGGTCTCCTTATTTATCTCCTTCATCATCATACTGCCATAATATGATCGAATCCCTGCAACTGAAATCCACTCATGACAAGACAACATCAATCAAATAAAACCCCTAGTCTAACATGCTTTAGGATAGGTGTTGTTTGAGATGTAATCAAGTGATAGGCTTGGAGACAGGCTTAGGAATTGCACAATTGAGCAACTCAAGAGGTCAAGGGCCGGGACTGAGCCTTAAGACTCCATAATGCATAGTTCAGGGAGGCCAAAGCAAGATAACTGCATAGTTGAGAAGCTCAAGGGGTTGGGCTTGAGGCTAAAGCCTTAATGTTTCCCATTACGTAGTTCTAGAAGAAAAGAGACTGAGGGATTATTATTTTGTGAAATTCAAGGGCTCAAGGTGGAGGGTCGATGCTTGAGACTATGCAGTGCGCAAAGGAGACTGAGTGAAGGAAGGAATTGCACTGTTTTTGAGCCCAAAGGTTGGGATTGAGCACTTAGATTGCACAGTGCGTAGTTTGAAAGGTAGGGACTACACATTTCACAGAGCCAAGAGGAAATTTTGAATCTGAAGCACTGAGATTGTAGAATGCACAGTTCAGGAAAGCCGAGTGAGGCCAAGTTACTTGGGTGAAAACTTTTCCAAATTTGACTAAGTGTGGGATCAATAAGGCCAAGGTGAACATAGGAAAGAATTGAGCATGATCAGACACTTAGAACAATTTACAACACAATATTGATCACTCAGAACACATGAAAAACATGCTTCCCTCAATGCGACGACATTACATTGGCTTACCTCAAGTGCAACACAAAAGGTAAACTTTGCAACGACGATGATGACACTTGTGCGACAATGCTTAAAACTTTTGGAATGGGTGTGATACATGTCTACATGATAATAATGAATCATTAACACCAAGTTACCCCTTTAAGCAAGCCAAAAATATATATTTGCGATGTGCGATGCCTACCATGCCAAAAGACAACATTTACAATAGTAAGAGGAAAGTGCAAATGACACTTTCAAAATGCAAACAAAATTGAAAGCAACACATGTAAAAGTGAAGATAGCATGAAAACGAAACTTATTACAGTGAAAAAAAGAAAACGTGATAGTGACAAACATGAAAGTGATACTTACGAAATCGAAGGTGCACAAAAGAAATAGTTGGGAAAACTCACCAAAATAGAAGAATAATCACAACCAAAAGTGAGAAATTGTTGATAAAAGTGTCCATTGACTGTCAACATAAGTTGAACATCACACAGGCACCATCTTAATGGAATTTGGCCATGTTAATCAAGTTTGCATAAAAGAGTGTGCTCATGAACTTGTTGCAGACTGAGCATGTCTGTAGGTGCCTTTGACACTTATCGATCGAACATAAAGTGACTATGTAATGAACGATCATAAGATTCATGGTAGAACAATGTAAACTCTGAAACAAGAATTGATACTATTACCCGTTTTGTAAAGATAGCAAAAAATTGACCTGATTTTGAAAAGGGGCGGTGCAGAACACACATATTTTTTTTAGAACATAGTTTTTGGCACTTTAAATAACCAATACGATTACCCGTTTCGTAGGGGTAGTAAAAATGTGACCCGATTTTGAAAAGTGGTGACACAGAATACAAATCTTTTTTCTTTAGAACATATTTTTGACAATTTAAATTTTCTTATGTATCAAATATAAATATTTGTTTTTAAATGTTAGTGATTTTCATGCTGATTTTGAAACATGTTGATACAGCATATCTATTTTTTAAAGGACTTATTTTTCACACTTTAAAATTTATTATGTCCATTTTTTTTTAATTATGATTACTTAATGAACTTTCAAGTTGTTTTTTTTTTAATGTTGATTAATTGAAAAAACATATATATATATATATATATATATATATATATATATATATATATATATATATATATATATATATATATAAAGACAAAATAAATAAAAAATGTTAAAAAAAAAATTATCTCATCAACCATAAAAGAATTTGGAAAAGAAAAAATAATTAAAATATATATATATATATAACATTAAATAAATCAAAATAGAAAAATTTTAAAAAACATTAACAAAAAAAAAGAAAACTAGATTAAAAAAAAAAAATAGAAAATTAACAAAAATAAATAAATAAATAAAAACTAGTAAAATTAATATTAAAAACATTTAAAAAAAATTAAAAAAACAAAAATAAACTCAAATTAAAAAAAAAAAATATATATATATATATATATATATATATATGTGTGTGTGTGTGTGTGTTTTTCGGGTTTAAAAAAAAACAAAAAAACAAACAAACAAAAATTAAAAAACATTTAAAATTTATAAAAAAACATGTATTTTTTTTAAATATATTAAACTTACATTTTTTATTTAAAAAACAAAAAAAAAAATTAATTTTAATTTTTTTTTAAACAAATTGTTTTTTTATTAAAAAAAATAAATATTAACAAATTAAAAAAAAAAAAAAAAATTAAACCATTTAATTTTTTTTTTTCTCAAAAATACAAATTATTATTTTTTTTTTGTTCTTTTTTTTAACAAAAAATATAATTCAAAAATTTAAACAAAACTTTTTTTTTTTTTTTTCAAAAAATTATTGTTAAAAAATTACGAGCAGCCAGGCGGGCAGAGGGGCGATTCTTGGAATCGCCTCCCCGCCCATCGGTCGCTCCACCACGGGCGGCCGGTGGGCAGGGAGGTGATTCCGAGAATCGCTTCCTAGTCCCCGGCCACCCGTGGTGGCACGACTATGGGCCTAGGGGCCTACACGCAGGCCCTCTGCCCATGGCCGCGCCACCATGGGCAGCCAAGGGGCTCGAAATCGCCTCCCTGCCCCCTGGCCGCCCGTGGTGGCGTGACCGTGGGCGGAGGCCCTGTGTGCAGGCACCTTTTCCTACAACCGCGCCACCACAGGTGGCCGGTGGGCAGAGAGGCGACGTGCAAGCCCCTCTACCCACGGCCATGCCACCACGGGCGACCAGAGGGTATGGAGGGATTCTCAGTAGGCCCCTCTACCCACGGCCATGCCACCACGGGCGGCTGGTGGGTGGGGAAGCGACGTACTGGCCCCTCCGCCCAAGATCGCGCCACCACAGGCGTCCAGGGGGCAGAGAGGCGATTCCGAGAATTGCCTCCCTACCACTTGGCCGCTAGTGGTGGCACAACCGTGGGCGGAGGGTCCTGCACGCAGGCCCTCCACCCACAGCCGCGACACCACGGGCGGCCAGGATGCAGGGAGGCCGTTCCGAGAATCGCCTCCCCGCCCTCTAGCCGCCCGTGGTGGCACGGCCATGGGCAGAGGGTCCTGCACGCAGGCCCTCCGGCCATAGCCCCGCCACCACAGGCAACTAAGCGGGTGGAGGGGCGATTCCCGGAATCGCCCCTCTACCCACCCGTATTTTATTTTTATTTTTTATATATAAAAAAAAAAACAAAACAAAACAAAACAAAACAAAACAAACAAACAAACAAACAAAAACAAACAAACAAACTTATTCAATTTTTTTTAAATAAAAAAAATTGGTTTAAATTTCTTTTATTAATTTTTTAATAAAAAAAAATTTAATAAAAAAAATGCTAAAAAGTTAAATTTTTTTTATTTTTAAATAGAAAACGTAAGTTTAACAAAAAAATATTTGATTTTTTTTTTAATCAAAAATACATATTTCACACATATATTTTTAAAATTCTCATATATATATTTATGTTTGAGTTTAGTTTTGTTTTTTAAGCTTCTTTTTTTTAAATGTCTTTAATATTAATTTTACTAGTTTATTTTTTTGTTAATGTTTTTTTTTTTTTTTTTTCTATTTTTATTTACTTAATTTTATATTTATATTTTTTTAATTTTATTTTTTTTTTTTCCAAATTCTTTTATGGTTTATTAGATTTTTTTTTATAACATTTTTTTTTTTGTCTTTTTTATATATATATTTTTTAAAGTAACCAACATTTTAATCTTAATTTTAGTAGTTTTTAATTTTTCTATTTTGTTAATTTTCTATTTTTTTTTAAATCTAGTTTGTTTTTAATTTTCTATTTTTTTTAGTTTTTTGTTAATATTTTTTAAATTTTTCTATTTTTACCTACCTACTTTTATAGTTTATTTTAATTTTTTTCTTTTCCATATTTTTGTTTTTTTTCTTTTCTTTTGCCAATTTTTTTTATGGTTTACAAGATTTTTTTTTTTGCCATTTTTGTAAATATATATTTTTTACTATTTATTTGTTTATAATTTTCAAGTTTTTTTTTAGTTTTTTTATTTTTTTTTTTTGTTTTTTTTTAACATTTTTATGATTGATAATTTTTTGTTTTTATTTTATGTTTTGTTTTCAGTATATACTTTAATTTATGTTTTGTTATTTTTTAAACTTTTTTTTGTTTTTTGTTTTTTCATTGTTTTTATTTTTTATTTGATTTTATGTTTTCATTATGTTTTTGAAATTTTAACGTTTTTCAAGGTCATGATAAAATAGTTTACGCAATTATTTTGAAATGTGGAAATATTACTCTTGAAAAAAAAAGTGTTATTCAAACATGTGTTTTTTGGACCATTTTTGCACAAAAAATTGGTTTTCACCACCATTTCTAAAACATGTTCAAAATTTACCCTAGAAAAAAAAAGTTGTTATTCCGCTTCAACACTTTTCATTTTTAGCACTGTTTTTGATGTTTTTTAGGGATTTTTTGGCCAGAAATCCCGTTTTGGGTTTATAGTTCCTGTTTCAAAGTTTACATTGCTGTAGGATCTAAAATTCAAGTGTATCAAAATTTTGGAGGGTGTTTTTCATAGAAATTATAGGAGGTTGGGTATGGATATCTGAGTTCAACAAATGGCCATACATCAACTCCCAATGACTGCAAATATGTTCTCATTCTCACCTTCCAAAACACAAAGTTAGTTCCATTAAACAAAGGTGGATTTGCATAAAATACAACTTCCATCTTACTTCTCCCTTTAGATCTCCCTTTAACCGATCAAGCTCCTTATAAGGGACCTACTCTGATACTAACTGTTAGGAAAAATACTTAGAGTGGGGCAGGTGAATCAATATTTTTAATTCACTTTAACTTTCAATTTCTGACTCAAAAATATGTACACTACTGTCATTCATGAAATTTGCGTGTATATGCAAGTTGAGTGAAATAAAATCTGTATATCCAGTTTACTTAATTTTTCATAAATTCCATCAGTGATTTAACCTAACCAATGCATCATTGTTTCTTTAGTTATTCACTATGAAATAACCATGAACATTAAAGAGTAGATAAATCATCAACACGTAAGAAACACATCAACACATGAGAACACCAGTATTTTATGTGGAAACTCAATGTGGGAGAAAACCACCGTCGTTGTCGTCTCTCTCTTATTTCTTATTATATAAAGAAAATATTTATTACAACTCATATTGGCGCAGACTCTTACTAGCACATAGGCTACTACCTGCAATAGGATACAACCTTCACTTGTTCTCCAACACCCACTAGAAGTAAGCTACAACCCATTGATCTTATTTACCAGCTACTACCGAAAGGGAGAACCTACCCCTTGAACAAATTTACCAGCTACCACTAGAAGGAATCTCTGACTACCTTACTTATGGCTCTAACCCCCATCACCTCTCGTGGACCACATTTTATAATATTTCATACTCAATCCACCTGTCTCAAATACACATCAAAACATGTAGGCCACCTTTCACCAAATTTTCACACTGGACCCACACCCAACATTATGCTCAATACCAATTAACCACTATGAAACCAAATACTAAATCAAATTATCCAATCACTAAATGAACCAAGAATCATAAAATATTAAATCAATATCAAATCACCATAACCAGATCATACCAATGCACAACCACTCATCAATATACCAAGTCATAAATCAATCCACTAAGTAACTAGTCATGAATAAAGATAATAGTCACTCTGTCATCAACACAGTTAGTGCAAACCCTGATCAAATTTACTTCAGAATGTATACATGATTGTTATGAAGAAAATATATGTATATATGTGCTTCCTCTGCGTATAACCTATGTAGAGATCTTATATTAATGAGCACTCGACCATTTAACTAATTGAATCACTATGACATTGAACCACATATCCTTGAACCATACCCAATCACACTTCTGCAACATTATAACTAATCAATATACCAATACACAACCAAATATATCAATACTTCATTGACAGATAACAACAAATAATACAGACTTCATAAATTTATTTGACATCCAAACATTTGTAAACAACTCAAATCAAGAAGAAATCTAAAGGAAAATTATCTCAGTGTATATATGTGACTATTGTGAAGCATATTCGCGTATGTACGTGACTATCCTAAAGCAAACCTGCATACAAATCTTAAATTATTGAATCAACTTCTTCGCGCAAATCATAACACATGACAAACCCATATGTTGTGCCTATATTGTCAACATCACATATTACTGCACAATCAGATCCTACCATCACTATAACCCTAGATCTAGCATTGTGATCTACACAAACATAAATATATCAGGCAAGCATATTCATTTCTCTTCACTACACTTTCAGATCTATCATATCTTAGCCATCTCCTTGTTTCCTGGTGCGCACCTATTCCAGATCAAATCACACATGAATAAGCCATTCACATGCACACATAACTCCCTCATCTCCATCTCCAAGCATCTATTATCACCATATATCACATATCAAGGTAGAGGAATAGGCCACGGGGTTGGTCTCGTACTCATGTTACATGAACTTCTAAGAGAACGTCATGGGTAACAAATTTAGGATATGAAAATGAGATCTTATACTCATATTTACTTTACATTTCCACATATTAAATAATATCCAAGAGAAACTAGATTAAATTTGGATTACATTTTACCTGTCAATTTTTTTTTTTTAATCTTTGAGATTTTATGGTGAACTCCAATATTGCAATAATGATGCTGCAACTCCTAGGACTCCCTACTTTACTTTTATCAACTTGGTAGTTCATAACAAACTTGGAAGCAACGATGCTGTAAGCACAAGTACTAGCTCTTACTTCAGGTTGTCACTTGATCAGCTACCACAAGCTCGCTAGGAGCTTAAGCTAACTTCTATGAGTTCTTAGAAGAAGATTTTAACTGTGATGGAAGAAAGCTAACTCAAAGGAGGTTATTCTACTTGCAGAAAGAAGATGAAAACTTAAAAGAAAATTCAAACTCTAGCAAACCCTAGTGTCACCCACTAACCCTAATTTTGCAAGAAAAAGAAAGGAAACTACTGAAATGAATGCCATTGACTACTGAAAAGGAAAAATGCATTTATTTAAGCTACTTCTAAAGGAGAATGTGGAAAAATCATCTTTTTGTACTTTTGAGCAATTTTATGTAGAATTATTATGCTTATATTCTAACTATTTGTGACTATGCAGAGGTTTGGCGGCAAAGGGAGATGGAGTTTCCTTTTGCAAATGATGAGAAAGGTGTGGAGGGGTCCTAAGAATTCCCTAGTACCATTTTGGAGATTTCCATTGAGATCAGACTTCGAAAAATCACTTGCCTAAACTTCTATAGGAAGGCTACACGGGATCTATAGGAAATTCTACAGGAAGTTCTACAGGAGGAGGCCAAAAGTGGTTTGAAGGAGGTTTGAAGGAGGGAAAACAATGGGAAAAGGGAAAGGAAGGGTGGATGGAGGTTTCAAATGGTCTAGGACTCTGTGAATGAAGTTCAAACATGGAAGAGATGGTTGGATTTATTCAAAGGTCAAAGAATCAATTTTGCGGAAGGATGTAGAAATTAGGGAAGTTTGGGAAAGTATGGCGAATGAGTGGAGGAAATATTTGAGAAATGGACTCGAGCAGGTTGGGTGATGGAAGAATGATAAGCTAGAGGGGTCTACAAGTGAGCTGCGCACTTACATTTCAAAACTGTCCCAAGCAATAACTAAAAAACAGAGTTTTTCCTATTTTAACATAATTCTGCCCTAAAAACTAAAAAAGTGTTGAACATAACTTTATGGACAGGAAATTATGAAAGAAAGCCATGGAAATTGAACAAAAATAGATCTAATCATGTAAATACAACTAATATTAACTTCTCCAACTCAAAATCTCTCACTAGCAATTGCATTTCAAAAGCAAAAACAATGTTTTGGTGGCAGCAAGAGTGCCTTGGTCTCAATTCATAGTCCCACATAGGGAGAAAGGAGATCAAGGCCTGCTTGGTAGCCTTTTTGTGGATCTTCTTCTATTATTGTAGCAAACTATCTAATCAACCTGAAACTAGAACAACTATTCTAATCATCAAAAACAACCTAAGTAACAAAGTAAGATTTAATCTAAACAACATAAATTATTTCATGAATGCAAGAAAAACACATATAAATACAAGAAGGAGGTGCTGGGCACTTGGGTTGGGCCCAACCCCAAGAGCTACAGCCCCCTTAGAAAGATGTGTTGGTTCAAGGCTGGATTCATCTTCATTGATCAAAAAATAATAGTCACATCACAAAATTGTTTACCGAAAGAGCTTGAAAATGAGCTAAATACAGAGCTGGACTAAAGTGCAAAAATATGCTATTCAATAGCTAAAATCTAACTAAAAAAACTGAGGCCCTGAGCCTTCTTATATATACAAATGGGGACTCCCAACAGTCCTCCTAAAATTAAGGAACTCGGCTTCCTAGAACTGAAGATAACAGTAGTCCTACTTGACTTGCTCGGCTGCCCCTTGGAATCATCAATGTGGCTGCTTGTGCTTCGAGTTTCTGATGGAGAATTTGAGGTAAGGGCTCATAAATGAATGGGACACCCTCCTACAAATCCTCTCCCTTGTTTTTCCTCGAATTTGGCTGCCAAATGCCCATTAAACCTTTGATTTTGTCTCAAAATTGACCAAAAATCTGCATAAAGCACACATTAGACTTTTTGGCATAATGACTAACCCAATTCACTCTATTAGCATAAATATAATCGAAAACATGTAATAAACTAATTAGAATGGTAGATTAAGTCAAAATAAGAGACAAAATAAGACCATATAATTACCCATTTTTGGAGCTCATCACTTTATATTCTAGTCAAAGAATGTTATGTAAATTAAAAATAACTACATTTTTAATAATAATATTTTGATTAAAAACTCTTTTTAATTTAAAAAAATGTAAAGTACTGGATATAATAAATATTTTAAAATATTTTAAACAAATTAAACACTTTAACAAAATTGAAAATTAAAAAAAATATATATGTATAATAACTTAGATGTCACATCAAATTCATGAATCTCACTAAAATAAAACCACGACATATTCATGAATGATGTAAAAGTATGAAAGCGTACCTCTATTCATGAATAATGTAAAAGTATCAAAGAGTACCTCACATATTTGGATCTGAAGTTTGCGAAGACTTCTCATGAAAGTCCTTGTAACGTATTGCTATTTCATATCATTATGAAGTTTTTATTAAAATTGAAGAAAGCAAATTATATTAATGAAAAGACGATTAATATATTGAATTTTTTATACAAAAATAAATTTTAATATTAAATAATAATAAAAAACATGGTGTCAACACAATTTACTTTGAAGGATCTAGCTGTTGGCATTGTGGCACTCATTTAGAGCTATGGCACAGGTGTTGTCCTTGATGGCAACTCACTTTGGTGATAGATCTCAGTACAAGCTCTCAGAATGAAAGAAAAAGATATATACGCAGGTTCACCTAGACTAAGGCGCGTATACATGCGGGTTAGACGTTACAAAGGCGCATATACGTATACACGCACTTTCACGCAAGGAAAAGCGCATATATGTTGGAGAACTTACTTTTGGTCTGTGGTAGTTAGTCCTTGGTATTTGAACCTATGGTTTTGGACCATGGTATCTGGTCAAAAGTGTTGATCCCAAGTATTGGGTCCATGGTATTGTTTTATCATGGTTTTGGACCATGGTATTGTGAAAGACCGAAGACTATAAAAGAGGAAGGAGATCATTTGGCAAAGGATCATCTGAATTAATCGAATATCTAATAAGTGCTAGATCTGAAATATTGGTGATTGGGGTTATGGTTCAGATCTGGATCTGAATGAAGGAGGAACCTTAGCACAAAGAGAAGGATAGGTTCTATTGATGGGTCATAATCTTTAAGCTTGAATGATAGTATCTTTATATGATTTTGATCTGTTATATGTGGCGCATGCTAGATCTATAAATCTGATAATCTGGGTTAATTAGTGTCTGAATATTTGAAAGAGTGAATTATCCTTTATAGATCTGTACGCAGGTTCAGTGAAGCGAAGGTGCATATACACGCTGGTTCAATGAATAAAAACAACGTATACGCAGGTTGGTTCAGACACAGAAGCGTATGCACGCAAGTTTCAGGTTATTGAAGTAGCGTATATCTTTTGAGTTGTGATATAGCTGCTTCTGTTTATTGCTGCAGTGTTCTGGGTTCAGAATTTGGTGTGTGGTTACTGTTACTGTGTTTTGGGTACAACTGTCAGAGAAGTATCTACTTGATTCAATTCTAATTGGTGAAAAGGAGATTGTTTGATGTAGAAATTCTTGATGATTGATTGATGTTCATGGATCCAGTCTGAAAATTTATGAAACGTGGTCCCTGGAAGAAAGAGAAGGTTGTATCCTTCTGTAGGCCAGCACCTACGTACTAGTATCTTGGCTAGTGCAAGAGCTAAGCAGGTTGTAGCTCCCTTCCAGGAGAAGCTGGAGAACGAGAGAGGGTTGTAGCTCTCTGCAGGTTGCAGCCTGCGTACTAGTAAAGGACTGCACTAGTACATTGTAAAAAGAACTTTCTAATTAAAAGAAGATAGAGACGAATTACAGCAGGTGTTTTTCACCCACATTGGGTTTCCACCTTATATCTTGTGTTCTTGTGTGTCTGTTTGTCTTCAGATCTGTTTTACTGTTTCTGGTTACTATTTATTTGATCCTAATACACAGATTAATGATCAACATCAGTAAGATAAATTAAATTATAAGTCTGCATTGAATACACGGGTTTCCTTCTCTGTAGTTGCATATATACACGGTTTTATCTAACTGAAGTAGCGTATATGATCTGGGTTTGAAAAAAAAAAAAGTGATTTGATAATACTGATTCACCCCCCCTCTCAGTATTATTTCCAATAATTGGTATCAGAGCAGGTCCTTCTAAAGAATCTTGATCTCTTGAAGGAAGATCCATCATCATGAGCAACTACGAGAGAGAAGCATCAATCAGGCCACCAATTTTTTATGGGACCAACTTCGTCTATTGGAAGGTAAGAGTTATAGCCTATCTTCAATCTCTTGGTACTGAAGTCTGGGATATCATAGATACAGGGTACACTTTTCCTTCAGCAACTCCTACAGATCCGGCTGGTAAGAAGCAATATCAAAACAAATGCAAAGACTGTCAATACTCTATTAGGATGTCTATCTCAATCAAAATTCGTCAAGATTATGCAGTATAAATCCACAAAAGAAATATGGGACAAGATTGTTCTGAGCTATGAAGGAGATGAACAGGTAAAATGAGCAAAACTTCAAACCCTCAGGATTCAGTATGAAAATCTCAGAATGCACAATGATGAAAGTGTGGCTAACTATTTCCTTCGTGTAAATGAGATTGTTAATTGTATGAAAAACCTGGGTGAAGAAATAAAAGAGGCTATTTTGGTTGAAAAGGTTCTAAGATCTTTGTCCCCTAGGTTTGAATCTAAAGTTTCTGCAATAGAAGAAAAAGAGAATCTACGAAACCTTACCATGTCACAGCTGCACGGAATTCTGACTGCTTATGAAATGAGGAAAGGAGGACCATCAGACAGGAGAGAAGCTGCCTTCAAGGCTTCAGGCAAAGGAGATTACTATGAGTCAGGACACGTGTCAAAAGAAGAAGAAGAATCAAATTTTGTCAAGAACCTTCAATGGGTTGCTGGAAGATTCAGAGGTAAGTTACCTTTCAAATGCTTTGCTTGTGGAAGAGTCGGTCACTATGTTGCCAAATGTCCTCATAAGGATAAGATTGACAAGGGGAAGGAACCTGTTAGATGGAACAAGAAACAGAATGTAAATAAGAAGAGCTATTACACTCATGAAGATCGTGATGGACTTTCAAATAGTGACGAAGATGAACAAGGTAACAAATATAAACTTTTAATGGCTTTTGAAGATGATGATTTTGTGGATGCTATAGATGAAGAAAGTCTTTATGAAGAGATTTCTAGACTCAAAATTTGTTTAGAAGAGAAGAATGTGATCATAGATACTCTACAATTCCAACTTGTTGAAAAGGAAAAACATCATGAAAAGTTAGAATGTGAAATTGTGGGACTGAGAAAAGAGATTGAGAAAACAAAAGCTCTTAATCTTAGATTTGTTAAAGGATTTGACACGTTAGATGAGATTATCAAAGTGCAGCGCTCTCCACTAATCAAGACAGGTCTGGGATATAATGAAGAAACAACTCAAGCACAGAAACCATCTACCTCTAAGAGTTATCTTGATGCTGCAAGGAGAAGTGAACAAAGACCCAATGGAAATCACCAGGTAAATCAGGGACAATTTACCTCAAGAATGAACAAAGACTACCAGGTAAATCGAGGGCAATCTACTTTAGGGACAAACATAAGCTACAACCAGGCACAGGTAAAACCTTCTCAATTTGCCTCAAGAATGGATGTCAATAGGAACTACAATCATTTGGTAGGTAGATTTGATAATCACATGAGTTTCTTCAATGGCCAATGTTTTTCATGTCATAACTTTGGTCACAAAGCAACTCCATGTGTTGCCTATAAGACAATCATGACCAGAGAAGCTCATAAACAGAGGAGTATGACCGGGATCATGAAAAGGAATTACAACAACTTCTCTGCTCTTGAAGATGAAATAAAATGTTCTATTTGTAACAATTTCGGTCATGAAGATTCTGAATGCAGGAGCAGGTTTTGGCAGACAACTCAGAAGGAGCAAGCCTCAAGTGCCAAATCATGGAGAATAAAAGAACCCCAACCAGAAAGATGTGGTATAGCCTTATATGCGGAAGGGCAAGAAAATCAATGGTACATCGATAGTGGATGCTCGAAACATATGACAGATGATAAAGAAAAACTTCAATCATATAGTGCCTTAGAGAAGGAGAAGAAGGTTTCTTTTGGAAATGACACCCCTGCTCTCATAAAAGGTAAAGGTTCTGTTTAGTTGAAAGAAAGGGTCAAAGCTAGAAATTTCATGTATGTTGATGGCTTAAAGCATAATCTATTAAGTGTCAGCCAGATGTGTGATCAAGGAACTGAGGTAATATTTCGATCAAATGTATGTAGTGTTCGTGATCTTGATACAGGAAAAAAAGTGATCAAAGGCATAAGGACTCCAAATAATTTATACATATTCAAAGAAGGACAACATCAATGCTATCTGAGCAAAAATGATGAACACTGGATATGGCACAGAAGATTGGGGCATCTTAGTTTCTCTCAGATAAGGAAAGCATGCAAATACCAGGCAATTCGTGGTCTTCCAGACATTAGAATCCCAGACAATACAATATGCAAATCATGTTAGTTTGGTAAGAAAACCGGAACTAACTTCCCTGAGAAGGAGGGATCAGCCAGCAGGCCGTTTGAACTTGTCCATACTGATGTATGTGGTCCAACTAGGAAAAGGTCACCTCGAGGAGAAGAATACTTTATATTATTCATTGATGACTATTCCAGGATGTGTTGGATAGGACTTATGAAGCACAAAGACGAAGCCTTTGAAAAGTTCAAATCATTCAAAGCCTTGGTGGAGAACGAATCAGATCTCAGAATCAAATGCCTCAGGTTTGATCGAGGAGGAGAATTTAACTGGAATGAATTTTTCGATTCTTGTGAAGAACATGGAATAAGAATGGAATTCTCTACAGCCAGGACTCCTAAGCAAAATGGAGTAGTGGAAAGGATGAACAGAACGGTTCAACAAATGGCTCGTGCAATGCTTGATGAGTCTGTAACTCCCGCGACTTTTTAGGGTGAAGCCGCATTTGTTGTAGTTGTTATTCTCAACAAGACAAATGTCTGGGTGAACAACACTCAAATTCCTCATGAGCTCTGGTATGGTGAGACTCCTTCGGTCAAACATTTCAAAATTTTTGGAAGCAAATGCTATATTAAAAATAATGATGAAAATCAACCTAGAGCAGATGAAGGCATTCTCCTTGGTTATTCTCCCCATAGCAAAGCATATAAGTGTTACAACAAAAGACTTGGAAGAATTGTTGATAGCTTTGATGTAGTGGATGAAGAAGGAAACATTCCTAGGCAAATGAATTCTGAAGATGACGAGGACTATCCTTCAACATCAAATCAGAACTATGATGAAGAAGAAACTCAAGAGGCACCAGAAGAATAGATAAGGATAGAAGAAAAGACTCCATCCAGGTACGTTCAGAAGAATCATCCAGAATCTCAAATTTTGGGGCAAAAAGAGGCAGGTATACAAACAAGAAGAATAATTGCAGAAGCCCCAAGCTATTTGGCTTTGCTCTCCTCCACTGAACCACAAAATGTAAAAGAGGCATGCAAAGATGAATGCTGGGTCAAGGCAATGGATGAAGAACTTGAGCAGATCGAAAAGAATAACACTTGGGAGTTGGTTCCTAGACAAAAAGATAAGAATGTCATAGGGACAAAATGGATCTTTAAAAACAAGTTGAATGAAAATGGGGAAGTGATTAGAAACAAGGCCAGACTTGTCTGTAAAGGGTATGCTCAACAAGAAGGAATAGACTTTGAAGAAACTTTTGCTCTCGTTGCTAGACTTGAGGCCATCAGAATGTTCCTTGCTCTCTCTAGCTTTCAGAAGTTCAAAGTATTTCAAATGGACGTGAAATCAACATTTCTGAATGGAGACTTAGAAGAAGAAGTGTACATTGAGCAACCAGATGGTTTCATTCTTGGGAATGATCCAAATCTTGTATGCAGACTAAAAAAGGCTCTCTATGGTCTTAAACAGGCTCCAAGGGCTTGGTACTACCGTTTGGACAAATATCTTCATCAACAAGGTTTCTCAAAAGGATCAGCAAATAGCAATCTTTATATAAAAATTGAAAATGACAAATTGCTAATACTTGTTGTGTATGTAGATGATATTATCTTTGGCAGCAATGAAGAAGCTATGAGTCAAAGCTTTGCCTTGGTGATGTAGAAAGAATTTGAAATGTCTTTGCTTGGAGAACTGACATATTTTCTTGGATTGCAAATCCAACAAAATGAAGGCAGTATCTTTTTGTCTCAAACCAGGTATCTCAAACAGATCTTGAAGAAATATGGCATGGAAGATGCAAAACCAGCATGTACCCCCATGGTTACAGGATGCAGCCTCAGTGCAAACGATGAATCAGCAGCAGTGCATCAACCAACCTATAGATCCATGATTGGAAGTCTACTTTATTTAACAGGTACCCGACCAGACATCATGCATGTAGTGGGAATAGTTGGAAGATTTCAGGCAAATCCTAAGGAAACCCATCTTCAAGCAGTAAAGAGAATTTTCAAGTATCTTCAAGGAACTCAAAACTATGGCTTGTGGCATCTAATAGATACAAATATCACTCTTCATGCTTATACAGATGCAGATTGGGCTGGAAGCGTGGATGACAAAAAAAGCACAAGTGGTGGTGCATTCTTTATGGGTTCCAGATTAGTATCTTGGTTCAGCAAGAAACAAAGTTCGATTGCTCTATCTATAGCTGAAGCAGAATATGTGGTTGCCGCATCTTGTTGAACACAACTCCTTTGGATGATGCAAACTTTGCAGGATTTTCAAATCCCTTGTACTCCACCTATCTCCATCTTGTGTGATAATACAAGTGCTATCAGTATCTCAAAGAATCCTGTCATGCATTCAAAGACTAAGCACATACCGATCAAGTATCATTTTCTCCGGGAATAAGTGTTGGAACAAAAGGTCAAATTGGAGTATGTTCCCTCTAAGGAACAAGTTGCTGATATTCTCACAAAACCACTGCCCAGGGAAACTTTTGAATACCTCAGACAGAAGCTGGGAGTAGTTGATGCATAATCTTGTTGTTGAAACTTATATGTTTCAAAGAAAAATGGGTGTACACGAGTTGGCTGAAGAGGATCCGCGTACATACGTTGTTTTATACAGATATAGTCGCGTATATGAAGGCTTGATGGATATCAGTAGGGACATGCACTGGTTGAAGATATTCTGATATGGGTCTGACAGAGACCATCCGGTGCAAGTTCAGGAGGAGCAGATAAATGTCTAATGATGTATTGTTGGCATTATCTTAGAAGCTTTTGGTTCTAGTTCACAACTGTTGTTGGTTTCAGGTGGAACAAATGCAGAGGGAGAACAGAAGGAAATCATGGTTACTGATCTGAATGGTGATTGACAGATGCTGCTGATATCAGTTATTGGTGACTTTCATAAGTCTTGCTCTAGATATTTCATCTCTATGTCATGTATCTCTTTTATGGTGTCAAGGTCATGTAACGACCTATTTTGGTTTCCCCATTATGCCTGGGATGAAGATGTAATGTACTTGGTTATCATATGTAAATTTCTGATGTATCCCCACTTGGTTGGGTGGATGATCCCGACTTGGTTGGGTGATGGATGTATGTATTGAGTCTTTTGGTGATAGGAAGGTATTTTATGATGTATAAGTCATGGTTCTTCTTGAAGAACATCATTTTCCAGATCTTGCCTACAGTCAGGGGGAGCATGGTCAACACAGCAGGGCAGAGATTTCAGCATGTAATCAGGGGGAGCACAACCCTTTGCCCTTGATGACAAAGGGGGAGAATTAATTTGAGGATCTTGGGGTTGCCATCAAGTCCAAAGGGGGAGATTGTTGGCATTGTGGCACTGATTTAAAGCTATGGCACAGGTGTTGTCCTTGATGGCAACTCACTTTGGTGACAGATCTCAGTACAGGCTCTAAGAATGAAAGAAAAAGATATATACGCAGGTTCACCTAGACTAAGGCGCGTATACACGCGGTTTAGACATTACAAAGGCGCGTATGCGTATACACGCACTTTCATGCAAGGAAAAGCGTGTATATGTTGGAGAACTTACTTGTGGTCCGTGGTAGTTAGTCCTTGGTATTTAAACCTATGGTTTTGGACCATGGTATCTCATCAGAAGTGTTGATCCCAAGTATTGGGTCCATGGTATTGTTTTATCATGATTCTGGACCGTGGTATTGTGAAAGGCCTAAGACTATAAAAGAGGAAGGAGATCATTTGGCAAAGGATCATCTGAATTAATCGAATATCTAATAAGTGCTAGATCTGAAATATTGGTGATTGGGGTTATGGTGCAGATCTAGATCTGAATGAAGGAGGAACCTTAGCACAAAGAGAAGGATAAGTTCTATTGATGGGTCATAATCTTTAGGCTTGAATGATAGTATCTTTGTATGATTTTGATCTGTTATATGTGGCGCATGCTAGATCTATAAATCTGATAATCTGCGCTAATTAGTGTTTGAATATTTGAAAGAGTGAATTATCCTTTATAGATATGTACGCAGGTTCAGTGAAGCGAAGGCGCGTATATACGGTGGTTCAATGAATAAAAACAGCGTATACGTAGGTTGGTTCAGACACAGAAGCGTATGCACGCAGGTTTCAGGTTATTGAAGTAGCGTATATCTTTTGAGTTGTGATCTAGCTGCTTCTGTTTATTGTTGCAGTGTTCTGGGTTCAGAAATTGGTGTGTGGTTACTGTTACTATGTTTTGGGTACAGCTGTAAGAGAAATATCTACTTGATTCAGTTCTAATTGGTGAAAAGGAGATTGTTTGATGCAGAAATTATTGATGATTAATTGATGTTCATGGATCCAGTCTGAAAATTTATGAAACGTGGGCCCTGGAAGAAAGAGAAGGTTGTAGCCTTTTGTATGCCAGCACCTACGTACTAGTATCTTGGCTAGTGCAAGAGCTAAGGGGGTTGTAGCTCCCTTCCAGGAGAAGCTGGAGAACGAGAGAGGGTTGTAGCTCTCTGCAGGTTGCAGCCTGCATACTGGTAAAGGACTGCACCAGTACATTGTAAAAAGAAGTTTCTAATTAAAAGAAGATAGAGACAAATTACAGCAGGTGGTTTTCACCCACATTGGGTTTCCACCTTATATCTTGTCTTCTTGTGTGTGTGTTTCTCTTCAAATTTGTTGTTTCTGATTACTGTTTATTTGATCCTAATACACAGATTAATGATCAACATCAGTAAGATAAATTAAATTATAAGTTTGCATTGCATACGCAGGTTTCCTTCTCTGTAGTTGCGTATATACACGGTTTTATCTAACTGAAGTAGCGTATATGATCTGGGTTTGAAAAAGTAAATAAGTGACTTGATAATACTGATTCACCCCCCCCCCTCTCTGTATTATTTCCAACACCAGCTTAAATAAACACATTTCACTTTTTTGTTTAAATAAATTTATTTAGATAAACACAATGCTGGTTTGGAACTAGGGAAAAGAAGATATAATAAGCAAAAGGGTCATCTTACAAAAGTATATATGTTCCAACTAAAAAGTCAAAGATATAAATTTGAGTGTTGGGTAAATTCATATTTTCTTTTTGACCTGTATTAGTGAAATGTTTATAAAACGTAAATAGTTAATTGCCACTTTGCTTTTGACATAGTTGAATTTAAAAACATATTTGTGTTTCGTAACTATCAAACTAAAGGCTAGATATTTCTCCAAAACATTAGAACGTGCTACCAATCCTGGGTAAACTGATTAGTACTAATCATGTCGATTTGGAAATAACAAATTAGCGCTCACAATAGATGATAAGAATGGTGGATTTGCTTCCATAAATAATTAACACTAAATTACACAAACAAATCACTAACTTTGAGTACTATTATTCAACAACTTCATTACACTCAAGACATTATGTTAATGTATTTCAAATTGGTAGTAATTGTGGCTATCTACTCTATAAAAATTAAATAAATTATTATAACAAGTCCATTATGAGTTCTTTATGTTTTTAATTTTTCATCCCAAAGATGTCAATTTTGTAAATTTTTTTTTTACTATATAAAGGAAATCTATATTATATTTGTAAATTACTTTAACAATATCTAACAATAAATTGCATGGTAATTTCACAATTATATTAGATAAATATGAAAAGGTAAATATAGATTTAGATAATCAAGACAACTCGTATTTGAAATTTCATTTAGGAGACCATGACAATATGCCAACAAATAAAAATCTAATTAAAAGATAAATATTTCTACTAACATTCAATAAGGGCACCTATTCACATAATTAAATCCCTATCAATAATACAACCTATTTTGTTAGCAATAAGTTGAACCTAATTACCCAAGAAAGAAAGTATAATAAAATTAGCATCATAATTAGCCTTGTCATATATCTAACAACTTATTTTAATGAAATTATATCAAATAAATAGAATTTTGCATAGAGAGAAATATTGGAAGCTCATACTCGAAGTTTATTGAGGAAACTAGAATGAAAAGAACATAATTAGCTTGATTTATAAACAAAAATATTCAATTATATTTAATGAACATAAAGAGTAAATTTTAGACATTAAAATTTGACAAATTTGTCATAATTTGAAACAAGTACTCAAATTGCAACAATTATAACATGAATTTACACCAACAACATATATGTGAAAACACTTCCAAATGATACCTTTAATTCCTTCTTGTTGCATCCATGTAACAAACAAATCCTATATTCCACATTCATACATGAAACACTAGAGTTTCATATATTACAAGCTTAAACATTCTTGAAATTAATTTTTTATTTTTTTATGTTTTTGGTAAAAACAATAAAAATAAAAAATTGACAAGTATTTATTTATTTATGCAAAGTAGGAAAAACATATAAATTAATGCATAAATATATTGGAAGCTCAAACTCAAAACTAATCAAGAAAACTAGATAGGAAAAAAACCCACCCTTGGTTTGATTTGTAAACAAAAATATTTAATGAATTTTTACTAACATAGATAGTAGATTCCAAGGCAAGTATCATCAAAATTTGACCAAATTTTTAGAATTTGAAATAAGTACTAAAATTATAAATGAATATGTAAATTTTAATATGTCAAGAACATACAATTTGAAATAATAGCATAAAATCATAATAGAGATGTCATGAACTTGCAACAACAACATATGTGAAGAATCTTTAAATGATAACTTTGATTTCTTTTTGTTGCATCCATGTAACTAGCAATCTTTGTTTGAATGTACTTGTGTATACCACTATGATACTTCAAAACTAGTTGTTGCTTGTAGCCTTTGATACCTAGCTTATGGTGCAAAGTATGAAAAATATTTGTGTACTCCAACATGATTTAATCTCTCTCCTATTGTAGGGTTGTCCATCTTGTGTACTAGTCATCATAGTTCCATACAGGGTTAAATTCTTCCTTAAGGGCATCAAAAAAATATTTCCAAATGGGCCCTACCTTAAATATTGCATACTCATCTTCTTTGTCTCTTTCAATAACCTTCCCACCAATATTTGACATGGGGAAGAGATTTCAATATTGAAAAGGTGATCTTTTCATTGTTGGAAAATTTTTAGACAAAATAATAACCTTGTAATAGATTTAACCATTTTTCCAAAGCATCTGCATCTAATTGGCCTTCAAATAGGGGGATATCAAAGATAATGTGTACCTTAAAGGGTGTTGCACCTCCAAAATCATTGTTTTTTGAAAGTGTCTCAACTAATATTGGAATTTTTCAAAGGATCTAAATGCAATTTCCCATCATCTCACTTATATGTTGCACAAACACTTCCTTGATCATCAGATTGATAGGATCTCGTACTCCATCTTTTATCATTTCTTACTTCATGGAAGTCCTTTTGAGTTGGTGAGATAAATTCTTCCAAGGTGAAACTAAATGGAGACCCAACTCTTTGTACCCTCACCTCATTGGGGACATGCACCGAGAAACAAGAAGGATCAAATTACTCTAATACCGTTGATGCAGGTTGTACAATGAATGAAATGAAAGGTAGGAATGGAATTGAAACACACACAGAGAAATATAACAAAGAAAATAGCAATATAGTGAATACCCAACTTGTATTTTTAAATAAAATAGTAGAATATTGTAAAACACAAATGGGTTACAATGGTTGCATTAATATATATATATATATATATATATATATATATATATATATATATATATATATATATATATATAGAGAGAGAGAGAGAGAGAGAGAGAGAGAGAGAGAGAGAGAGAGATGGTTGCTACAAACATTCATAAAAGCTATTATAATATGTCTAAAGAATGTTATTTTAACATAAAGAAAGAACCCTAGAGTTTCAAAACCCTAACTAATGTTAAGACCAAGGACATTAAAATTTGACCAATTTTTCATAATTTGAAACAAGTACTCAAATTGCAACAATTATAACATGAATTTACACCAACAACATATATGTGAAAACACTTTCAAATGATACCTTTAATTCCTTCTTCTTGCATCCATGTAACAAACAAAACCTATATTCCACATTCATACAAGAAACATTAGAATTTCATATATTACAAGCTTAAACATTCTTGAAATTTATCTTTTTTAATTTTATTTTATTTTTTTTTTGGTAAAAAACAATAAAAATAAAAAATTTACAAGCATTTATTTATTTATGCAAAGTAGGAAAAACACATAAATTAATGCACAAAAATATTGGAAGCTCGAACTCGAAACTAATCAAGAAAACTAGAAAGGAAAAAAAATTCTTCCAAAGCGAAACTAAATGGAGACCCAACTCTTTGTACCCTCACCTCACTGGGGACATGCACCAAGAAACAAGAACGAGCAAATTACTATAATCCCGTTGATGCAGGTTATACAATGAATGAAATGAAAGGTAGGGATGGAACCTAAACACACTAGCAATATAGTGAATACCCAACTTGTATTTTTAAATAAAATAGTGGAATATTGTAAAACACAAATGGGTTACAATGGTGGCATTAATATATATATATATATATATATATATATATATATATATATATAGAGAGAGAGAGAGAGAGAGAGAGAGAGAGAGAGAGAGAGAGAGAGAGAGAGTTGCTACAAACATTCATAAAGTCTATTATAATATGTCTAAAGAATGTTATTTTAACATAAATAAAGAACCCTAGAGTTTCAGAACCGTAACAATAGGATAGGAAGTGCTAAAAGGTTTACGAGTCCCAAGGTAGTTTGTACATCAACTTCCTAGTGCATAACTTTTGTATACAATTTCTATTTGGTTCATAGTAGCTTGTTGGAAATATCTATTTCATGGCTACAAATTTTAAAAAAGGCAAAGGAATTCCATGGAAACCCCTACCCCACCACCCCCACCCCCTCCCCTTGGGGAGTTGCGAGAAATAATTTATAGGACATCAATATGACTCAAGAAGATTGTAAACCAAAAACTTGTAAAATAAATCCCAACAATATAGAGAACGGTTGAATTAATAGAAGAGGTGGGTGGCCATCAATATCCACCTAGATCATCAAACATTATCATCTTCACCATGGGCACCTCATGACCATGTTCCACTATATAGGAAATAAGAAGGGTAGAAGACTTTGAAGCATTTGATATGGATGAATTGTTTTATTGCATCCTAAAAAGATATAGGTTTGGAGGATGAAGGCACTTAGGAACCAACCATTTCTCAACTCAATCACAACACTAAAAAGATGATTAAATATTTATCAATGCAATAAATAGATAGAGGATCTTGATTCTCAAGACATTTTTCTTCATAAATTAAACATTGATGAGCTATAGTAATTCCATTTCATAACTCCTATTTCCATTTTAAAAGTAACATAGACTTTATGGATAATAGAGGAAATATGGATTTCTACATCAATTAAACACTCACAAAATAACTCACAATAATACAACATGATAAAACACAATAGAACATAACAACTTGCTAACTCAAATTCTCGTTACTTGAATTTCTTGAGGATACACGAACAAAACCCATAAAACCTATGGAGATTCCACCAAAAAGATCATGGATAATTCACTAGTACAATCTTTAGTACAATAATTATATTAATTTTAGCTTATAAATGTGCATGACTAATTATTCCTAAATTTAGGTTCTACTGAAAACTACTATTAACTACCTACTAAGTTGGAGTAGTTAATAGGTTCCAACACTCCCCCCTAATGACGACCACTACTATTTACTGGTATAAGTCATAACTAATATTACAATACTTGAGATTAAGTCGAAAAATGGTTTTGCTTCTACATGTTGGTGAAAGTTGTTTCAAGCTTTATGTTGTAATTTTTTCCCTCCAAATTTTATATTTTGCATGCTTTTTCCTCTTCTTTAGCTTTAGATTTACTCTAGTCTTCTTCTTCAATATTTCTTCTTCTTCAATTCTGCCTTTATATATTTCTTCTTCTGCATCTACTTGTGTCTCAACTACTACTATTGAACTTTTATGCCAACCTTTGTAAGATAAAGACAATATATCTTCATTTTCATTCATGTCCTGTTCTATTATGCAAGAGCTTCAACAACTTTGATAGTTTCCTTCATTTCTTCCATTCCTTCTTCTCTTGTAGTTAGGATGGATCTTTTATATTCACTTTCTTCCTCATTATACTTGGGTTATGCATGTCACTATTCAAGAAAAAGTAATTTAGCCTCATAAGAAAATTAAAATTCAACTACTAGGTTCTTCTCACATGTTGGTGTTGCTATAAAACTTGTTTTAATTTCACCATCTTCAACTTCAATTTCATCTTCCACACATGTGTCTAGTGGGATTCACTTTTTGCATCATACTCTATGTCTTGCACAAAGTCACATTTTTCTTTCATAAAAAATTTTAACAAATTTCTTTGTAGTGTTTAAGGAAATTGTAACCTCCATGTTTTGTATACCTTCTTGTGCTTTAAGAGACTCTTCCAAAATATCTCTAATTAATTTTGCAATATCAAAATCTTCCACTTCTCCTATTACAATGAGCACTTCATTAACAACTCCAATTCTCTGTAGCTCAACTCAATGTTGACAATGTTTCTCCCCCTCCCACTTTATGTCATCCCTAGAATATCCCAAACTTCTTTAGATCAACTCAATATTGACAATGTTGCTCCCCCTCCCACTTTATGTCATCCCTAGAATATCCCAAACTTCTTTAGCTCTATTTAATAATGCAATCTTGGGAAGAATGTTGTTATTTGAACCTTGTTGAATGAGAAACAATGTTGTTGCATCATCCTTTATATTGTATATAAATTGATTGATTCATTTGATCTTTGGATCATATCCTCATGAGGTACTTGACATGAGGATTCTTCAAAACCATACAAAACAATTTCCCATAACTCCTTTATTAGTAATTTGTTTCTTATTATAATAGCCCAAAAATTATAAATTTTTCCACCAAAAATAAGAGATTATAAAATATAAGAATCACTCAGAAAAAGGAAAAAAGAAAAAAAATAAATTGAAACCTTGTGCGAATCTACTGCTCCACACAATAACTACTACTTTTACATTTTTTAAAATCAACATCATTCTCTTTGTTTTTTACTTTTACTTTTTGCCCCTTTTCTAATTTCCCCGTTTATTTTTACTTTTATTTTTGCTTTTTCTATTTTTCACTTTTACTTTTGTCTTTTCTAATTCTCCCATTTTAATTCTGAAATACCTACATTAATTAAAATCTATTTTTCACTTTTACTTTTGTCTTTTCTAATTCTCCCATTTTAATTCTGAAATACCTACATTAATTAAAATCCACTTTATAGATAAATCATTAAACCCTTTACATCAAATGAAATCTAACGATTCGAAACCCTTTACACCAAATGAAATCTAACGATTCGAAAACTTATCTTTTTCTTTTTCAAAATCACCTGAAAAATATCTCTCCAATAAAAAAAATTCCTTCATGCACCATAAGATAATATCTAACTTTGAATAAACCATTCATAAGCGAAAATGAAAAAAAAACTTTCCTCCCAATGAAAAACAAATTGCACTTCATTTCGACAACAGAGTAGAAATATCTATAACTTCAATATTTTTCAAAATAAACAACGCTTCAAACCTAACCTTCAATGGTTTGGATATTTACCACATAACCAACAAATCAAATCGGTGGTTTGAACACACTCCACTCGATCGGGAGGCTGAGGTGACTATGGATAGCAACCAACAATAGCTCACTCAACATTAACTCTAGCATTTGTTGCAATGTGGATACCACTACCTCTGATCACAGGGAATTGTAAGTCCTAACAAGGATTTTTAGCACGACCATTATGCTAAATTTAGCTTACACATGTCAACCAATTATTTAAATTTTACATTCTATAAGAAACTAGCAACTAACAAGAACTACACACGGAGTGATCAAAATATATTAAGTAAAAAAGTTATGGACTTTGTTATTTTGAAATTTAAAAAAAGTGTGGTTAATGTTTTAATTTAAATTTGACACTGACTTAGTTTATTAGATTAATATTAGGTATTTTTTATTATTATTATTTTATTAGCTTTTAAATATTGCAACCTAGTTTGTTTTTTTGAAATTTTTTGGAAATTTTTATGGTGGGTTTTTTCTGTCAATTTTTCTAAAATCTGAAAAGAATTTATTGAAATCACAAGTTTGATGAGTAACCCTTGTACAATAGAAATGCTCTAGAAGTCTTTTAAGGTGCTGAATCCATATATAGTGAAAAAAACAATTTAAATAACACAAATCAAAATTTCATCTTCCAAAAAATCCCACTAAAAACAACTCCCTAAAAAATAAGTTAAAAAGCCATAATTTTTTTTTAATAAAAACCAATTTATCAAATTAATTTTCTGGTCCTTTTACCCAATAACAAATATTATAAAAACGAAATTGAAAATAACAAATATTATAAAAACGAAATTGAATTGCACAAGGCTGAAATATACATAATTATTCTGTACCTTGTCAGTACAGAATAATTATGTATGGCTACTAAAGTGAATAGGTACCAAAAAAAAAAAAAAAATCATAATAATATAGACGATGAAAAATGCCCCCTCTTCACCTGCGCTGCTACCTAAAACACTAGGTATCTTTTAAATAAGGTTGGTTACATCTGTAGCTCAAGCTTCATCTCTATTCAACTCACAGTGCAGCACAACCACCATGAATTAAGTTTTCCATCTGTACTGTCTCAACCTTCAACTAATTTTAAGTCACAGTAATGTAGAATCGATCACCATCAGATAAGTTTCCATTTGCCAAAAAAGGAGCTTCATCGCCATCGGATAACTTCCCATTTGCTTTTATATTTCTACTTTCCTTCATCATATTCACGATCTCCCTCATCGAAGATCTCTCTTCACTAATGTCCTGTAAGCATAAATTAGCAATTTTGATCATAATCTGCAGTTCCATCATGTTAATTTGATCTTTCATATTTCCATCAACAATTGTCATGAATTTGTCTATGCCTTCGCTACGATATGTTTGAGTCCATTCTGCCAGAGGTGTGTCTTCATGTAGTGCTTTTAAACCTGTGATAAGTTCCAGCAGAAGCACACCAAAGCTATACACATCACTTTTGGCCGAATATCTTCGTGTTTTCATGTATTCCGGATCCATGTAACCATAAGTCCCTCTAACAGCAGTGAATGTAAACTGGTTGTCTTTTGGGCCCAACTTTGATAGTCCAAAATCAGCCATTTTAGCACAGTTATCATCCTCCAGCAAAACATTTGCAGACTTGACATCACGGTGCAAGATAGGAGGTTTTGCTTCTTCATGAAGGTATTGCAAAGCCACAGCAACTTGAAACGCTATGTCCATACGAGCGGCCCAACGCAGTGGACTTGTAAGACCCTTGTTCTTGTGAAGTCGATCATACAAACTCCCGTTGGAAATGAACTCAAACACAAGAATTCGCTCACCTGTAAATGGATCATTTACAGAATTGTTAAAATAATTCGTATAGATCTATTTTAAATATGGATTTAATATGAGGTTAGAGGGGTGCAGATAGACCATCTACAGAATCCTTAAAATAATCAGTATAGATCTATTTTTAATATGGATTTAACATGAGTTTAGAGGGATTTAATTTTTTCATGGATAATTTTTTTTATTATTTAATATTATTTAAATATTTTGTATAATTATTTAATTTTTTAATTTCAAATTTTGTAAAAAAATTATTTTGATGCACGATTAAAATTTCAAAATTTCAACTTTCATGTAAGATACACAATATTACACTTCATACTGAACTATAGAATAAACCTCAACTCAAAAACACTTAACAATAAAATTATACCCACTAAAACATTATCCATATTATCCCTAGTAATGTAAACGTTAAGAGGTCAAAGCCGTATGCACATGGAAACAGAAATAATTAATTTATTACGGTTCAAAACTTTCAAAATTGTTTAATCTGTCTAGGAATCAAAGCTTTCTGCAGAAGAAACAATTGTTAATTAATTTTCCTAATAGACGATCACGACAAGGTTGAGATTAACATAGAAATAACCAGAGCACTAATAAAAGAGATGCAAACCGCAGTTTCTATGTTAAAGGATTTTAGCTTTCAAAATTTGAAAAATTCCCTGGCGAAATTCCCAAATCACCCATGATAGCATTACTCATTGAGAACCATTTAAAATCCCAACGTCCTTTTGATGTACGGGTTTTTGACTGATAGTTTTTAGCCAAATAAATCTATATATATTATTTATTAAATGAAGTTTAACTAGACGTAAAGATAGCACGGTCATAATTCGAGCAGGGAATTTTAAGGTCAAAGGTTATCGCCCATTATTCCTCTGTGTTTGCATTGTGCATGCAATGTAGCTGACTGTATCATGTCGTTCAGAGGCCATTTAAAATTCAACGATAATTTTGTAAAACCCATTGGCAGATGTTAATTAATGTTTACTAAAATCTACATGGTTTACCAACATCTACATGGTTTACCAACCACTTTTGACAAGATAATAAATTAATTGAAATTTTTTAATATTTTATGCGTATTTAAAAAGAGATAATTTTTTATAAATTATTATAATTTTGGTGATTTAAAAAGTTAAAAAGGTAATTTTGAAAATTAAATGAAATGTGAGTATAAAATGGATAATATGAATGAAAGTGTTTTTCATTTTCAACTCCTATGCTATAGCATGTGTTATAGATTGTTTAGTTTTATGAAATTTTAGGAATTGACCAATGACCAACTTCATTATGAAGTGTATGGGAATTAGTTTTTATCTTATCAAAGTTCATTTTCTTGATGCTAGTTGGTTGATTGTGAAGACTCCACGAGTTGAGCTTGTCCTCCTAAACACGCAAAGATGGTGCAAGATCTTCACACATGATTGGAAATGTCCCTATTAAGTATAATTATCACTGTAGCTAAATTTTCTTATTCATCTCTGGGGGTTATTATATCTGCTAATGTACGGATTTTGATGCAGTGTTGATTAGTAAGTATAATTATCACTATAGCTAAATTTTCTGATGCATCTCTTGGGGTTATTATATCTGGTAATATACAGATTTTGATGCAGTGTTGATTCCACTGTTTTTTCCTACGGTTGGATAATCTCCTCTCCTGTATTTAGGTCCAAAGCACATACATATTACTATATTAATCTCAACAGGAATCACAAAAAAAACCCTTCTATGTTGCTTTTGCCCCCAAAATTGGCTTTAATCCTATCAAGTTTTTGCCCCATGTCACTTATACACACTTCTACACATCGACAACACAGTTACAGAAGAAAGATATTTCGTATTAACAATATAAGTTCTGAAAGAATGGAAGCACTCATAAGCTCTTTAGTAGACAAACCTGAACATAAAATCCATTTGTAAAAACATAATAATAATGAAATTGTTTCTTATTTTCAATGATACTAATAGCTAAACAATTTTTGTTGCAAAAAGTTGTAATAAATAATGCTATTGAGATGCTCTGAACTGCAGCTTCATCCCAGCTCCAATCCTTATTCACTTCGATAGTGACCTTCCAGGGAGAGAGAGAATCGAGATGAATTATTGCTCTAGGGAACATTAGGTTTGAATGTTCATGAACCTTCTTATGGTGTTTTGTGTATGAGATCCATTTAAGGGATTATTATGTTTACGATTTTGAGCTTTCTTTGGAAGTCATGACATGGATGTTTTAATAGATTTATATCATTTATATCAGTGTGTAGCGTTAGGTTTGTAATGGTTGCATGGTATCTGTAACAATATTTACCGCATAAGGAAAGGGAGTTTGCAGCCCTTATCGTTTCCCTTGATTTGGGAATGCATGTGTTTGTTCTCTTTCAAAAAAAGGATAAGTTTCTTTTGGCCATTTGGTAGATTAAACGATTGTCAAATACCCGTCATCAATAAGGAACATGTGTGCCATTCAATAGTCAACATTATATGATTATATGGGTCACTCTAATTTTACCTTTTGACCTATTTTTCGTAAATGTGGTTTTCTAATGTTAAAGTTTCACTATTTTTTCCCTTTAGAATTTACTGATGGAGGTTATTTTAAAATTGGTTAAACTGGGCAATGTTCAATAAGCATAGTTTTGGGAGGTAAAGTTTCATTCAAGTTTTGAATATTCGATTGCGCCTTTTAATAATTTCAAAATAGTCAATTTTTTCAATTTTAAGATAAGGTTTAATAAGCAAAGTTTCCAATATTATGGTGTGATTTGCATCGTAGTTCTTAGTAGGGTGTGGTTCTTAGTAGGGTGTGGTTTTTAGTGGTGTGATTTCCCATATAATTTTTAACATAATTTTTATTAGAGTGAGGGATAATTTTCTTAGGACAATGCTTTATGGATAAGGTTTATATTGGATTTTGTCTTTTAGATTTAGGAGTTATAGTTCCACTTTGTTATCGGGAATTTTGTTTATGAAGATAGTTGTTAGGTGTATTGGTCAATTTTGAGTCATTCGAAAAACCATCTTTTTATAAAATGGATGCCTTGAATGTTCCCTATACAACACCTTAATTTTGGTCTTGACTCAGAAACAAACGCCCTGAATCAATCAATCAATCAACCTCTGATGGAGCATTCTAACAAATCCAACCACAAAAACCTTTAAAAGTTAATGCACTAATTATTATACATGTTTTTGTAAACAAAGTAACATGACAAAGCTAAAAATATTTGTTTATAATTTGTTTTTCATAAAGTAAATTTGTCTTGTAAGAAATGTTTTTTCTTTTTAATTTCTATAATTTAAAATATTTATAATAAATAATGTTTTAAATGTTTACATAATTCTAAACCATTCTAAGTCATAAAAAAATAAAATGAAATATTATATTTTAATCACTAAAGGAAAGTAAGTATAAAATTAAATAATTTTCACTTTCATTTTCATTTTAATGGTTTAACAATGGTGAATAATTTACATCATATACAATAAAATTGGATTATGTAAACATGTCTTTTCAAATGTTAAAATTCTCTTCAATGATATTTGCATTCTAAGAAAAAGCCATGTTAAAAGATTTTTCAAAAACCCAAAATTATAATAATTACATTAAAAAATTTAAAAATAATTTTAAAAAGTATGCAAATAATTTTAAAAAGATTAAATGAATATAAAGTAAATTTTTTAAAATTAATTATTTAAAAAAAATGGTATTGTTTAATCCGAGTTTTGGGTTGAAATCAATATTTTTTTTGGTAAAATCTCTATCTTTTGATTATAGATATGGATTCAGATTCAGTATGTGAAAAACCCCTAGGGCAAACTAAAATGTCTTTCCCTATTTTTAACGAAAATATGATTATTAAAGAGTACATAGGTGTTGCGTTATGAAATATTATATAAAACCATGAGATTCAAGGTTTAAATCCCCTTGGGTCAAACCAAAAAAAATGTTATTATTAGACATTTAGTTCTCATTTATCCCTAATGGGGGTAGATGAACATGGTACATGGGATCTTAAGGAGGGTGTCTCCCACCCCAACGAATCCCATATAGATATAGGTGGGGGGTGGCGTGCCTCCCCCATGCACAAGCTTGTGCGGTATAAATTCTATTTATTGTCGAGTTTTACCATGGATAGTCTCTGGTGCAAGAGGAGAGCTATGCAAGAGAGTGTAGTATTAGTATTAGCTTTGTTTTGGTCACTGGAACATTGGTTCTATGCCCCTATTTGTTTCTATGGTAACTTCACTCACTAGTTTTGGTCGGTGTTCGATAAATTGAGAGGGGAGCCCAACAATGGTGATTCCTCCATTTTGGGATAGCCGACATTAAAGGATTTGGTGTTGAGACTCTGGGTTTACAAGTGTTATGGATGTCGAGAATTAGGGGAAGATCTCTTTTGGTTACTGATAGTGTGTCATCAGGGCAAGGGAGAGAAAAGGCATCAAACCAATGGAGTGGTGAACAGGAATTTATAGAGTGTCAGACTCTTGGTTGTGTAGGGTGGTGACTAGGTCCTTGGTTGTGGTTTTCATCTAGGAAGCATAAGGCATAGGAACAAGGTATTATGATTTTTCTTTCTGAATTGGTTGCATTTCATGGTTAATATACTATGTTGGTTATATTGGCATTCTCATCCTTTTCCTGGTGGTGATACATATAATTCCACTCATTTTCATGGTGGTAATACATATAATGCCACTCATTTTCATGGTGGCAATACATATAATGCCACTCATTTTCATGGTGCTATGGGGTTTTTAGTTCTGGGATCATTTTATTTGGGTCATGTTCATATTGTGGGTGCTAAGATTGAGAGGGAAGATTTAGCGCTTAGGGGGTATGGGTAGTTCCCCCTCATTTTGGAACTTTGATGGTTATTTTGGTAGTGGAATTGTGTTGGTTAGATAACTTGTGGTCTAGTGGGTAGGGAATTTTCAATTCAAAAATACTGTAGGGATTGTAACGTGAGTCAGTTTGGCATTGGGCGATGTGTAGATTTCTGCGGGGGTGGTTTATACCAGGGGTGCTCTTCGAGGGGCGCTGCATATTTTTGTTATGACGATTGTTACCCAGCGTCTTTTGTTTATTGATTTGGTGCCACACTAAGGACGCCTTACAAGTGTGGTCGTGTAAAAAGAGGGGGTTGGGGAAGTGATAGAGACCAATATAACCATCCCCATAAAATCGGGTTCTCCTCTAGGCAAGGAAGCGACACCTATGTTAGCAGGGCCACCCAATTCCCTTAAGAATGAGCTTGGTCAAGTGGACATTCGAGATTAGATTAGGTAACTTAGATTACTTGTGTTTTATCTCATCAAGGATAGACACAGCAACATAAATGAAATTATCTCCTTTCTGAGTGATATACAAAGAAAGTAGTGCTACATGCAGGACATATGACCCATATGGAGAAACATGTTCACTATGATTTTAGGCCTCAACCATCTCCCAGTTCACATCCAAAATATCTTTCTCCAATAACTTCATTGGATACATGATGCCTTTTGGATGTACTTTGAATCTGCTAGTGTTTTGCCTCTTAGTCCCATTCCATTTTTATATGGTTAATCCTTTTGGCAATGTATGATGTTTTTTAAAACTACCTACTGGCCAAAAAATCTAGTATGGTAGAGGTCGGTAGGATTTTGGAAATCCATGGGCAAATATGTAAATGTTTTGTATAATAGAAAAGTTTGATTTACAAAAAAAAAAAAACATTTATTTATCATTTTAAATAACTTGTAAAAATGGGCCACAAACTCCTTATAGACAACTAGTATATGAAGTATAAAGAATACTTCCAAAAAATATCAAACGGCTAATCACCCTGTAAGAAAACATGAAACGAATGAAATTACAATGGATCTCACCATGGATCTCAATATATTGTTGTGTCTGAGAACCAAATAAATAAAATGAAAGTATAATGTAATATTATGATTTCTTGAAACTTCTTGAAGGCTCTACATCCCTCAAATGTAATTTGTATAAATTATAAATAGTGGGTTTCTGATGTAATTACATGTGATGTTTGGTTTTTTTTACTGAGATGGTGTTTTTTCCAAGTGGGTCTTTGTATAAATGACAAATGTAACGGTGAGATGTTAAGCAATTTGTAGGAGTTGGGATTGATGTTCCAATAATATTTGTTCTATTAAGATATTTTTTGTCCAATAGTTAGATATATATGTCTTGGTATAGTAAGTAAGAAGCAAAAACAACTTGAGGAGGAGCACAAGATCTTTTTAGTTCGACAACAAAGGTTGTAACATTCTTTTGTATATACGTCATTATGAGTTATATAAAATATGAGTTTATTCAGTTGTTCCATGTGTTCGATTCCTTTACTTGAACATATATCGGTGCCTTGTGTAAAGTGGGTGAGTGTCTCTGCGTTAAGTCTAATTTACTTTGTGTGTGGGGTTTTTGTTTCACATATTGTTTTTGTCCATACTCTCACAGAATAAAATGCCCAAGACGAGTATTTGGGATAGTGAGTCGTGAGGGAGCAAATTCTTATGCTATTAGCTATTGGTCTCAACCACGGAGTAAAAGCAACGGTGCTCAGTCGAGTAGGGATGAGACCATTATGAGCACAATGGAAGCATTTGTACCCGTGAGTCATCTATTGGGGTTAGGTACATTCGAGGATAAATTGGTACTAGATTACATCGATAACCCAAGCCTATAGGTCTTCCAATGTTAGTGATCAAGTCTCGGAAGTTTCATCGTCTACTAGGCAAAAATTGTAACACAACTAGGAGGTCGAAGTGTACTTGGATTCCTCATGAGCTTCCATAGGTGAGGTTCCATCACGGGATTCTAGGAAGTTTGAGAGCCATTGATTTCAATCAACGATGCATATTGATTGTAGACCCACCCTCCATTTTAATTACATCACGGGGAGAGCCCCCTCAAGGGTCATGGGATTTTGCCAGAGGTTCTCGACTCTTCGCTATGGAAAGTAGAACCCCAAGTCAAAACCAAGAGTGTAGACCCCTTTTCCCCCCCCACCTCCTTCATTGATATCATGTGTTACCCTCCCCCCGCTTGCAATTCACCCCATTGTATATTGTTATAAATGGATCGTAACCATTGAATGGAGGGCCCACCTCAATAGAGACTTAAGCCTTGTTTGGATAGTGGCTCTATTCGTCTGATCATGGCCATTGATTGTGGAATGAGATCGCCTAGTCACGAGTCCACAATCACATGGGCTAAGGCCCTACGAGGGGTTGGAGAAAACGAGAGTCGATCATTTATGTGTCTAGGTAAGACATCCTATGAGGATTCAAAGAGAGGTCAAGGCACGACCTCAACAAATAGCCCACGAGTGGTAATTGCGTGTCGAATGAGTTTGGGGTTTAAGCCATTGTGGTGTTTTGAAAGAAGTTGTGACCACGAAACAAGACCACACTAGTGCAAGCTCGACTAATGTCAATCAAGTTATGTTGATCCAGTTAAGGGAGGCATATTGGTTGTCACATTAGGCATGGAGTGAGAAGACAAGAGAATTGGAGCTCATTGGAAGCCCAAATATTTGTATGTTTTATTTAATAATAAAGTTACACATCTTTTTCCCTTATTCTTTTCTAATTAGGTTTTTCACATAAAGTTGTTTTCTATTTTCGTTCTGTGATTGTATTCCACATATTATTCGGATATATAAATTTTATTTAAAATAATTTTATTCCACATATTATTGGGATATATAAATTTTATTTAAAATAATTTTATTCCACATGTTATTCAGATGTATAGTTTTTATTTAAGATGATTCCGCATTTTAATTCTTTGGATTTCTATTTCAGATGTATAGTTTTTATTTAAAATGATTGCGCATTTTAATTCTTTGGATTTCTATTTCATTAGTAGAATCTAGAGTTAAATTATCATACCATTATAGATCTACAAAATTTATTTACAGATCTGATATTTGTATAAATAATGTGTTGACTGATATATTAACAATAAAAAAACTTAAGAAGTATAGATTTGATATTTAATAAATAATTTGTTGACTGATTTATTAACAATAAATAAATTTAGACAACAACTATACAGTCAGTCCTATCGCATCAGAAATATGGATCTACGCTAAATCAAAATAGATAAATTTCTACGCTATCCTGAATGAGTCTTTGACCGAATCCCTTTGGAAATAAAAATAAATAATATTCAATGTTTAGACAGTCCCCATTCTTTGGAAATAAAAATAAATAATATTCAATGTTTAGACAGTCCCCAAAAGAATGAAGGCGCACCTGGTTGCAGGCACAATCCGATGAGATCCACGAGATGAGGATGACGTGGCAATCTGAGAAGCACAGATAATTCTTGTTTGAATAAATTGGGATCTAAATTTGTTGCCCTCTTGACGGCCCCCAGCTTATTTCCTGGTAACTGGGCACGATAAACAAAGCCAGAGGCCCCCTGTCCAACTTTAGCTGTAAAATTGTCAGTGGCATTGGCCAGTTCCTCCATTGTGTATGTGCGTATGTCTATGCCCACCTCCACTGTGTTAGTCCATAAGTCTATAATGTCTAACTCCAAAGAGTTGCCACCAGGGTTGGCGAGTTGCCCCGTTGTGTGCGTGACTATGTCTATACTATCCCTCACACTATCGTTGCCCCGTTGTGCGTTGAAGGCTTTCTTGAACACAGCTATAAAAATGACTAGCAACACCAGAGTGACAGCGATTGCAATTCCTATTTTGCCCAAGATGTCCAGCCTGCCACGCGAAGCCCCGGCGGAAACGGAGATGTTTGCAGATTTAGGGAGAGGGGAAGGGGCGAGAGAGGGAGAGTGGGAGGGGGACGAGGAGGGTTGTACGATTGTCGAATTGCTCCTTTGGTTAGAGGGAGGGGGACTGGGAAGTAGGAGGGGGGATGGGGTGGAAGGTTGTACGATTGTCGAATTGCTCCTTTGGTCATAGGGAGGAGGAAGGGGGACGAGAAGGGACGGAGAGGGAGGTTGTACGATTGGTGAATGGGTAGAGTTGGAGGAGCAAAAGGAGGAGCAGGAGGAGGAGGCAGGCCCGGAGCCGTTGTAGGTGGAGGAGGAGGAGGCGTGGTAGGTGGAGCCGTTGTAGGTGGATGAGCAGGAGCAAGAGGTGGCGGAGAAAAGAAGGCGTTTGGTAGTTTTTAAGAGGATGACGGAGGGGGAGGGGGGCTGTCCAGCTGGTATGTAATCGGAGGGGTTTCAACGGAATAGTGGGAGGGTTGTCCGATTGTCATGTAATAGTAGTGGTAGGGAGTGGATTTCCAGTGTAAGCGGGCAGAAAGAGTGCAAGACGCCAACAAAAGCTGGAACACAATGCGCAGCAGCCGAACTTCCATCTCCGCAACAGTGCCCATATTCGAATATAATTATCTGACAGAGCGGGGAACAATAACCAAGAAAACACAATAATTGATAAAGTTTTATGGAGCAAACTTTTCTTCCTCGCTGTGCGCAACGTGTTCATTGCGCTGGTGTACCAGTTTAGATAAAAGTAGTCAACATTTACTCTCATCAGGTCATCGGTATTGGTTGAGACGTGTAAGACGTGTAGATTTACATCAGTAGTGTAACGGTGGGTTAGGTTTGATTTGATTTGATTTGTTTTATATTAGGAATTTTTTGGATTGAAATTATGAAGTGATATTTTTTTTTTTTTTTTTTGTAATTTTAGATTTTAGTAATGAAATGAAACGATATTTTAATGTTAAATTAAAAATAGTTTATGAGATTATTTAACAAGTTTTTTCAAACAAATGCTAAGAAATTGAGGTTAACATATTTCTATAACTTTCTTTGATGTTTTTGAATGCATCACATTTCAAAATGAAAAACACTATAATTTTTTCTGATGTCTTTGAATGCATCACATTCCAAAATGAAATGTTTTTCGGATTCCACTCGTCCAGATTCCAAAGGCTTCTTTAGGGCTTTTCCACATAAGTTGATGGGAGCTCCAGATTCCAAAGGCTTCTTTAGACCTTTTCCACATAAGTTGATGTGAGTTGGTTAGTTGGTTCTTAATTGAGCAATAATAATGTTTGCCCTCCATCAAATGGTTTAGTAAATGGGGTATTTGCTTGAACGCGTGTCCCATAAACAACAAAGAGATAAAAGCTTTTGTTATGGAAAAGTTCCACAAACATACTTGGGATAAAGAGCTAGAAAGAAAGAAAAATTACTATATTGAAGTGTTTAATCCCACTCATAATCATCAACCATAAACAGCAAAGAGATAAAAACTTTTGTTATGGAAAAGTTCCAAAAACATACTTGGGATAAGGAGCTAGGAAGAAAGAAAAATTACTATATTGAAGTGTTTAATCCCACTCATAATCGTCAACCAAAAGCATACATAGAGGCCAATATCTCTTGGAGAGCCAAAATTCTTATTGCTCAGTTAAGGACTAACTCGACTAACTCTCATCAACTCGTTGTGAACAGGGGCTGGAAAAGGCGAAAGGAAGTGTGGGAGGAAAGGGTATGCATTTTTTGTTCTTCCGGGAAAAGTGGAAACAAAAAACATTTCATTTTAGAATGTGAGGCCTTCAAAGACAACAGGGAAAGTTATGCAGATACGCTCGCAGCTAGCTCTTGGGATAATCTATTTAACTAGGGGTTTGTCGAGAAGATGGGAGCATTTATTGTGAAGCTTCACAAAAAAAGGGCCGAATACATCAAGCAGATGAAGAAGCAACCAGTCCCATAGGCTATCTTTAGCCTCGTGAGAAGTTAAAATAATTTCTTTCTTTCTTTCAAATGCTCTCTTTTTCTTGTAAATCACACGGAGGGTTGAATTCCTCAATGTAGTACTTATTCCTTCTACCCAATTCTTTTCCCCATAATAACATTTGCCCTCCACCAAATGCTCTCTTTTTGTTGTAAATCACACGGAGGGTCGAATTCCTCAATGTAGTACTTATTCTTTCTACCCAATTCTTTTCCCCACCCGTTTATGAAACTTCTCCATAGCACAGACATTGAGGTAGATATTCCATTTTTGCATCCATGTGTAGTTTTGTTTCATTCATGTTTTTTTTTCCTTCACTCATGCTTCATTGAAAATAACATTAGGCCATCTACCTACTCCCATTTGCCCAAATCATTTTAGATATTTTATGAGCCACATCATAGCAATTGCTTCGAGGGGAATTACTCATGTTTCACACAACATAACATACCCAACTTTTTATTTTGAACTTGCTTAGATTTTCTCAATTTATTTCCATTTTAAGACATAGTACTCTTAACCTATAATTCTCAGGAGAAAACAAATATTATTTAGACATTATAAAACATATTTTAAATAATTCATAATTTTCCAAAATTCCTACGCGCCTGAAAAAAAAACTCCGATGTTTGCACTAGTTTTTCGGAACTACTCGAATATGAGATGTTGGAATCATATTTCAGAAATACGTGTTCAAAATTGACAGTCTGTAACACATTAAAGTTATGAATAATAGCATACAGTGTGAGTAAGTCAAAAAAGACTGACCCGTCATGGCGTGCACCGTGCGAAGAACCTCGCCATGCATGGAAGAAAAACCCAAAAAAGGCTGACCCATCCTGGGGTGCGAAGAACCTCCTCCATGCAGCGAATAAAAACCCAAAAAACAAAACAACACAGCATTCCCCCGACCGCGGGCTCCCCCTGTCCTTCATGTGTTAATCCGAGCAGTTTGGATTTTGAAAGGATTTAGTTTTCGCGTGACATTAATTTCTACGTGAATTGCGCAGCCCAGCACATGATTATTGATGAGCAGGCTCTATTCTTTGGATTTTCGAAGAATTTAGTATTCGCGTGACATTAATTTCTACGTAATTTGCGCACCCCAGCACATGATTATGGATAATTAATTGGAATTAACATGGAAACTTTTTCGCAACCAGCTGCCACCTGCGTACACATGGTCATTAAAAAGTAATTGGAATATTAATATGGGACTTCATATTTACTTTCCAGTCCTGTACGCTTATTAAGTGAGCTTCCAGTGAATTGGGTTGAAATTTGGAAAAAAAAATTACACATTAAAGTTTGCTTTTCATCATTTTAAATTTTATTAAATATTATATAAATTAAAATTAGTAATAAAATTTAATAAAAATATTTTTTTAATTAAAAAATATTAAATATAATAGATATGAACAAATTAAATAATAAAAATATTTTTTTAATTAAAAATATTAAATATAATAGATATCAACAAATTAAATAATTTAAATATAAGGGATATGAACCGATTAAATAATTTAACAAAATTGAAAGATAAAAGAAATAAATACCTGTAATAACTTTGGATGCCACATCAAATCAAGGAAATTTAAACAAATAAATATAACATAGGTTTATTATATTTCATTATATAATTTCTACTATATTTTATAGGTTAAAAAAGACAAAATATTATATTTGTTAAATTAGAAAAACAAATTTATATCAATTAGTATAGATCCATTTTAATTATTTATTTTGACCTATATGAGCAAAATTTCAATTTTGATGACAGACAAACATGGTTACACATCATACTGGGTTTGTGATGACCCCGTAAATGTAATTATCTAAAAAGTTTACTGCAGTAAAAACTGAGTGATATTGAGAACTATTTTCTTTTGAAGAATAATCTGTTGATTTGAATTATGCATTAAAGTAATGTTTAAAGAATTACTCAAGAGCATTGAATTTCCCAAAAGGGGAAACAGTTACTGAAACTGAAAATAACCACCTTCCTTAACTGGAAAGGTCTCCAGGAAAAAGGAAAGGGGGTGGATAGTTTCTTTTTGTGCTGTAGAGACAGACAAAAGAGAAAAAAGAAAAGAAAAGGGTAACCTTCCTTAACTGGAAAGGTCTCCAGGAAAAAGGAAAGGGGGTGGATAGTTTCTTTTTGTGCTGTAGAGACAGACAAAAGAGAAAAAAGAAAAGAAAAGGGTAATTGTTTTGAGGACTGAGTCTGGTAAGGACCAGATAGTCCAACACACAGTGCTGGCTTACTGAGGATAGTGATCCGGTAAGCAGAAGCTTGGGGGGAGACTCAGGTCTTGAGAGACTGAGCTCACGGTTGGGTGGAAAACAAGCGGTACACAGCTATTCTGGCGGAAGAAGTGTTCCAGACTCAGCTTACCAGAGGGAATCAGGTAAGTGCCCGAACCTTCATATGCCTGGATATTTATAGTTCAGATGTGATTATCTGAGCAATTGATTATAAAGATTAAGAAGTGACTTACATAGTAAATAACCTAGCTGTAGAAGTAAGAGCTAGTATGTCGGAGAATCACTACTTGAGGTTAAACTGTCAGTATTAAAGATACTGAGACTGTGTAGCTCAGAGGTATCAGATTAGAAAGTGGTCTACCTAAGTAAACCAGAAGACAAAATGCAACTGTACCAGTATATGGCCAAGGCAGTTAGACCATAATATTCTGTGCAGGAAAGAAATGTAATCAGGGTAGCCTAAATTTCCAGAGTTGAGAATGGCTAAATCCTTTAAGGTGACAGGCAGACTATTATTAAATAAGTCTGTTAACCCATTGAATGATTACACGTTGAGAGAGAGACTGATCACAGAAAGAATTGAAACCCTCGTATCATTAGTAAAAACTGAGTTGCGTTGACAAGCAAGACCATCACGGTCGCTAACAGTAATACAAAGATTATAATATCTGTAGATGCTATGCTAGAGTAAGGCAAACAAGAAAATAGAGTTATGGTAGAGCATAGAGCTAACCGGTATAGCCGTGGCATGCAGGACTCATTCAAGTCCAAGTAATGAAAGGAAAGAAGTTAGCAATAGATTAAGAACCCCTGCCGCGGGTATTCAAGAAGTATTATATCACTGTGTGTGGTATTCAAGAAATTTTAACCACGATGTGAGGAAAACAAAGATATGAGACCACTGTGTAAACCATGCCGAGACGGCATAACCCATGCATTAAAATTACATAAAAATGCTTTAAGAACAGTAACCACTCGCATGCATTATGAGATTAGGGAAATATGTATCCCGCAAGGCCACAAGAGTGACGGCTGCTCATAACAAGCTAGAATATCAAAACATCTGATGTCTAAATTAAATAGCTACCTAGATTATACATTGCAGAGCTCAGGGTTCGAATGGGTGAATCTTGAACCGTCGACCGATTCTCTATGGAGACAGAGAATGCTCAACGAGGAAACCCCATTCTATTCATTCAAACCCTTTACCTCGGCCGGCCAAACATCTACAGGATCCAGATGCTAGCCCGGTGGGGTATTTCACACATAAACAAAACAAAATATCGGCAAACAGAGATAGCTGTAAACGTGTCTGTATATATATATTTTCTCGGCTATGAGATTTAACCAATGAGATATTAAAAAGGAAAACTTTATGCATATAGAACACGGTGAAACGGCACAGACATCCGTGACAGAGAATCAAGCCATTAGTTGAGAAAATACATATATGCATTAAATCAAAAACTGAACCATAGGAATATACAAATAAGCCAGCCACTGGTTCGAGCCAGGGTTGTAGATAATTTAAAGGAGATGAGTCCGTAGTCAAGTCTTACACAACAAATACAAATATGGAGAGCGGTATAGTAAATCCCCGCCTCGATAGTAACCATACGTCTATAAACAAAAAGAAACAAGTTCCAAATCTCGGAAGAGTTAACAGCATAGGTTCATCAAGACCTTCGACCAACCAAGACAATGGGGTTGGGGTCTCTTCGCTAGTACCGAGGGCAAAACCCTGGTAAAATCTGAAAGCTATGACAGAAGGGAAACCACCATAACAAACTTCGCAGCCGGATAAATACCTGTGGTTGAGCTCGGCGGGCTTCAACTGGGTTGTCACCTCTCCACGTTGTTGAAACCTACAACCTGTCATAGCCATGACGAGAAATTAAACATTTATGAAGTAATGTTAAAGTAAATAAACTTGTAGAGCCTTTGAGAAAGAGTAGTATACCTCACAGCGTCGGCCATGGTGTCTTTGGAGCTGGAGCTCTTTCGGATGGCGCCAGAACCTGTAATCGCGGAGGTCATGGCGCGGAGCAGAAGACCAATCCATGCAGCAGGAAACAAGGAACGAAAGAATGGCAAGGAAAACCTCGATTAACCCGGGAGGCACCAAATATAAACTATGCTGCCGGTAAAGAAACGTGGAACCCTTCCAGCCGTAGATTTCTTCAATCAAACGAGCACCGTCGATGATGGCACCCATACCCAAAAGCCAGGCGCGGGAAGAGTCCAAGCACAGTATTCCAAGCCGTGTTCACGTGAAACGTCCGGCACATTTCAATACCCTTGCCAGATGTCCCACGCAGGAGGCGCCAACAGTTGGGCAGAGTACAGCTATGCTCAGCTCGGACATTTAACATAAGGGCCTCAAACCATGAGACTGATAAATTAACATGCTTATGCATTAACTGCTGAGTAGGTAAGGTAACATCAAGCATAGCTGGTCTTAACTTTAGCGCCTGCCACATATATACGTTGCCTTGGTTAGGCATGTATATATTGGTGGAGGCCATAGGTTGAACATATATTATTATAAACAGCAGTTAACCATTATTGTATGCGTAATAGTAATATACTAAATAAAAAAAAAAATTATGTGTATATGTAAAGTTGTGGGTACGTGACAAATTGGTATCAGAGCGAGGTTACCCATACTGTGGCCTCTGGGAAATGGATAAGTGTTAAAATGAGAAGGTCATTATGACAATAATAATCTTGTTGAAATGACAGAATTGTGCAGGTAGCTCACAAAGTTATATGTTGCATGATCAGACCATGACAAGTAATATGCAAGGTTCGGGTAGCGCACCGCATAGGCCTGCAGCTAATTGGGGGCCTGCAACAAATTTTGGAGATAATGCAGAATTGTGGGTGCAGCTGGGTGAGGAGACCCGCAGCACGAATCTAGCCATACTAGAAACTGTCCAAGAACTGAAAAGGGAAATGGCCCGGCTCCGAGAGGATAACACACGACTGACAATGGAACAGGAAAGAATTTTGAAAAGTTTGTCTGATAGACAAAACCCGCCATTAGCTCATCCCAGCGCAGAACAGCAGAAAATGACGGAGGAGGAACAATATCATGCAGAATCTGAAATTCCTGAGGAAGGAGAGGACCAATCTGATAATGCATCAGAACAGCAGACCTCAAAGCGTCAAAAGGTGGAACTACAAGGCGAATTCCGAAAGATTAAACCCCCGCATTATGATGGGGAACAAGAAGAAGCAGCAGAGGCTTGGCTAATCAACATGAATAAATATTTTCAGTTATATGAATATGACCATAATTTGAAGGCACGGTTGGCCATCTTCCAGTTACAAGGGAAGGCAACATTGTGGTGGGAGGAAGTAAAAATCGTTAAAGGTGTAACTGAACGAACCATAACATGGGAAAAGTTCCAGAGATATTTTAAAGAGAGATACTTGACGGAACGGTTTTATGATGAAAAGGCGAAGGAATTCCATGATCTGCGGTTGGGGCAGCAGACTATGGATGAGTTCATCAATCGTTTCACATCCTTGCTTCGCTATGTACCCTATCTTAAAGAAGAAAAAGCCAAGGTACATCGATTTGTCAGTAGTCTACCTGTGTACATGAGGGAAAGGATTGAATTTGACAATCCTAGAACCATGGATGAGGCAATTCGTAAGGCCAGAATCTGCTATCAGCAGAGCAAACAGAAAGGAGACAATTCCAACAGAAAATGGAATGACAAGAAGAATAATAAAACTGTTGGAATTCATAAAGGGAATCGAAGCAGCGGAATCAAAGGAAACAACAAAAATCAGAATAGTAGAGCAGCGCCAAGAAGTGCATTCAAATCCAGGTCCATCGGTGAAACCAGAATGAGTGAACAACCCGCTAAGATGGACACTGAGGGAGTAACCAAACCTCCAGTGCAGTGCTGGGGTTGTGGTGGACCGCACTATGTCAAGAATTGTCCGCAAAGGAAAGGAACTGACCAGATATCCCAGATTCACGAGGCATCCACCGTGGGTGACGTGGGACGAAGTATGCCAAGAATTAACGCAGCCTTGGATGATCGCCAGGCAGAATACCAGCCCACCATGATAGAGTTTGAAGGTAAAATTTTAAACCTTTCCATTTCTGTTCTAATAGATCCTGGAGCTACTTTAAGTTACATTAGTCCAAAGATAGTTGAACAATGTAAATTGTAGCCTGAAAAATTCAGGAATCCTTGGCTGGTACAGCTAGCTACAGGAACCAAAAGACGAGTAATGGCAAAGGTAAAAAGCTGCCCTATAGTGGTAGCAGGACACCCAGTAGTGGCAGACCTGAATATACTTCCCCTCGGGTCCTATGATGTTCTAATTGGAATGGACTGGCTGGAAAAGCATTGGGCTTTAGTAAACTGAAAAACAAAAGCTATACGATACAAGGATGATGCTGGAATAGAACAAGAAATGCAGGGAATTTTACGACCAGTTCAAGTCCGACCAATCACTGCATCTCAGCTGGCAAAATGCATTCGAAATAGATGCCAAGTGTATGCAATTCAAGTGGGTTATGCAAAAACCAAGAATAAGGAGAATCCACTAGAACACCTTCCAGTTATAAAAGAGTTTGCAGACGTATTTCCAGAAGAAATTCCTGGATTACCTCCAAAGGGGGACATAGATTTCACCATTGAGTTAATACCAGGAGCTGCTCCAGTTTCACGGACACCCTATAGAATGAGTGTGCTAGAATTGACCGAATTGAAGATGCAACTACAAGAATTACTGGATAAAAATTATATCCGCCCCAGTGTGTCTCCATGGGGAGCTCCGGTGCTATTCGTCAGGAAGAAGGATGGAACTCTTAGAATGTGCATTGATTACCGGCAATTAAACAAGCTTACTATTAAAAATAAATACCCATTACCGCGGATCGATGAATTATTTGATCAAGTCAAGGGAGCGACAGTATTTTCCAAAATCGATCTGCGATCAGGATACCATCAGATCCGAATTAAAGAAGAGGATATCGCTAAGACAGCCTTCCGAACTCGGTATGGGCATTACGAGTTTGTAGTGCTGCCTTTTGGATTGACTAATGCACCTGCCACATTCATGTGTTTGATGAATAGTGTGTTCCATCAATTCCTAGACAAATTTGTGTTAATATTTATTGATGATATTTTGATTTATTCTCGTTCTAAGGAGGAGCACGAGGAACATCTTCGGATGGTACTACAGACTTTGCGAGAACATCAGTTGTATGCCAAACTCAGTAAGTGTGATTTTTATAAAGAAGAAATCCAGTACTTGGGGCATGTAATTTCAAAGGAAGGAATTGTTGTTGATCCTGAGAAAATCAAAACTATACTGGATTGGCCAGTGCCAAAAGACGTAGCAGATATCAGATCCTTCATGGGATTGGCGGGATATTACAGAAGGTTCATGGAAGGTTTTTCAAGGGTGGCATACCCTATCACATCTTTGCAAAAGAAAGGGAGGACATTCAGATGGAGTTCTGAATGTCAACAAAGTTTCGAGAAGCTTAAGCAATTACTCACATCTGCTCCTGTTTTAAGTATAGCTGATCCAAACAAGGACTATGTGGTATGTACCGATGCTAGTGGAGAAGGCGTTGGAGGTGTGCTAATGCAAGAAGGAAAAGTGATCGCCTATGAGTCAAGAAAATTGAAGGAACATGAGCAGAAGTATTCTGCCTATGATCTAGAATTAGCAGCTGTTATACATGCGCTTAAGATGTGGCGACAATACCTTCTCGGAAGGAAATTTTTGCTTCTCACAGATCATCACAGCTTAACAAATTATTTTAGCCAGCCCACACTAAACGCAAGGCAAGCTCGTTGGGAAGATTTCTTGAGTGGGTTTGACTTTGACATTCGACATCTGAAGGGTAAGGAAAATCGGGTAGCTGATGCCTTGAGCCGAAAAGTGCAATGCTTGTATGAAGTTACATTCAGTGGATGGGAAAATTCCTTGCTGGAAAGGATAAAAACTACAGCAATCCAAGATACTGAATACCAACAGACGAAGCAGAATATGTCACTCTCCAGTGAGGGAAGCCCACAAGACTATGAGGTTAACAAGGACGGAATGATGTTGTACAAGAAGAGATTGTTTGTACCAGATGACAACAACCTCAAAAATTTAATATTGAATGAGTTTCATACCAGCCACTACGCTGGTCATCCGGGATACCAGAAAATGCTGACGGCACTTCGGAAGCAGTATTACTGGCCAGGTATGAAAAAGCATGTGACTGAATATTTAGCAAGATGTTTGGAATGTCAGCAAATCAAGACAGAACACCAGCACCCGGCAGGATTGTTGCAACCCCTGCCCATCCCTGAATGGAAATGGGAAATTATATCAATGGATTTTATAACTGGGCTGCCCAAAACAAAGAGGAACAATGATTCTATCATGGTAGTAGTGGACAAGCTCAGTAAGGCAGCACACTTCATTCCGGTGCAATCTACCTACCGAGCAGTGCAAATTGCACACGTCTTTATGCAAAATATATTCCAACTTCATGGACTACCAAAGACCATAATATCAGATCGGGATGTGAAGTTTACATCCGCATTCTGGAGAGCATTATTTGCAGAATTAGGTACACAGCTAAATTTTAGCACTGCTTACCATCCCTAGACTGATGGGCAGACGGAGAGAGTAAATCAGATGGTGGAAGACATGTTGAGAGCATGTGTTATGCAAAAACCGACGCAATGGGAAGACTATCTACACCTAGTGGAATTTGCTTACAACAATGGATATCATACATCCATTCAGATGTCTCCATTTGAAGTCTTGTATGGACGGAAATGTCGGACACCTTCAAATTGGAGTGGCCCGGAGGACAAGTTAAGGTTGGGACCAGAAATGCTCAGGGAGATGGAGTATATGGTCAAAAAGGTGTGAGCCAACCTGAAGGACGCTCAAGATAGGCAGAAAAACTTTGCAGATCGAAAAAGAAGGTTTAAAGAGTATCAGGTGGGCGATCATGTTTATATCAGAATTCAGGCAAGGAAAAGTACCTTGCAGTGGAGCAGCTGCGCTAAACTTGCACCCCGATACTTCGGACCTTTTCAGGTCTTAGCAAGGGTTGGGCCAGTAGCTTATCAGCTAGCCCTACCAAGCCACATTAGAATACATAATGTCTTTCATGTATCCATGCTTAAGAAATATGTCTATGATCCTAAGCATGTGATCAAGTGGCAAGATATAAGGGTAAGGACTGTTTTTCTCTATAACTAATTGAAAATGTATCTATAACAAAACACTCACATTGTTATTGATTGCAGGTCGAACCGGAAGGAGAAGTTCGGGTCGAGCCGCTGAGCATTCTCGACCGGAGAGAAGTGCAGTTGCGGAAGCGGGTTATTACCCAAATTAAAGTGCAATGGCAGCACTATGGGCCAGAAGAGGCCACTTGGGAGGACGAAGAGCTGTTTCGGAAAGCCTATCCAGAACTGTTTGGAGACACTAGACATCGGGACGATGTCCAATCTTAGGAGGGGGAGATGTGATGACCCCGTAAATGTAATTATCTAAAAAGTTTACTGCAGTAAAAACTGAATGATATTGAGAACTATTTTCTTTTGAAGAATAATCTGTTGATTTGAATTATGCATTAAAGTAATGTTTAAAGAATTACTCAAGAGCATTGAATTTCCCAAAAGGGGAAACAGTTACTGAAACTGAAAATAACCACCTTCCTTAACTGGAAAGGTCTCCAGGAAAAAGGAAAGGGGGTGGATAGTTTCTTTTTGTGCTGTAGAGACAGACAAAAGAGAAAAAAAAGAAGAAAAGGGTAATTGTTTTGAGGACTAAGTCTGGTAAGGACCAGATAGTCCAGCACACAGTGCTAGCTTACTGAGGATAGTGATCCGGTAAGCAGAAGCTTGGGGGGAGACTCAGGTCTTGAGAGACTGAGCTCACGGTTGGGTGGAAAACAAGCGGTACACATCTATTATGGCGGAAGAAGTGTTCTAGACTCAGCTTACCAGAGGGAATCAGGTAAGTGCCCGAACCTTCATATGCCTGGATATTTATAGTTCAGATGTGATTATCTGAGCAATTGATTATAAAGATTAAGAAGTGACTTACATAGTAAATAACCTAGCTGTAGAAGTAAGAGCTAGTCTGTCGGAGAATCACTACCTGAGGTTAAACTGTCAGTATTAAAGATACTGAGACTGTGTAGCTCAGAGGTATCAGATTAGAAAGTGGTCTACCTAAGTAAACCAGAAGACAGAATGCAACTGTACCAGTATATGGCCAAGGCAGTTAGACCATAATATTCTGTGCAGGAAAGAAATGTAATCAGGGTAGCCTAAATTTCCAGAGTTGAGAATGGCTAAATCCTTTAAGGTGACAGGCGGACTATTATTAAATAAGTCTGTTAACCCATTGAATGATTACACGTTGAGAGAGAGACTGATCACAGAAAGAATTGAAACCCTCGTATCATTAGTAAAAACTGAGTTGCGTTAACAAGCAAGACCATCACGGTCGCTAACAGTAATACAAAGATTATAATATCTGTAGATGCTATGCTAGAGTAAGGAAAACAAGAAAATAGAGTTATGGTAGAGCATAGAGCTAACCGGTATAGCCGTGGCATGCAGGACTCATTCAAGTCCAAGTAATGAAAGGAAAGAAGTTAGCAATAGATTAAGAACCCCTGCCGCGGGTATTCAAGAAGTATTATATCACTGTGTGTGGTATTCAAGAAATTTTAACCACGATGTGAGGAAAACAAAGATATGAGACCACTGTGTAAACCATGCCGAGACGGCATAACCCATGCATTAAAATTACATAAAAATGCTTTAAGAACAATAACCACTCGCATGCATTATGAGATTAGGGAAATATGTATCCCGTAAGGCCACAAGAGTGACGGCTGCTCATAACAAGCTAGAATATCAAAACATCTGATGTCTAAATTAAATAGCTACCTAGATTATACATTGCAGAGCTCAGGGTTCGAATGGGTGAATCTTGAACCGTCGACCGATTCTCTATGGAGACTGAGAATGCTCAACGAGGAAACCCCATTCTATTCATTCAAACCCTTTACCTCGGCCGGCCAAACATATACAGGATCTAGATGCTAGCCCGATGGGTATTTCACACATAAACAAAACAAAATATCGGCAAACAGAGATAGCTGTAAAAGTGTCTGTATATATATATTTTCTCGGCTATGAGATTTAACCAGTGAGATATTAAAAAGGAAAACTTTATGCATATAGAACATGGCGAAACGGCACAGACATCCGTGACAGAGAATCAAGCCATTAATTGAGAAAATACATATATGCATTAAATCAAAAACTGAACCATAGGAATATACAAATAAGCCAGCCACTGGTTCGAGCCAGGGTTGTAGATAATTTAAAGGAGATGAGTCCATAGTCAAGTCTTACACAGCAAATACAAATATGGAGAGCGGTATAGTAAATCCCCGCCTCGATAGTAACCATACGTCTATAAACAAAAAGAAACAAGTTTCAAATCTCGGAAGAGTTAACAACGTAGGTTCATCAAGACCTGCGACCAACCAAGACAATGGGGTTGGGGTCTCTTCGCTAGTACCGAGGGCAAAACCCTGGTAAAATCTGAAAGCTATGACAGAAGGGAAACCACCATAACAAACTTCGCAGCCGGATAAATACCTGTGGTTGAGCTCGGCGGGCTTCAACTGGGTTGTCACCTCTCCACGTTGTTGAAACCTACAACCTGTCATAGCCATGACGAGAAATTAAACATTTATGAAGTAATGTTAAAGTAAATAAACTTGTAGAGCCTTTGAGAAAGAGTAGTATACCTCACAGCGTCGGCCATGGTGTCTTTGGAGCTGGAGCTCTTTCGGATGGCGCCAGAACCTGTAATCGCGGAGGTCATGGCGCGGAGCAGAAGACCAATCCATGCAGCAGGAAACAAGGAACGAAAGAATGGCAAGGAAAACCTCGATTAACCCGGGAGGCACCAAATATAAACTATGCTGCCGGTAAAGAAACGTGGAACCCTTCCAGCCGTAGATTTCTTCAATCAAACGAGCACCGTCGATGATTGCACCCATACCCAAAAGCCAGGCGCGGGAAGAGTCCAAGCACAGTATTCCAAGCCGTGTTCACGTGAAACGTCCGGCACATTTCAATACCCTTGCCAGATGTCCCACGCAGGAGGCGCCAACAGTTGGGCAGAGTACAACTATGCTGAGCTCGGACATTTAACATAAGGGCCTCGAACCATGAGACTGATAAATTAACTTGCTTATGCATTAACTGCCGAGTAGGTAAGGTAACATCAAGCATAGCTGGTCTTAACTTTAGCGCCTGCCACATATATACGTTGCCTTGGTTAGGCATGTATATATTGGTGGAGGCCATAGGTTGAACATATATTATTATAAACAGCAGTTAACCATTATTGTATGTGTAATAGTAATATACTAAATAAAAAAAAAAATATGTGTATATGTAAAGTTGTGGGAACGTGACAGGGTTATAGATTGAAACTCTCTGCTCAATAACCAAAGATTAATGTGATAGTGGAATTTTTAACATAAAAATAAATCATAATATTAAATATAAAATTTTATAAAACATATAATATAGTATAAAAACATTTTTATTGGAAGGAATTAGATTTAACAAACTTCAACAAACACTATGCAATTATTACTTTAAAAGGATTTATCTAGATAATGTGATAGTAGAATTTTAATATAAAAATGAGTCATAGTATTAAATATTAAATTTTATAAGAAACATATAATATAGTGTAGAAACATTTTCATTGGAAGGAATTAGATTTAACCGAATTCAACAAACACTATGCAATTATTTATTTAAAATGATTTATCCAGATACAAACAACAAGCATGTTACAAAAATATATACATTAAAACTAAAGAGTTGAAGGGGAAAAAATTGACTATTGTCACTTGTATGTTTCTTTACATTTATTAGTGAAACATTTCTCTCTAGAATATAAAATATAAATGGCTAATTAACAACTTGCTTTCGAACTTCCTAACTTTAAATCCATGGTTGTGTTGCTTAGTTAACAAAGGAAAAGCTACATATTTTTCTACTACATTAGAACATATTACTAGTCCTTGTTAAAGTGACTCAATACTAATCAAGACAAGATAATTAGGAAACAATAAATTAATACTCATAATAGATAACAAGAATAGTACATTTACTTCAATAAAAAAAATTAACACTATATTACACAAACAACTCAATAAAATATGTCTACCTTTGAAGACTATTATAAACAAGTCCATTACACTTAAAACATTATAATAAAGTACGCTAAATTGATATTATTTATGGCTACATATCATATAAAAACTAAAGAAATTGTTATACGAAGTCCATTATGAGTGCCCCATGTTCTCCAAGTTTCATCCCAAAAAAAATTCTTAAAAGCACATGTGCAAATTTCTTAATTTCCTTCACTCTCCATTTCTTGATTCTTAATATGTAAAGCAAGTAAATATTACTATAAAATATATTTTCTACATGGGTAAGTTATTTTTAACAAAATTAGATAAATGTAACCAGCACAATCATATTAACAAGATGTATCCACATGATGTCGTTTTTTATTTAATAATTTGCATGGTAATCTCATAATTATATTAGGTAAATGTGAAAAAATAAACATGGATTTAGGTAGTTAATATTTTGATGCACTCTCTAACTAGTACGACCACATGAGCAAATGCCATTTCCTCCCTTCTACAAACTATGTATCTACATGATGTGATTTTTTATTAGATCATTTGCATGGTAATTTCATAATTATACTATGTAAATATGGAAAGGGAAACATGGATTTAGAGAAGAAAGGTAGTTAATATTTTAAATTTCATCCAAAATACCACTATGCTAGCATCTCACATTTATAACCATAAGATAAATATTAGGATTAAAAGAAAGATTATTCTACCAACTTTCAGTAGTATCAAGGCTATCCATGTAATCAAGTTCCTATGAAAAATATAACTTATTTTTAAGCAATACTTTGAGCCTAATTACACAAGAAAGAAAATACAATAGACTCAGCACCATAATTAGTCTTGTCATAAATGACACAAATCACTGTCAAAATGAAGAATACTATTACACACATATTTTAATAAAATTACATAAATTTTACAAAGAAATAAATATTGGAAGCTCAATTTAGAAACATACACAAAAACTAGAAAGAAAGAAACATCATTAGCCTCACTTGTAAACTAAAATATTCAATGATATTTCACTCATACAAATAATAAATTGTCAACAAGTAGCCTCAATGTTTAATAAATTTAAAAATTTGAAAGAGGTGTTAAAATTATAATAGAGATACCATGAACTTACAAATATCAATAGCTCAAAATAAAAATATAAGTAAAAGTCTCAAAAACATAAAATTTGAAAAAAAAACATAAAATCATAATAGAGATGCCATGAATTTAGACCAACATCAAAAGTGGAAACACTTTCAAATGATATGGGTGACTCCTTCTTACTATATAAATTTAACAAATTATAACTATATTCCACATTCATACCAGAAAGATTAGATTTTCATATATTACAATCATAAAGATGGTTGAAATTGTTTTTTTGGTAAAATACAAAAATATATAAAAAATTACACGTATCTATCAAATTTATACAAAGTAAGAATCGATACACTTATTTTAATGAAATTAAATTAAATAAATACAAACTTATAAAGAGTGAAACCTTGGAAGCTCAACTGGAAACTAATCTAGAAAACTAGAAAACAGAAAAGAAAAAAAAAAAATTCGACTTATAAAAAAGAATATTCAATGATATTTTGAAGACACAAATACTAGATTTTAAGAAAGTAGCTTTAAATTTCACCAAATTTCCTGAACTTGAAATAAGTGTTGAAATTACAAATGAACTTGTAAATGTCAATATGTTAGATCAAAATGTAGGTCAATATGTCAAAAACATAAAATTTAAAATAATAACATAAAATCATAATCGAGATGCCATGAAATTCAACAAAAAGATATATGAAAACCCTTTCAAATCATACCTTTGATTCCTTCTTGTTGCATCCATATAACTAACCATCCGTGTCTTCCGCATTCATACAACAAACATGAGATATTCATACATTATTAGCATAAAAAAATTTAAATAGAAATATTTGTAGAAGATAACAAAATATATATATATATATATATATATATATATATATATATATATATATATATATATATATATATATATATATATATTCATTTTTCCAAATCTCATAAACTTGTTGCAACTCCACCTCAGGTGTGTAATGATCCAGGTGGATGTTCGTGGCCACCTACTTGTCCCACTTGGACTCCCATAATTGTCTCTATCAGTTTTTTAGTTTCCTTATTTGTAGCACAATTTACTATTTTTAGCAATTTTTCGGGTCCCGAACTTCTGGAGCTATTTTGAGGCCCTAAATGACATTCTTTCGGAAATCTGGGAGCAACATGGGTCCATGGATTGATGTTTCTCATCCCAAAGTTGTAGTGCTCGGATAGATATTTCTAACAAGATATTGTGCACATCAAACGGAGACCCCGGGAAGTTGATGTACCAATTTACGTGAAACAGGGCCCATAACTTGGCGTTTCATCTCCTAGGGTTAGGTTTTTGGATGTTTAGGGTTTTCCATTATTTCTCAACAATACATAGGCCTTCGAGCCTCATTGTAACCCAGTTCAGAGGCTTGTAGCCGCCACATCTCTTCTCAGAGATAAGCTACCATTGCCCTAGCTAGTTTATTTCCATTTCTGTCTGTAAGCATATTTCAGTATTTTATAGTAATGAAATGAAGTATTATTTTTGTTTCATTTCTATATGTATGGTTATATCTTTAATTTTTTGTGTTCTTGTTTAAATCCGGATTAGTGGTATTAGAGCGGTCTGCTTTTTCTTTGTTTTTCTTTACATGTCCCCAACAAGGTCATGATATAAGGAGTTAGGGCTCGAACTGGTCTAACCTTTGCAAGAAGAGCCTCACAAATCCTGACAACCTCCCATGGTGGATGAAAATAAAGACGAGGGGGCAAGAGATTCTATCAAAATTTTGCTCGAAGAAGCCCTCGAGCGACAAAGGAACGCGATGATGGACAGCTTTGCCCAAATCCTTTAGCGGCTACCCAGAGGCGACGCATCGGCTTCCAACAGCTACTCTGGAAACGCCACACCCTTTAATGTACAAGTTAATTTTGAAATCCCCATCTTCGAGGGTCAAATAGTCTGCCTTTTAACTTTACTATCTGCATTGCGCACTTTACCATCTGCATCGTGCCACCATTGGTGATCCACTTAATAACATATGGTCCAATCCAAGGCATCAAACTGATCAACTCTCGACAGTAGTCCCCAAATTCGTCAATGTAATCATGCACATCCTGTTTTATCACCACGGTTTTCTTCTCAAGAAAGTCCTTTTGTATTCCTTCCTCAAGCTTCTTGACTTCTGCTTCCACCATGGCACTTTTCTCCCTTAACCGAACTCTTTCATTCATGAGTTCTTGGAGCCTAAGATTACCCTGCTGGATCTCTTCATTAGGTCCCAAGCATTCTTCTTCGAGCTCTTCCAACTGCACCATCCCTTCTTCCAAGGCTTTGCGATCTGTCATATCCGTGGGCGCTGCTATGCACGAACTAGCCATGATAGACTCCATCGACATTACAACGTTTGCTCCATAGGTCAGCCTAGAAGGCATCTGTTCCATCAGTTTCTTTCACATCGCCCTATAAGCCCATAAAACTGCTGGTACGCGCAAGTCCCAATCACTTCGTTGCGCATTATATACCTTGTTCAGTGCTCCGCACACCTCGTTAAATGCTTCTGCATCGATAACCTTATGAGTGCTCGTTCTCTCCACACCATGTCGTTCCAACTTGAGGAACCATTTGCGCATTTTCCCCCCCAACACATGCTTATTGACCGTATCTCCCAACGCGAAGTTCATGTTCATCTGCATAGGTTGTTTTCCATATGTCAGCATCCACCTAGCTAGATGTGCATGTGGTTTATCCTACCCATTCCATTTATCTGTCAATCGCACTCTAGGCTTCCCAAACTGTGTGCACATCACTCTCCTGCATTCGCGCCAATCTTCAAAGCTCCCTTTGTGCATACCCCACCACCTCGCGGGTGTAGCACGCAGTACCCAATTTAAGGCCTAGAAACATTGCTTTTCCAACACCTCCCTTTCAAACTTATCTAGGAAAGTATCTACCTCACCTAAACCATCATACGTAGGAAAATATCTTGCTTTTATCGATACACAATGTAGTGACCTTGTCATCATGTTACAATTATAGCGTGGTTACTTCGTGTAACCAGTTCTACCATCATTCTATATCCTCATCCGAATTTGACATATAGGAGCTTTCACGCTCCCATGAGATCCACTTGACCGTGGTGGGATTTACCTAGTCTTTCTCTTACGCGATTATCTTGTAGATGCATTCCAAATCATCGTCACTTTCATAGTCACACACTGGATCTGTATAGCGCGATCCTTCCGTAGGGTCCAAGGTTATAACTACACGCAGAGACTTCTCAAAAATCATCTTGCGCTTCTTCATATTAATCACCCCATTCATGTCAGTGGCCCAATCAATTCCTAAGAGCACATGATAGAGATTGTTGTCATCAACAATCTCTATTACTTCAAAGTCTACTAGCGTGCTCGCTCCCTCAATATCCATAGTGATTCCCTGCAATCTCCCCATAGGTATTATATTCTGCTGGTTCGCCATTCGCAGCTGAATAGGAGACCATTGTAGTGTAGGCCTCCCCATGCATTACCATGTCTGCTTCGACAGAACGTTCGCGTCCGACACTAAATCCATAATTACTTGGTCCATCTCATATTCTCCAATCTATGTGGTTAGCCTCATTTCTCTCCGTGTCCTAATCTTGTGTTTTCCAATCTTTCAGACTACGCGTGGTTCTCCTGGCGCAATCCAAACACATTTGTTAATGATTTCTTGCAATCCTTTTATAGCCTTACTGTCACGCAGTAGCTTCATGCACGTTTCCAGGAATGGCGTAAGCATAGATGGGTCCATTTCTGGCTCCAGTCTATCTTTTCTTTCTGAAGTGGAGGCATCAGCGAAGTTCTTCTTAGCTTCCATGAAGGTTTCCTTAGCACACTCCAAATCAAACTCTACTTCTTTCGTCGGAGTCTTATGAACCCAAGTACTATCTTCGGGTTTTTTGCCTTTATCATCTCTCGTCGCAATACCACTTCGGAGCGCAATGTTCACATTTGAATCTTCCTCGCATGGCTTAAACCTCATCATTTGCAGATTCTCAGTCAGGGGAGGTGGTAGCGCTCCCTTGTCATGTATCTTAGCTATCATCGTAGGACAATCTTCCGTCTCATGATCAAACAAGGTATAATACAGACATGATGGACGCGTTGGGTTCGTATAATCATGGGCATAATGTCCTGGACCTCTACAATTGTAGCATATCAATTGTCTGTGACCTCATCTAGGTCCTCCTCTACCTCAGCCTCGTCCGTGCCCCTGAAATCCTTTTCGCGCCACTCCTGCATTCTGGTCTAGGGGCCGCGTTTCAGCCTAAACTCTATAGGTGGGAGTTCTATCCATCATCAGCTCATAGCTTCTACAAGTGTGCTGATAGTGTCCAACTGATCTACAAAAATGATAAAACAACTGTTGCGAATTCTACGTGTACTTCTATAACAAATGACAGTTGCCCATAGCATGCTTTCCTCCTATTTGACAAATCTTACACCACAAGGAAGGTGCCACGCTAGGTCCTTCTTGTTCTTCCAGCCTTAATGACATCGGTCCTCCTCCCGTGAGGTAATTTGCGAACACAGGGCAATGGTCCTTATCATGACCCCGACCCTTGCATTTTATGCACCACACCTCTTCACACACTTCTGGTTAGGTTGTCATGTCCTATTTCAAACTTTGCATCTCAAGGCACAAGTTTTTCAACTGCGCATGGATCTGCCGAACTCCCAAGTTAGGATCCTGAATCGGGGTTTCATGTAGCCTCATCGCGATCTCCAAGGCCTCTTCCTAAGTCATTAACCTTTGTTGTGACAGCATTTTCCGCAAATGCAGCGTTAGTGATGCTACAAACCATTCGCAGTGTTGTCCATCTGTCAAAGTCATATTAGCTTCGCGAATCATAAACTTCAGTCTCTAATCCAGCTCCCAAGGAGTCTCACCTAGTAGCATTGTGATCTCTTTGAATCCAATGATTGACTACACTTCTCACTCTAACCTGCTAAATTCTCTGTTTAGTACAATTTGGGTATCCGTGATTCCCGCATTTGGATTGTCATTAGAATGCTTAATATACTAGGTCACCGCACGATCCTGTAGAGTGCTAACTAGCATCAGTTTCTTTATATTATCATCCGTAACTCCCTGTGCTTCCAATATGTCTCTTATCACGAACCAAAACTAGTTCGGATCTTCATTTCCTACTCCCTTGAACACAGGAAACTTTATCATGCTTGCCATATTGAATCACGGTGGCGGTGGAGGTGGTACAGGTGAAGATGGAGGTGAAGGTGCTGAAGTTGGTGGTGGTGTGGGTTGGGGTGGTATGCATGGAATCCTTTGCCTTATCAAATGGATTGCACTTCATGGTGAGACCTTCGCGATCTCTTCATCGTCCCCTCACAGAGGTGAAATCAAAGGGCTATTCTCTGGTCCCTTACTTCCTTCGTCTCTGTAGGCTTTTCCACTTCACGTAGTTCTAGACATCAAGGTAATTGCATAACCCTTTTTTCACACAATAGCATTTTAATCCAAGTATTTAGAGACTTTACGTACTTACCTCGCGGTCCTTTGAGGAAGCATCGCTTTGCCTCGTTATAGCTAACTGAAGTATCTACCACGAACTCAGTAATGAATCCTCCTATAATTCGATCGCGCCAGTGATCAACAACGTTCACCATCGTATCCTCTGATGCTTCCAATATGCACACCAACTTTGAGGTCCACACAACAGGATTATCGAGTTTCCACCTTCCTTGCCTATTTGGTAGCTTCATGATCCACTCGTACATCTCAACAGGAAAAGATGCGAAAAATATTTCATGGACCTCTATGTACAAGTAGTAGTCTAACCACTCTTCTTTTGTAAGTCACGGATTCTTGTTATCCTGCGTCGCGAACTCATGAATTGTTCAGTCCAACCACACTTAAATCTCCTTCTTAGTTGGATTCCAATGATATGACATCAGACATCTCTATGCAAATTCCGATCCCAGCAACAAAAACATTTGTTGGCTTGAGGGGGCCTGACCCAGGTTAGGAGTTAATTAGCCAAACAGATGCCTGTACTACTGTCCCTTTTGGAAATAGCCCGCGGAGCACGAACTGAGGTCTCACCTGAAGCAGTATGGGGGGATGTTGGAACCAAGTTTCCACACCCTTGAGATGTCTGAGGGTTCGATTTACTCCAACTGTGAATACCTTCATCCAAGTCACTTCGCGCACTATCCTAACCTGCAAGGCCTTCGCGATCTGTTATACTCACCTTCACGCAACCCTCACCAGGGGTTGAGGTTATTTCACGCTGCTAGTTCCCCAAGTTATACCATGAATCTTACTTATCTTCTTATAATAGTTAGTTATCTTCGTGTAAACTGATACTTTTTCTTTTATTCACTTTATCAACACATTTATATAAGTTCGCACATCATATTAACAATAGAAATGAAATTTATATCTCATACATTCAATGCACAAAACAAGAAAAATATACACAAAAATGATGTAAAACTTCTCTTTATTACCTCTCCAAAGGTTACAGACTCGACTCGCCTTGCGCACTTAGCTGCGGACTACTAGGCCTCTGCGCAATCAGCTGCAGAGCATTCTCCTACTCTACAACCCAAACACTCGACTTGACACTTTGATAAGACTCAACTCTCCTATATTCTCCATTCATGATTATCATTCCCTTAATTCTCTAACTGATTTACAACTTAGAGCCTCGCTCTATTTATACAATCCCATGGTTCGCGGACCATGGGTGGATCTCTAAAGCTGACATTACTTTTACAAAAATGAGGGCAGAAAACCCTATGACTCATTTACAATCTTCGCACTCCGCGCCCACAAAACACGGAGTCTTTACATCGGATTGGGTCAAAATCTGTGCTTTAAGCCCCAAAATGTTCCTTGGGGGATCCCGTGCCCAACAAGGAACCTTGTGGAGGGCACTTCACAGACAAACGGACACGATACAAAGTCCTTTCAACAGGTTATTATTGGCCAACAATATTTCAGGATGCCAAGAAGTTTGTGAAGGGATGTGATAGTTGCTAAAGGATGGGCCAACCACTACAATCAGATGAGATGTCATTACAACCCCAAATTGTCTTAGAACCTTTTGAGAAATGGGCCCTAGATTTTGTTGGACTAATTAATCCTTCATCTAGACATAAATCTTACATCTTGGTCTGCACTAACTATGTCACAAAATAGGTTGAGCCAAAGGCACTAACCAGAGCCACGAAGCAGGTTGTCTTAGACTTTCTATTTGAAGACATATTTTTCTAATTTGGCATACGTAAGGAGATAGTCACAAACGGAGGGCCCCAGTTCACATCTCATAGGATCCTAGAGTTGGTTGAAAAATATGAAATCCATCATAGAATCAAAACACCTTATCATCCACAAGAAAATGGCCAAGTGGAAAGCACTAACAGAGTCATTGAGGGGATCCTTACTAAGGCTATGGCCAGTCACCAAAGAAATTGGGCTGACAAACTTCCATAAGTGTTGTGGGCATACAAGACTACATGGAGGAATACCACTGGATTCTCACCATATAAACTTGTGTATGATAAAAATCTCTTATTCCCCATTGAGTTCAAAATCAAGACACTAAGAACAACATTGCAGGTCAATTTGGATCTGGCTATAGCACAAAAGCAGAGATTGAACCAACTTAATGAATTGGAGGAGAAATGGTTAGCTGCTATCTAGCAAACAGAGATTATCCAACAACAGAGAGCTAAGTGGCATGACAGATTCATCAAGAAGAAGAAGTTACATAAAAGATATTGGGCTCTCTTTTACGACTCATGAGTTAAAGACTTCAAGGGTAAGCTCTACGATGGTTAGGTCCCCATGAGGTAGATGTAGTATTTGACAATGGGACTGTAAATTTGGTGACCCTTGATAGTGCGAGGACACCATTGCTTGCAAATGGGCACAGTCTTATGTTATATCACAAACCTGCTTCAAGGGATTCTTTCATCAACATTGTCACAAGTTCAGATCTTTGGATTATAGGAATAAGGGAAAGCCCCCGTGTGTTGAAAAAATTCTAATTTTTTCCGATAAGTGTAATAGTTTAAAATCAACTACGGTTGGTGCTTGTTACACCTTCAAACTCTAAAAAAAAAACATAATAAAATAATCTGTCTGTGAAAACCTTTCCCAGGAGAAAACCACCTTCTGGAAGCTGTTACACACTCTGTAACAACATCTGTTATTTCAAAGCCTACCTTACGATAGTGTTGTTACATGATATTTTCTTTTCTATTTTTGTAAAAATTAAATAATATATACTAGTCATCTTGGCTGTTACACCTGTAACAGCCGATGAATTTTAGAAATAAGTAAGATATTTTATTGTAATAAACAGTAGGCATCATCTTGATTCTTGTCATCGGAGTTAAGTTCGCGTGTCTCGCCATTGGAGCAAGGGTCACGCATCGCGCCACCCATGACTTCTCCCCACATCACCCAGGTATATCATACAAAGGTAATATTGTTATTCGCTTTATTTGGTAATTATGGCACCTTAACATGAGTTTTGACGGTCGAGGACGGCTATCACATTTAAGCCAGGGGAGGGAGTGAATCATATTGCGACATGCCCTTCACATGACTTGTGATTATTCAAGAAAACCTGCAATTAAGGCATGTTGACCTAGTAGTTATTGTTACTTAATGCCCGATCATACCAAAAAGGGGAAGTGTACCTTCGACGAGACCTCCCATAACTTAGCATTAATAAGGCAATATTACTATGTAGTACGAACCATGATTGCAAAATCCTCACTTGCGACACCCTACCACCCTACCCTTTACCCTTGCTAGAGCATTGCATCCCCATTCAGAGTGCTTAGAGAGGTGGGAAAAGAAAAATGCAGGCTGAAACAGCTAATTCGTGTGCCGACTACCCCAGAACTTCTAAAGGAAAGTGCTCGCCATGCTTGATTCCAATGGTGTGAACAACACGTAAATCCGAGTCTCGATGGAGAAGTTAGAGCTAGTCAAAGTTTGTGGAAAACTAGGGCAAAAAATGTAAAAAAGTCAAAGCTCAACATTCAACCAGGTCAACGGTCAACCAAGTCAATGCCTACGTTAGCAAGGATATGTGTCAACCCGGGAATGAGCCACGAGTCTTGGATGATGTCAGCAGAGGAGGTGACATGGCAGATTGTGATTGTTTCATATAGGCCAATCCGGTGCTAACACGTAGCAGCCCAGATTTTTCCCAATTTGGCCTCATTTCCAAAATTTTGGGGATCATGGAGGATTGAACCCCTAACCTCCCAGAGTGGCAATGACTTCGCCAAAACTAGCTCACCGGTTGAGCTATTGCATGCCTTGGTAACGCAAGCAGTGAGTTTGTATTTTGTTGTGTCGGGATTCTCGCCAGAAAAAGGCCAGAAGATCGGGGTCAACCCCACGACCGCCGGACCTTTGAAGTTATAGTTATCATTATATTTCGAATTGCAATATCCCACATTCACCGCGAATAGCAATCACATATGGTATATTAATACCATACAAACGATGTACAACCAACGGATCAACGAAGCTGATGCATATTATATCGCATATCCAATGTATAACGTAACCAATGGCGGAATGGTCTGGCGGGGGTTTCGAACCCTCAACCTTCCAAAATTATATATATGCAATGATTTAATACACCTCCGCTAACCAACATGTCAGCGATTTGAGCTTGAAACACAGCCGAACCAATTTTTTAATAAACTGTTGTAGGTGCCGAACCCGCCATACCACCAGCGTGCCGACCAAGGTGGTTTTGTGCAGGCCAGAGTGGTTTTTTCCAAACTGAGGGTGGTTTTGCAGGGACAGAGGTGGTTTTGGACCATTCCAAGGGGTCTGGAGGTCTCAGTGACCAAATATGGTCAAGTTTATACTCATTTGACTCAAATTTTCGAGTTGAACACAGTGGTGAGGTCCATTTTCTCATTTGAGTCTCTGTTTTCGAGCTCATACATGCAACAAAAATTTGAAGACAAAATAAAGAGGTCAGCACTGGAAGACAAAGGACTAGGAGACGTAGCCAAAAAGTCTGGTGAACGCCTTTATTAAATTTTGTTATGTTGATGTGTTTGAATGTGTTTTCCACTTGTTTATGTGTTTATGTTATTTGAAATCTTTTCAATCCATTGCATTAAGTAACTTAAATGAATTCACATAAAGTTTGTAATACCTTTTTCATTAACAGATCAAGTGGTATCAGAGCACCAAGGTTTTTAAGGTTTGACAAGTTTATGTGAAGATTTGAATGCTTACTAGGTTGAGGCTCAGATGAGATGAAGGTGAACTTTTTGAGGTGAATCCAGAGATTGGAAGGGTCTTTTCACAAAGAAGGATAGCAGAAGAAACTCCACTTGGATCAAAATCTCAATTCTTGGATAGTTTCATGACGATATGTGCAATGGTGGAAGAGATGTATCACAAGTTTAAGAAGAACAAAGATGAAGGCACTTCATCACCCAAAGATCAGGAAGATAAGGGAAAGGGAGGGATTCTTCCTACACCGTCTCCTCCATCCTCACCATTATCATCATCAGCATCCTCTTCTTCTCATAAATCTAGTCCTTCTAAGAAGAAAAAGAAGAAATCCTCTTTGATCAAATTAGATGTAAAATTTGCTTTGCCAATTTATGATGGAGAACTTAATGCTGAAAAGCTTGATAATTGGATAAGACAAATTGAAGTATATTGCAGGGTGGAGAAAGTTGTTTCAGAAAGGAAGAAGATCCAGCTTGCTAAAATTTGACTTGGAGGAACCGCACTTGTATGGTGGGAAGGCTAGACACAAGCAGATCTCCAAAATCATGGTAAAATCATTTCAACTTGAAATGAATTTGTTTCTACCATTAAAAAGAAGTTTTATCCCTTGTCTTATATGCAACATGCAATGATGAGTTGGAAAAAACTACATCAATTAAAAGGTCAAAGTGTTCAAAGTTATACTCAGGAATTCCGTAAGAGATCTTTAATATTCGGCATATCATTGGACTCACCAGAGACATTGTTGAAATACATAGGTGGTCTTCATAGTTATTTGAGGCATACCATACTTATGTTTAATCCAACTAGCTTAGATGATGTATCGGTTCAAGCAACTCATCTAGAAGCTAGAGGTAAAAATGTAACCCAAGATGTTGGGAAATCATCCAAACCTATTGAAAGCAAGAATAAAGGCAAGAAGAAACTTAAATGGAAGGAGAAGAAAACAAACAATGTGAAGAAAGATAAACCTTCATGCACTCATTGTAAGAAGGAAGGTCACAATGAGGCACATTGCTGGTCATTGCATTCAGAATTGAAGCCTAAGAAGTTTGGGAGTAAAGAGCGAAAGAATGTTGCTGCTATTCAAAAGGACTTGGGATCAGATTCAGGTGATGAGACAACGGTTACAACTACAAGTATAAAAGGTAAAGATTCTAAAGCATATACAAGTACTTCTTTGCATTCTATTGATAATGATAATGATGAGAGGAAAGGAAATGACCTATTTCACATTAGAGTCATTTCCAAGCATACTAAAATTGATACTTTATTTGGTAGTGGATCACAAGTTAATTTGATTTCTGAAGGAATTGTAAAGAAGTTGGGTCTAGAAACAAAACCTCATAAAAATCCATATCCATTAGTTTGAGTGTGTGATAAAACTAAGCTACAAGTTACGAAACAATTTAAACTTCGTTTTGCTATTGGGTCAAAGTTTGTAGATGAGGTTGAGTTAGACATAGTCCCATTGGACATATGTGGAATTGTATTAGGAAGTCCATACTTGTATGATAGAAATTTTATCTTCTATCGAACTGAAAATAAGTATCAACTCACTAAGGATGGAATTGAATATATTGTAAGGGCTTGTGAAATCAACGATAACTTCTCTCTCATAAATTTAGGACAGATGAAAAGAATTATAAATTCAAGTAAACAATTTTACTTATGATTGTAAAAGCAAAGGATATTGGTAAATCCAATGCATTCCAAGGCTGTAATCCTAAACAGAAAGCAAATCTGGTTAAAGTTGTTTCTGATTATGATATTATGTTTCAAGAGCCTAAAGGGCTTCCACCCAAGTGAGAGATAGAACATGAGACTTATTTGCAGCAAGATGCTCCACTACCTAATGTTGGAATGTATAGGTTATCAACTCTAGAGAATGTAGAGATAAATAAGCAAGTACAAGAGTTGCTCGATCAAGGGTTTATTCAACCAAGCACATCAACGTGCAGATCACCTATTGTGTTAGTGCGAAAGAAATATGGTTTGTGGAGAATGTGCATTGATTTTAGAGCATTAAATAAAATCACAATAAAGAATCATTATCGTCTTCCTCATATTCATGATCTGTTAGATCAGTTAAAAGATGTAGTTTACTTCTCTAAATTGGACTTGCGAAGCGGATACCATCAGATCAGAGTTGCAGAATAGGATGTATGAAATACTTCTTTCAAAACAAAGCAAGGAATCTATGGATGGATGGTTATGCCTTTTGGCTTAATTAACGCTCCAGCTACATTCATGTGAGTCATGAATGATGTATTTAGGCCATTCATTGATGATTTTGTAATAGTCTATTTAGATGATATTCTTGTTTTCAGTAGAACATGGGATGAACATGTAAAGCATGTAAAGCAAGTTTTAGATGTTTTTAAAAGAGAAAATCTCTATGTAAAACTGTCAAAATGTGAATTTGGCAGAACATCTTTGAATTATTTGGGTTATATTGTAGGGGTGGTGAATTGAAGATAGACCCTCTAAGGTTGAAGCCATTGTAAATTAGCCTAAGCCCAATAATGCTACAGAAGTTAGAAGTTTCTTAGGGGAAACACAATATTGGAGAAAGTTTATTGCAAACTTCTCTTTGATTGCAGCTCCTTTACATGCTTTGACAAGTGTGAAATAAGTGTTTCAGTGGGGAGGCAAACAACAAAGAGCCTTCGATGCATTGAAAGAAAGGATTAGTACAACACCAATACTAGTGCTACCAGATCTTCAGCATCCATTTGAGATCAAGACAGATGCAAGTGAATATGCCATGTGGGCAGTGTTGATGCAGCACAAAAAGCATATATGCTTTCATTCTGAGACATTCATATCTACAGTAGTTAACTATCCTACATATGATAAAGAATTGTATGCATTAGTTTAGAGTGTTAAAAAGTGGAAACATTACATAATGGGTAAAGAAACAGTCATACACATAGATCATCAACCACTTCAATATTTACACTCACAAACTAAATTGCAACAATCATGACATTACATGTGGATGGGTTTTCTACAACAATTTCATCTTGTTATCAGATGTAAGAAGGGCATACATAATAAGGTTGCAGACAGGTTATCCAGACCAATTATAAATGCATCCACAATACTTAAGCATAACTCAGTAATTCATGAAGGTTACATTGAACAATATGCTCAAGACACAGATTTTAAGGATGTATATGGAAATTTAGGACATCATGGCAAGCAAGTAAAAGAATTGGATTATTTCATAAAGGAAAAACTCTTATATCATTTGGGAAAGTTATGCATTCCAAAAACTGAAAGAGTTAATATAATTCAAGAAGAACATACTTATCTCATATCAGGTCATTTTGGTGTAAGTAAAATAGTTGTAGAATTACCAAGATTCTGCTATTGGCCACGAATGAATGAGACAATTTCTAGATATATTAAAGGATGTACTATGTGTGCTACAAGAAAGCCAAGTAATAGAGAATTAGGCTTTTATAATCCACTTCTAATTCCTTCTCATCCTTGGGAAAGTGTTTCCATGGATTTTGTTGGGGGATTTCCAAAGTCTAGAAAGAGTCATGATTATTTGTATGTAGTTGTGGATAGGTTCAGTAAGATGTGTCTTTCGACACCATGTTATAAATAGGTCACATCTGAATAAACTACAAAGTTGTTCTTTCAAAATGTATGGGTTCATTTTGGGTTACCCACTTCTATTGTATCCCATTGAGATTCTCAATTTGTCGGGAAATTTTGGTCAAGTCTATGGGAGTTAATGGACACAAATTTAGAGAAGAGCACGACATTTCATCCGCAAATAGATGGTCAGATAGAAGTGGTCAATAGGACAATGATACGGTTTCTTCGAGGATATTGTAGCAAGCATAATGAAACCAATTAGATATGGTCCTTTCAAAATACTTGAAAAAATTGGTGAAAATGCTTTCCGCCTAGATCTACCAACTTATATGCAGATCTATTGCATCGTAAATGTTGAAAAATTGCAATTTTAATAGCCTTCATTGATTGAAGATCCCGAAGAGCAAGGTCAGCTACCTTCCATTGAATTTATTTTGTCTGAGTATCTTAATGAGCTACAGGAGGACATAATTCTTGACAGGAGGATAAGGACTTCGCGACAAGGAAATGTTGAGTATCGTTGAGTTGGACTCAAAGGTACAAATCCAATCAAGGCACGATGGATAGAGATTGGAAAATTGAAGGAACTTTATCCTCACTTACTTCACAACTAAAACCAACTTTTGGCGGTCCAAAAGCTTCTAGTGGGGAGGAGTGATCCAAATTGGATCTAGTTTTGCCTCCAGGTCAAAGTCTTCAAATGTATATTAAAATTGGATCAAGTCAAAGTGCTTGTTAATATTATTCCAATGGTGTGAACGACGCGTAAATCTGAGTCTAGATGGAGAAGTTAGATCCAATCAAATTCGTGTAAAACTAGGGCAAAAAAAGTCAAAAATTCAAAGGGCAACAATCAACCAGGTCAACAGTCAACCAAGTTAATTCCTACGTCAGCAGGGACACGTGTCAACCCGGGAATGAGCAATGGGTCCTGGATGATGTCAGCAGAGGAGGTGACATGGCAGATTATGATTGGTACATATGGGCCAATCCGGTGCTGACATGTGGTAGCCTAGATTTTCCCCAAGTTGGCCTCATTTCCAAAATTTTGGGGATCATGGAGGATTGAACCCCTAACCTCCATGAGTGGCAATGAATTCGCCAGAACTAGCTCATTGGCTAAGCTATCGTAGGCCATGGTAATGGAAGCGGTGAGTTTGTACTTATGTTGTGTCGGGATTCTCGCCGGAAAAAGGTCGGACGGTTGGGGTCAACCCCACGACCGCCGGACCCTTGAAGTTATGGTTATGATTATATTTCGAAACATATGTAATATCCCACATTCACCATGAATAGGAATCACATATGGTATATTAATACCATACAAACCATGTACAACCAATGGAACATTGGAGCCAATGCATATTATATCACATATCCAATGTATGACGTAACCAATGGTGGAATGGTTAGGGGGGGATTTCGAATCTGACCTTCCAAAATTATATATATGCAATGATTTAACACACCTCTGCTAACCAACGTGTCAGCGGTTTGAGTTTGAAACAGATCCGAACCAATTTTTTAATAAACGGTTGCAAGTGCCGAACCTGCCATACCACTAACGTGCCGACCGAGGTGGTTTTGTGCAGGCCAGAGTGGTTTTTTCCAAACAGAGGGTGGTTTTGCAGGGACAGAGGTGGTTTGGACCATTCCAAGGGGTTTGGAGGTCACAGTGCCCAAATATGGTCAAGTTTATACTCATTTAACTCGAAATTTCTAGCTCAACATAGTGGTGAGGTCCATTTTCTCATTTGAGTCTTTGTTTTCGAGCTCATAACTGTAGCAGCAATTTGAAGACAAAATAAAGAGGTCAGCACTGGAAGTGAATGGACCAAGATACGTAGCCAGAAATTTTGGTGAACTCCTTTATTAACTTTTGCTGTGTTGATGTGTTTGAATGTCTTCTCAACTTGTTTATGTGTTTATGTTATTTGAAATCTTTTTGATCCATTGCACTAAGTAACATAAACGAATTCACATAAATTTTGTAATACCTTTTTCATTAACGAATCATGAAGCATGCTAGATTTTCAAGGATGCGGGTTGGTTTGAGTTCTTCCAGAGGTTGGAGGGATCAGACGGTTGTGTTGACATGGAATTTGCAAATAATTTAGAGAGAAACCAGACGGAAGTTAGGGGATTGAAGCTAGAGGTTATAGAAGAAGTGATTGCTCGAGTGATGGGATTACCAGTGGAAGGGAAGAGGTGGTTTAACAGGAAGGTTAATGACCCCTACTTGAAGGGGGATTTCCTCCAAGAGGAGGAGTCACTGGTAAAGAAAGGGACGGGGATCAACAGGTTGTCACTTCCCCAGTCATGGGCTGATGTTGTCCTATACCTCATCAAGTATATTACTTGTGAGGCAAGGGAAACAATTGTGCTCAATTACCACTTTCCATTGCCAAATCACCATTGACATCAACAACTGATCAATATTACCTACTTCTTATTGGGAAACATTAGGCATATGGCCATAGCCGTGAAAACAGTTGCGCATCCAGAATCATGCGTCACCAACCATGGCCTCATTAAGCTCATTGTGTTGGATGCCTTAAGCTACCAGGGTAGGAATTGGGAATAATTCATGAGGAAGAAGGCCAGGACCACCCATAGGAGGCAAACCAGGATGTCTGAGGAAGCTCCAGCACTGACAAAGGAGTAACCCCAGCCTTCGACAGTAAGGTTTGGTAAGAGGTCGGTCGACAAACCAATTGGTGATAGGTGGCCAAAGTAGAGGATAAGGGTTAGCAAGAACCCAGAGTCCCCATCCATGTCAAAGAAGAACAAATAGGCGGTAGAGCAGAAGGATGAGGAGCAGGCTCAGCCAGAGGAACCTTCTCCACCTGGTAAGAGCGAAACTCAATCCTTGTTGTTAAGAATTGAAAATTTAGAAAATGAGAATAAAGAGCTACGTGAACAACTAGCAGAGGGAAATGCAGAGGAAAGAGCCCAAGGGTTAGACACTTTGGCTGAGGCCATGGATAGGGCTAGAAGGGGAGATGTCCCGGGCACTATGTACAAGGCCTGTGCTGAGAAGCTAGTGGAAACAGGGTTTAGAGTCTGTGTAGAAAACACCACCTCGAGGGAAACACAAACTGAAATCTAGGAAGCTGGCACACAAGAACCCATTGAGGATGTTGCTGTTACACAAGAACCAACAACTGAGACAGCACAATCGACAAAAAGTGATATGGCATCGGATACACAGGAGCCCTTGGCTGACACTGCTGTTACACAAGAACTAGCAGTGGAGGCAAAAGTCGGCCAAGGAAAGGAAGGAGAAGCTAGCAACCAAAAGCCTATGGTTGACACTGCCGTTACACAAGAACCAATAGTGGAGACAGAAACTTACCTGGGGAAAAACGATATACAAAAGTCTGTGGATGACACTGTTGTTACACAAGAACTAGCAGTGGGAATGGAAGCTGATCAGGGTGATAAGGAAATTGTAACAAAATCCATTGACAAAGTTGTTGTTAAACAAGAACCAGTAGCTGAAGTGGAGCAATTTAACCCTCGAGAGGTTGTTACACCTCAATTGATAGTGCATGTGGGAGAACACCAGGTCCCGATGAAGGATGATGTTTTGAAAATATTTTTTTGTTACTAGAGCTACATAAATGGAAGTAGCATGCACTCTCTCTACAAGAGGGGGTGATCTCACTCAAGGGAGACAAAAGGATGATGGATTCCCTTAGGTAGAAATGGCTAAAGGAAGAATGGGAGAGAGAATGGGAAGCACAGAGGCACAAGGAAGCCATGGACAATAATGATGAATAGTTGTATCAACTACATTGACAGGTCTTGGACCTGATGAATGACAAGACCAAGCTCCGTGACCTTGCCCTAAACCTGCTAGCATGCAGGCGTCCATCCCCGTCGTATCAAGTGTTCCTTTGGGAACGATATTATTTATTTCAATTAAAAGTAGTTTTTGAGAATAGGTCTTATTTTGGTTCTTCAACCCAAACTTTTCTTGATATTTTTCGCTCCTGTGATTTTGACGAACAAAGCTTCCTTTGCGAGCTATTTTTGTACATTTTCATGTGTGAGTATATCAGAACGAAAATGGTAGCAAGTGTCTTCTCCTGTATGGGAGATTTTTAGTTGCGAGCCTTCCTTTCATTTATGAGTGACCAGATTGAGTGGCATCTGGCCATGAAATCAATAGAGGCTAATGAAGAAAGGACAAAATTATGGGTTAGACCTAACTCGAGGATGGTTTATGAACTCAGGCGTGATTTTAAGCTATTTCTGAGCACTCCATAGATCATGGAACAGTTGGTCGTCTATAGGAAAAGGATTGTGAGGATTTTCCTCAACCTGTATGCACATATGAAAAGTCGAGCACTAGCAGTATGTCTTAAACATGCTAAGGCCTGTAGCACTAAGTTACAAGAAGGAGATCCTTTTGAGTACAGAAATTTTGTGGCTGTTGTTACGCGGGTACCTGAGTATGCTCAGATCCTGTAGATATTGGGGGCATTCTGGATTGGGCTCAGATTTAAATTTCCTTTGATTTGGTTGCCAGTAGAAGAGTATCAGCCAGACTACCACCTGTGTGATTATGAAGAAGAATCCTGGCAACATCAGTTGATGGCCATTCAAGGGTACAGAGCTTTGGGTGAAGACACTGCTGGTGCTTACAATTTTATATTCTTGCATTGAGGGTATAACAAGAGAATATGAGATTTTGCATGGGGACATGCAATTCCTTCAGTTGGGGGGAGATGTTGGGTGTGTCTTTTTACCTATTTTCTGCACCTTCTTTCCCCAGTTTTGATCCTCTTATCCTCTAGGCCTATGAACTTTACATGATTAATTCCCCTCTTTCCCAATTTTATAACCTATTCTACTATCATGTTATTTTGTTGTATTTCATTGAATAATACGATACTTTATTCCTTTTTTTGGCTAACTGGAGGAGCATTGAAGAAGTATTTTGAAAAGAGATTCTCCTTTTCAGGTGTTGTTTGCGAGAGCAAGGTTATGGATTAGACATGCAGGGCTGATTAACCACAGAGAAGGGTAGAGTAGTTTATTGTTACACATTATATGTTGTCACAGGTTGTTGTTACACATTGAACATTGTTACAAGATGTTGTTACACTACGCGCAGATATGAGGGTCCGCTGGTACACCAAGGGTGTTGTTGCCAATGATCGTCATAATGTCCTGAACCGCTATTCACTCGCAAGATGCTATTGCACTGGAGTTGGAAAATGTGGGTACTATTCCACATAACAGCTGTTGACATTAGGAATTGTTTATTTTGGAAGCAACAGACCCAAGCAGTTGCAATCGTCGCTAATGTATATTTGTATTTAGAAATAGGTTGTAACTACTTTTATTTTTTATTAGCATGAGAATCGTGATATTCTCATGACTGATTTATTTCTAATTTCACGTATGTAATAGCTGTAAAGGAATTCGATTTTCCATGTACAAGGACATGGCATATAGAAGAGTATTGTTACTCTGTTTTTGTAACTTTGAATTATTTTTAATATTAATCATCACAATGATGTTGTTACTGCTCTTCAGCTGATTCATTAATTACTTTTTTGTTGTTCTTGTGCCCTGCTAAGGAGGAAGGGCCCTCCTCTTTGGTAGGGACTGCAGTGATAGAGGTAGTGTACATTCTAGTTTCGCTAATTGTTATATGGTTTCTTGTTGTTGTTGTAAAAATTGTGAATTACAATTGCTCTTGTTACAATTTATATTATGTTGTTACATTGAGTTAATAAAAAAAATGGTAGTAACCAACTGGAGTAGATATTAGTCACTGTGTGGCACACCCTTACTTTGATAGTTACGAAGTGTGATTCAATTCTATGGAGTGTTATTTTATGTCTACATGAATGATTTGATTCAGTAATTTTGGTTCAACAACTTTTATTGTTTTTTCCATTTTCTCATTCTTGGTTGTATTGTATCGGCACAAATAGTGCAAACTCCATTGAAACAATAAGACCTGCCCTGGGTTGACAATTAAATGTTGTAGTCTTGGTCAATTAGGATTAATTAAAACAACACTACAATCTCCCCTTTTGACATCAAGGGCAAAGGGTTGAACTAGATTGAATAAAGCACTTCCTTTTTAGACCTCAATACTTTAAGTATAATCTATTGATATGAATCATGAAAACTACATACTAACCATGCTCTCCCTGAGCATATACTAGACCTTCTAGAGATATAAAATAGCATACAAGACTGTAGGACTCGAATAAATGACTTACCATATACCAATGACTCTATGATCAATCTCCCAACATAATGGGATTGGACATTTGACCAAAATTTTACATCAATGTCCCAAAATAATGGGAATACATACATAACATGACTTGATCCTAATAGTCCATACATGACTAAATTTTAAAATGATTACACCATGGGTCTTTTCATGACCTTTACATCAAGATACATACATGAAATTCATAATCATAAATAATGATTTCAAGCATGATAATTAGCAGCCACCACCATGCATCATATAGAAATCTGCAACATAATCATATGGCAACAACAACATAAATTTTATAATGAAATAAGATGAACATCCTCATCATCAATAAGTAACGTAAGATAATATAGTTTAACATCGATCTCTCCAATATCATCAATACACAATCAAATATGCAAGGCTTCCAAACATCACTAAGAAACTGTATCATAGTATTGTGCAATAGATCTCTGTCAGCAACTCAAACCCTTGACCTCATGTCATCAAGGTCAACATGATCTCTCCACATATAGGAGGAGAAACACCATAGGTAGCATATACATGCATCAATAACATATGTGATAACCAAGAGTATCTCCACCATTAAAAGACATTAAGTAGAATATAACTGACTCACAACATCATCAACCAACACCTTTAGTGAACATACCTTCAAGCTTTAAAAACAACAAGAATAATACACCATTAAGAGCTTAACCAAATGACGCTCAAGCAACATATCGGAATCATCCATAACTTCACCACATGCAATCCAAATATCCAAGACATAGATACAACAACATGTATTTTTAGTAGTGAGTAATGAAATAAGACTCATGACAATAGTGATAACCATGTACTCATCATAGGAAACATCATGTAATAAGGAGTGCTCAAAAGTACATAATTCCAAAAGTGAATTATTAGAAGCATGGAAGATGCTCCCCCTAAACCTATGCCAATTCTTCATCATCAAATTTTCCCATATTCTTCTTACCAGCAAGACACACATTAAATAACCATATAAACAACAACAATGGCATAATATTTTGCAACAACTCATAACCTCATCATGAACCAACATAATTCCTAAGCAGTATATGGGCATCATTAACAGTCTGCAATAAATCAATTTCAAAACCAAAATGCCAATAATGTATTGATGAAACATATGAGAAGCTCCCCCCTAAATCTGTGCCACTTCTTTTTCATCACAACGAAGGATATGTGATTATCTAGATCAACTATTGTGTATACACATGACTTTATTTCATAAGAACCATGTACAGAATATAAAATACTGATTTTTATAGCCATATCTCCCCCTAACCATGTCATGTATTTTCTTGTTCACATTCTCTTCATCAATGCAGCATCAATATAAAATGAATAACAACACATGAAATCATGATCTAAGTAAACATGAATAGATCCCCCTGAGATAAAACGCCATTGATCCTGTGGACCTGACAATCATCATATGTTCTTCATGAGGTTATTTACCTCACATTCACTTCTATAGTCACTTAAAGAAGTATACTTTTAAGAAAAATGGACTACAGTAGGGACAATCTTCCCTACGTCTCTAACGAATGTTCCTTGTTCCTCCAAATTTGTTTGTAATTTCTAATCATGTGCCCAAATTTGTGGAACTTATCCATATTTTCCTTCCATTCCAAATTATTGACCCACAATCATTGACCTTATGCCCAAATTAGTTACAAGAAAAGCAACGTCCATCAAACCATCCTCTATGCCTAAGGATTGATGTTGAATTTGATATGGGATGTTTCCTTTCAGAGGTGTAACTTGATTCAATTTTATTTCAAAAAATGCTTATGATGGTTCTTGTCATTACATTGTGAAAATAAATCGATGTGGTTGTATCCAATGCCTATCTTGATTAGAGGAGAGTGTTTTTCATTGATAATATTCTTTAATGATTCAGATGCATTTACCCATTTGTTGATCTTCTCATAATATTTCTATAGAGTCACAATTTTTTATTCTGTTTTTACACAATGCCTTTCCTTTTCTTGAAGTTGTTTTGCTAATAATTATGTTCTTCTATTGGCTGTTATTAAATGTGTATTTAGCAAGTTCATTTCCTTGACATTATTACTTTATTTTGTTTCCAGTTCTTTGTTTGCATTCCTGATTCTATCAACTTCACTTAATGGTTTGATTAAATATTCTTCTTTATAACTATCTAATTCACTAGTTGATTGATCTTCAAGAGCCATAAATATTTGGTAACAACTGTTAGAATCTGAATTTGAATCTTCCTAATCATAAGATTGACTATATTCATTAGAATAAAAACTTTTTTGGCAGAAAACTTCTTTTTAGCATTTTTCTTTTCAACATCATTTCCTTTTTCTTTATTATCAATATTTTATTTATATGGAAATTTGGATGGATAGTGACCTACTCTTTCATAAGCATAACATTTAAAGGGAATCTTACGTTTGAATTTACCAGTTCCCACTTGCAACTTTCTCACAAAATTCACTTCTTCCTCATATAAAATGTAGCTTGCATCTTTAGACTTTTCTCTTTATTTCCCTTTGTATGTGGCTTTGAATGTTTCTTCTCTCATACCGGATGTATACCATTTTCTCATCTCATAAGCTGTCAAGATCCCATTTAATTTTTCAAGGGTAATATTCTTTCAATCCTGCATTTCTTCAATGGTGAAAACTTCAGAATTGAAATTTGGGGTTAGTGATCTCAAATTTTTTTCAATAACAACTATCCTTTATTTTGTCCCCATGACCTTTCATTGTGTTGACAATCTCGTCTAATCTAAGGAAAAATCTTGCAATGCTTTCATCATCATGCATTCTAAGAGACTCATTGAATTCTATATGTTTGAAGTTTAACACTTTTTACCTTAGTGTCACCTTCATAGCTTTCAACAAGCTTATACCATATTTCCTTTGCAGTGCTCAACTGCATGAATTTCACAAAATCATATTCAACAAATCCTGCCAATATATCATTTACTCCCTTTTCATTTTTCTCGTATGGCTTCTTTCCTACATTATCAGTGGGAGTGGAGTTGTTGACAGTGTTGGAAATCCATCAACCAAGGGGGCCTCCCTGATGAAAATTCCCAACTAGAATTCCCACCATTTGGTGTGGGAGACCTTCCAGAACTAAGGCCTAACTCCCATATATTCTTATAGATTTTCCTTGGCTACAAATTTCAACACGAGAGAGCAATGTATGGCTGCTTTCGAATTAGCAAGGGGATATGCCTTGCAAAATTTTCAACTATGTAATGTATCAAGTTTCTTCTACCGAAGGGGAGAGAAAAGTGAGTCTTTAAAAGATAAGTAATAGTACTAATATAGTAAATACACATGAGCATATACATATGAGTGAATAATTGGAAAACTAGAAAAATAGTTCACATAGAAGCAACAAGCGTTAAAACGCATACAACATACCTTCAAAAAGATAAGTACCAAATCCACAAAAATAGTTCAATTTCCTTAGTATAGATGAAACAACATACATCGCAAACATCCCAAGAATAGTCTTACATTATTTACAACATATGCATGAAAGTCTGCTAGCTCAATGAGATTTTGAGTTAAGAAAAAGTTCTAAAATGTACAATACAATGAACACCACTATCCCTAATAGCGGAGCATTAGAGCAACAACTTTCTCCTCCAAAAGAAGTATATTTCTCTCTTATTCTTGGTAGGTGGAGCCAAGGTGAAAAGTACTTTACATGATCAATGAGGGTGTATATATAAAAAATTGGGGGATCATTCACCTCCCTTGTGACTCTTGGACTTCCCTCCTAAGAATTTGACTTCCCTATGACCTTTCAACTCCTACATGACTTTTCACATTATATACATTTCTCTTGGAATTCCAGTTTACATTACATTTCCCCAATATGAATTTACATATTTCAGAAATGATGTGGCAAATCATGACTCATGACAGGACATGAAATGACTCTCATGACATGTACTGGATGATGATGTGGTAGTATCAAGTCATTCTTCGATGCTACTTTCTTTTTGTCTCCTAAAATATAGATCATGTTCTTCTTCTTCCTCCTCCATAAGGATTGAAGGTAGGGAGTCTTCAAAGTGATCTTGATTTTCGGTTGTTGCTGCAATCTAGTGTCCCTTCGTCTTTCTTGATTGATCCAATTCTCTTTGTAACTACAAAGGTGTCTTCTATTATGGTCTCCTTATTCATCTCCTTCATCATCATACTGTCGTAACATGATAGAATCCCTACAACTGAAATCCACTCATGACAAGACAACATCAGTCCAATAAAACCTGTAGTCTAACATGCTTTAGGATAGGTGTTGTTTGAGACGTAATCATGTGATAGGCTTGGAGACAGGCTTAGGAATTGCACAATTGAGCAACTCAGGAGCTCGAGGGGTTGGGCTTGAGGCTAAAGCCTCAATGTTTCCCATTGCATAGTTCTAGAAGGAAAGAGACCAAGAGATTATTCTATTGTGAAATTCAAGGGCTCAAGGTGGAGGCTTGATTCTTGAGACTACACAGTGCGCAGAGGAGGCCGTCTGAAGGAAGGAATTGGCTGTTTTTGAGCCCAAAGGTTGGGATTAAGCACTGAGATTGCACAGTGCGTAGTTTGAAAGGTAGGGACTACACATTTCACAGTGCCAAGAGGAAATTTTGAATCTTGAGCACTGAGATTGTACAGTGCACAGTACAGGAAGGCCAAGTGAGGCCAAGTTACTTGGGTGAAAACTTTTCCAAATTTGACTAAGTGTGGGATCAGTAAGGCCAAGGTGAACATGGGAAAGAATTGAGCATGATCACACACTTAGAAAAATTTACAACACAATATTTATCACTCGGAACACATGAAAAACATGCTTCCCTCAATGCGATGACGTTACATTGGATTACCCAAAGTGTAACACAAAAGGTACACTTTGCGACGATGGTGATGACACTTGTGCGACAATGCTTAAGGCTTTGGGAATAGGTGTGACACATGTCTACATGATAATAATTATCATTAAGACCAAGTTACCCCTTTAAGCAAGCCAAAAATATATATTTGCGATGTGCGACGCTTGCCATGCCAAAAGACAACATTTACAATAGTAAGAGAAACGTGCAAATGACACTTGCAAAATGCAAGTAAAATTGAAAGAAACAAATGTAAAAGTGAAGATAGCATGAAAACGAAACTTATTATAGTGAAAAAAAGAAAACGTGACAATGAAAAACATGAAAGTGATACTTACGAAATCAAAGGTGCACAAAAGAAACAGTTGGGAAAACTCACCAAAATAGAAGAATAATCGCAACCAAAAGTGAGAAATCGTTGATAAAAGTGCCCACTGACTGTCAACATAGGTTGAACATTGCACAGGCACCATGTTAATGGAATTTGGCCATGTTAATCAAGTTTGCATAAAAGAGTGTGCTCATGAACTTGTTGTAGACTCAGCATGTGTGTGTAGGTGCCTTTGACACTTATCGATCAAACATAAAGTGACTATGGAATGAACGATCACAATATTCACAGTAGGCTCTAAAATTCAAGTGTAGACAAAAATTTGGAGGGTGTTTTTCATAGAAATAATAGGAGGTTGGGTATTGATATCCAAGTTCAAAAAAAGGCCATACATCAACTCCCAATGACTACAAATATGTTCTCATTCTCACCTTCCAAACACAAAGTTAGTTCCATTAAACAAAGGTGGATTTGCATAAAATACAACTTCCATCTTACTTATCCCTTTAGATCTCCTTTTAAGCGATCAAGCTCCTTATAAGGGACCTACTCTGATACTAACTGTTAGGAAAAATACTTAGAGGGGGGAAGGTGAATCATTATTTTTAATTCACTTTAGCTTTCAATTTCTCACTCAAAAATATGTACACTATTGTCATTCATGAAATATGTGTGTATACGCGGGTTGAGAGAAATAAAATCTGTATATCCAATTTACTTAATTTTTCATAAATTCCATCAATTATTTAACCTAACCAATGCATCATTGTTTCTTTAGTTATTCTCTATTAAATAACCATGAACATTAAAGAGCTGATAAACCATCAACACGTAAGAAACACATCAACACATGATAAACACCAATGTTTTAGGTGGAAACTCAATGTGGGAGAAAACCACAATTTTTGTCGTCTCTCTATTCTTTCTTATTATATAAAGAAAATATTTATTACATCTCGTATTGGAGCAGACTCTTACTAGCACGCACGCTACTACTTGCAATAGGATACAACCTTCACTCATTCTCCAACACCCACTAGAAGCAAGCTACAACCCATTGATCTCATTTACCAGCTCCTACCAAAAGGGAGAACCTACCTGTTATAGACAATTTTGTGCCTTGCAGCATCAGGCATGAATTGTCAATAATCCAAGGGATCCAAAGTCCCTAAACATGATGTTCCTACCCCTAGAGGAACAAGGTCAGCAAACCAACAACTCTCAGATCAGTTCTCCACCTGAAAACACTCAAAAACAAGCAATCCTGAAATCAAAGCAGGTGCTCCACTAGGCTTCTGCGCTGAAACTCAACTCCTCCATGGTGTACCTGCGTTGCAAAGCAAGTGGAACAAAGGCCACCTGCGCTGAGCGAGATGGGACAAGTGGCACACTGAGTCATTGCTCTGGAATCTTCCAAAAATGACACTTGGATCAGGGATTTCACCTTGTGATGAGTTAGAGGCTCTGTTTCTCCAAGTGGAAGCAAGGTTCTCCAAGTGGACTCAAGAACTGAAGATCAACTGAAGAGAGAGAGGACACAAGGCAACTACACATCAGTTGCAAGCTGACTCATCCTTTCTCAATTCATCTATATATTGAGCTCTCTCCTATGAGCTCAAGAGGCTGGAATTTTGTGCAAAGTAATGATATGCTGTTGGTTTCACTATAGAGCTATTGGGTGATTGCTTGAAGGAGGTGAAGAGGAGAAATTCTTTCTGCTGGGAGGTGTTGCTGGATTGGGGCCTTCAATGGTTGTAACCTTCTCAGAACTTTACTTCTTCATTAATCAAAGCTATTGAGGTTCTTCTATATGCACTTGTTTCAATGATGCGTTGTGATAATTGTATATTTTATTTATGCTAATCCTTGAATCAGTTATGATTGCATGCTTCTTGTAGTTTCCTTCTTTGTTATTTTGCAGGATCTCATTGTAGCTGGGCCAGCAAAAGAGCAAGGAGCTGGGAGCAAGCAGCCAAAGAGAAGAGTTTGGATTCGACATTAAGCGCAAGGCAACGGTTAGTGCCTTTCCTCATTCTCTCTTGCTTTCATAAAGAAGTAAACCTTAAGTAGTTTTCTTTACAGTTGTTGCTGAGGTACTATCACCCTTAGAGTGGGATAGGGTCATCCGAGTCGGATACTTTTCCCTACAACAAAACTGGCGACCATACTGGGGATCGAACCTATTTGATTGTTTGTAGTATTTTGCTATTCATTTCCTGAACAAAAGAGTACCAAATCGAAAAGCTTTTGACTATATCAAAAGCGAAGTAGAGGGCGGCTACTCTAGCTCATTTCTGAGCATGTTCATGATTTGAAGAGCTGATCTACAAGGATCCTTGTAAGCTCTTAGTGATAGCTTTTCACCTTCCTTTTCATCCCTTAGTGTGTGCTTGACTGACTGCTTCTGATTTGAGCAAAAACTGTGCATTTTTGAGAAAATTGTGACCCGGAAACTGAGAAAACGCAACTTTCGTTTTCCAAAGCAGGTAGTACACAGGCTACCTTCTTTGCAACGCAGGTCCCGAAGGGGTTACCTGCGCTGAGAGCCAGACTGGCTGTGCAGCACCTGCGTTGGCCCAATTTTGCCTTGTGCAGTTGGGGTTTCCTCCCTTTCTCTTGCCTGTTTTCACTTAGATTTTGCTGTTAGTTGTCAGTCTTGTACCTATTCTGAAACCAACCTTACTTGCCATCATTCCGCCTCTGTTATATAACGAAATTGTACTTGTTCTTTTGTATTTCTTACATCATTTACAATTCCCTATAACGAAAGTGAACTAGTCTTGCTTTGGCCTCTTAGATCTGAACCTGTGTTAGGCATTTTGCTGGTCTAAAGAGTTAGCTTGTTTGCTATCCACAGCTGATTAGTCTTTTTACTTTCGTCATTATGGTTTGATTTCATGCATTTCCAGTGATTAAACAAGTAAATCTTAAGGTGTCTTTTGATTTTGGACAAGCTTGTTTACTTTCGCTTTAAATCGAAATCAAAGTTATATAACAACTTTCTTTTTGTAACACATCAAAATTAAGAAAGGGAAAAGAAAATACATGCATTGTGCATTTTGCATTTCACTGTTTGCATGACGATTTAGGAAATTTTGCATTAGTGTGTGCTCTATGATCTGTGTGAAAAGATTTGCCTTTCTTTTCCCTCAGTAGTTAAGATTTTCAAAGTTGAAAGATTGAAAAGTTTGCTTCTCATCTTAGACTGCATTCAGGAATTTGTTACATACATCTCGTGGTGATCCTTAAAGGAAAACTGCTAAACAAGATCAACATTAAAATAAATTCAATTTACATAACAACGCTTTGTAACATAACGCAAACACATAGAGGTCTAGGTAGAGATGTGTTCCGGCGTCGTTAAACATAGTGACTGTCGATCTCTACGAAGATGGGTGATTCCTCCTGAGAGTCGGTGGCACTAATACGGACTTGTGCTCCCACGTACCGTCGCGTATATATTGGGAGACCCCTATAGGAACAAAGCCTTTATCCATAGGAAGCCGTGTCGGCCGCCCTACTGATCGCGATGCAGTGAACACAGCATTCACGAAGATCGACCACCCGTACCGTAAAACGTATTCTGTGGTTTCGCAAAAAGTTTGGCACACCCTCTGCCTAGAACTCCAGAGAAGTTTCTTTTGGCCTTTTTCAAACTCTATAACTGAAAAAGTCCATCCGAGCATTTGTCACTTCGGGCTCGTTAAAACATCGAAGGAGACTAGAGTCATCTTTAGCTTTTTCTCGACTCTTAAAACATGAAAAAGCAAAGTTGTGTCTAAAGCGTAGTTAATAAAATTTATTTTAATCGGAACATAATCACCTGTTATTCCCACGTTGATCTTTCAGTTGAAAAGTATGGAGCCCACCAACCAAGGAAGTCACCTTGGCGGAAGTCCCAATCCCTTCTCCTCTTGGGGAGATGTTGGTGCGCCTCATATGGCCACATTGTCACTTCCAGGATTGACAATTGGCCTACCTGTATGGCTCTTTTCAACTAATGTAGTTCAGATCGCCACTAATCCTGAGCAGTCGAATCAACAGTCAGACCAGTCTAGAGCTACCCACCAGCCTTCCACTTCTTACAATTCTTCCTCTGATCCCTCATCTTCACAAGGTAGAGCCGGCATAAGTCAGCCTCCCATGGAGAAGAAGGAAAAGAAGAAGAGAGAAAAGAAGCAGAAGGGGCCTATGGCGAAGGCGACTGGGGGCAAGCAAAAGACATCTGACAAAAATCCACACACTGCACCGACCGGGCCTAAATCGCCATGTGTCATTTGCAAAGGGACCCACTTCCATCGTGATTATCCTTGTATTCCCCGGATATTAAGAGACTGGTCCCCCAGGTTGCACAATCCGGTAGCATCAACCTCTGATAGTCATGTTGATTGCAGTCCGTCGACTAGCGAGAGTGAAGGATGAAGAGGGAGACCAAGATCACCCTGTATGCTGTGTGAAGGCGATCACTCCATCCACCGTTGTCCATTCTTAGATGAGGCAAAGAGAGTTTTGGAAGATCGTCCGGTTTCACCGTTACGACTTCCCCCTGGATACCAAAAACTCGCGCCTGATCCCTCGATAGTTGAAAATCCAGCTGGCCCGCTCAAGTGGTCAGCTGAAGTGTCGGTCATTGAGAATGAACCTACTGAATCCAGACCAGACGAAAGTCTAAAGGTCGAAACGGTAGTTGACCCGGTTCTTCCTTCAGAGGTTTCATCCTCAAATGACACCGTCGTTGAAGATTCATCTTCAAATGACACCCTCACTGAAGAGAGTAAGGATGACACCGTCCATATTCTTTTCATCAACACAGACTCTGATGAGCATCAGGGCAATGCACCCATTCCTTTATCGCAGGAAGGAACATCGCCAGGGTCGTATCCGGCTGTGTATTCGGTCCCACCACCAAGCGACCTGGTTGTATCCTTTGATTGGAATCAACTAGGCAGACCCCGGTTACCAGCCAGTATCCCATTCAGAATCATCGTCCAAATCTACAGAATGGTGATGGCTAGAACTATCATTGATGAAGGGGCATCTGTGAGTATCCTTTCCTCTATTGCTTGGAAAGCACTGGGTTCCCCGGCGCTTTTACCTGAGATGAGAAATCTATCAGGTTTTGATAAAGGAACCAGTCGCCCGTTAGGGATTCTCCCCAATGTTCCCATTACATTGAAAGGGAAGACAGTTCATATGAACGTCATGGTCGTCCAGGGACCCTTGGTGTATAACTTACTCCTTGGACGAGACTATATATATTGCATGGAGGCGATAGTGTCCTCACTCTTCAAAGTTATGTGTTTTCCGCACGAAGGAAGAATGGTCAAGCTCGTAGACCAACTTTCATTTCCAGGATCACGCATCGCAAATAGTCAAATACCATCCCTTAACGGTTTATTCACTCAAGGAATGCCTCCACCCCCGGTTCTACTTCCTGATGAATGCGAGTGATTTGGAAGAAAGAACTGGGACCCAAGGGGCATGCACCCTGGCCTGCCTTGGGCAGAGAAAACCTTGGGTATAAAGTTAATTTCCGCAGAAGAATGGGACTAGTCCGTACCCCGTCCGAAAGAAGGAAAAGAGGGTTGTTCTAGAATAAAGTTCTTTTGTCAAAGTTATGGGAGCGAAATAATCGGCTCCCTTTGTCTAAAAAGTAGGCTCTCTTGAGGGAGGAGATCCATTTGTGGCAGCAAGTAGTAACCATTTTTGAAGGCAAGCCTCACCCATTAAAACATATGTTTTGAAGGATAAGTAGGGGTAGCCTCCAAAGAAAGAGATGAAATTGCTGCAACAAGTAGTCACCATCCTTAGCAACCTAATGATAGACATCGTCGAAAAAAAGAGTTTAGTTTGCGGCAGCAAATAAAACCATTTTTCGGGTAATAAGAAAGAGGAAGAACCTTGAAATTATACTTTATACCTGGGGGCATGCGAACCTTTTGGAGTGCAAGCATGGGATGGCTATTTATTTTTTAAACTTTTAGGTCCTCCCTTTAAACCTGTAGGTCTAACCCGTTAAACTCGTAGGATTAGCCGTTTCCAGCTTGCATAAAGAAAGGATGTGGGGCAAAAGTTAAAACTTGCCAAATAGGAGCATAGCTTCGTGAGATAAAGCTCCTTAAAAAATAGCTATCTCACCTGAGGCGTTTCTTGTATTATGACTGGTATAATCGAGCAGTTTTAGCAATGTTCATGCTCGTTAAAAAATAAACGCAAGATCCGAGCAGTTTTAGCGCATAGTTCATGCTCGTTAAAAAATAAACATAAGTTGTGAGCAATCTTCCCCTAGAGTTCAAGCTCACCCAGAAAAAATGAACCGGTAAATAACCTTGGTAAATGTAACCTTTGACAGCCATATTAAAGCCCTTGGTCATGTTCTTGCAGTCTCACCTCCATCCATTCATTTGGCTAATCGTTCATCTCCATATGTTTGTTTACCCATTTTGAGGAACAGCTGCGAAGAGTGATTTCACTTAGCCATCCTTGTGACACTGTCGTGATTGGAAAATTCCAACCTGTACCTGGAATCTGCTGCTATCCCTGTTTATCACTCGTTCCTCAAAAGACAAGTCTTCTTTGAGCTCTTTTCACTAACTCGTAAAAAATGAAAAGTTTGCCGAGTTTTGTCCTTCCAGCTCGTTAAAAGGACCGGAAGAGCTATCCCTCCTCTAGATTTTAATCTTTTTGGACCTGAGGGATTATTGCACAAAAAGATCGAGCGCTTGTTTTGTTCGGCTCGTTAAAGCAATCGAAAACTCATCCCTTCTGTATTGTTTTATACTTTTTCGGACTTAAGGGATTAAATGACGAAAAAGGAATTCTGGAGTTGACTTTATGTACCTTTTCAGACTCTCTAAAAATGAAAAGGACCGAGTTATCCTTGTCGTTAGACTCGTTAAATTCATTAAATAGCGACAAACTTGTCTTTAGACGAGAACGAGTTTCCCTATCGCTAGGCTCGTTAAAACATAGCGATGGGCTTGCCCGAAGGGCAGGTTATAGAACAAGCATATGTTATCCTCCTCAAGCTTGATAAAAATAAAGAGGTACTGGTCAGCAATGACTGGGGAAAAATTGGGAGAACCTCACAACTTTAATGGTAGCAAGTCGCTCTTGAACATGACACTTTGTCCTCCGTATCACATCGGGTTGGGTTGTTTCATTCACCGGTCTCATCACCATGGTCCTCGCCACACCATCCACATTTGGGGTAATGCTACCAATCCATCACATCAGTGTCGTTATATGTTCAAGAGATGTTGTTCTGCAAAGAGTCAACCGTGTCCCATCCACTGCCATACATTGTCCTTCATCCATTTCATGACCGCCACCCTGAATCATACATCACAGTTTGTTTCCACCTCATCACAATCATTAGCTCCGTTCCATGTCACTGATGTGGGATTCATTAAGGCCCTCCTTTGACGGATCGCTCCTTTTCGACATCAGCTCATTATCCAAGGAGTTGATCTAGGAACACCCCCTTCAGTACTTTGAAGCTTGCATGCCTCAATGGCAAGTTTCTCACTTCCGGCGACAGGTATACATCAATGACCTTCGACCAGAAGATTTTGCATGGTGGTCGACGCCAAGTCCTTTATTCGCACCATGTGAATTGTACTGCCGTACCTTGAGGGTCATCATCCTTATCGGTGATTCCTCTCGCGCTTGTTAACGGTTTACATCATTGACCGGTAATCAAGCGATGTCTTTCCATGTTCGACTTCAAGAAATTCTCACATGGATCGACTTGTACATCGAGTGAAGATCGGAAGAGATTGAAGACCCCGGATCTAGTTTCATCCATCCGGGCTGCGATATATATTCAGGATATAAAGACATTTGATATGTACATCATTGCAGCAGATGATCATCCTTCTCAAAGGATGATAATTTCAGCAAAGAATTATCAGTCTATCATCAGACGATCGTCTGTGCTATGTACCAAAATGAATTTATAAAGCTGAGCATGGGAATGCCCGCCTCAGCTAGATCATGAAAAAGAATGAAAAATAATGTATTGTATTGTATCTTATTACAGGACACTTCTCAGCAGATTGAATGAACTTCGGATCCTCCTAATAAAGCATTTCACCCGATAAACGACCTCATACTTTAGGGGGCATCTGTTATAGACAATTTTGTGCCTTGCAGCATCAGGCATGAATTGTCAATAATCCAAGGGATCCAAAGTCCCTAAACATGATGTTCCTACCCCTAGAGGAACAAGGTCAGCAAACCAACAGCTCTCAGATCAGTTCTCCACCTGAAAACACTCAAAAACAAGCAATCCTGAAATCAAAGCAGGTGCTCCACTAGGCTTCTGCGCTGAAACTCAACTCCTCCATGGTGTACCTGCGTTGCAAAGCAAGTGGAACAAAGGCCACCTGCGCTGAGCGAGATGGGACAAGTGGCACACTGAGTCATTGCTCTGGAATCTTCCAAAAATGACACTTGGATCAGGGATTTCGCCTTGTGATGAGTCAGAGGCTCTGTTTCTCCAAGTGGAAGCAAGGTTCTCCAAGTGGACTCAAGAGCTGAAGATCAACTGAAGAGAGAGAGGACACAAGGCAGCTACACATCAGTTGCAAGCTGACTCATCCTTTCTCAATTCATCTATATATTGAGCTCTCTCCTATGAGCTCAAGAGGCTGGAATTTTGTGCAAAGTAATGATATGCTGTTGGTTTCACTATAGAGCTATTGGGTGATTGCTTGAAGGAGGTGAAGAGGAGAAATTCTTTCTGCTGGGAGGTGTTGCTGGATTGGGGCCTTCAATGGTTGTAACCTTTTCAGAAATTTACTTCTTCATTAATAAAAGCTATTGAGGTTCTTCTATATGCACTTGTTTCAATGATGCGTTGTGATAATTGTATATTTGATTTATGCTAATCCTTGAATCAGTTATGATTGCATGCTTCTTGTAGTTTCCTTCTTTGTTATTTTGCAGGATCTCATTGTAGCTGGGCCAGCAAAAGAGCAAGGAGCTGGGAGCAAGCAGCCAAAGAGAAGAGTTTGGATTCGACATTAAGCGCAAGGCAACGGTTAGTGCCTTTCCTCATTCTCTCTTGCTTTCATAGAGAAGTAAACCTTAAGTAGTTTTCTTTACAGTTGTTGCTGAGGTACTATCACCCTTAGAGTGGGATAGGGTCATCCGAGTCGGATACTTTTCCCTACAACACTACCCCCTGAACAAATCTACCAGCTACCACTAGAAGGAATCTCTAACTACCTTACTTAAGGCTCTAAGCACCTCTCATGGACCACGTTTCATAATATTTCATACTCGATCCACGTGTCTCAAATACGCATCAAAACATGTAGACCACTTTTCACCAAATTTTCACACTGGACCCACACCCAACATTATGCTCAATACCAATTAATCACTATGAAACCAAACACTGAATCAAATTATCCAATCACTGGACGAACCAAGAATAATAAAATATTGAATCAATATCAAATCACCATAACTAGATCATACCAATGCACAACCACCCATCAATATACCAAGTCATAAATCAATCCACTAAGTAACCTGTCATGAATAAAGATAATAGTCACTCTGTCATCAACATAGTCAGTGCAAACCTTGATCAAATTTACTTTAGAATGTATACACGATTGTTATGAAGAAAATATACATATATATGTGCTTCCTCTGCATATAACCTATGCACAGATCTCAATTTAATGAACACTCGACCATTTTACTAACTGAATCACTATAACATTGAACCAACAATTGAAACAAGTATTGAACCAACCACATATCCTTGAACCATACCCAATTACACTTCTGCAACATTATAACTAATAAATATACCAATCCACAACCAAACATATCAATACTTCATTGACAGATAACAACAAATAATACAAACCTCATAAATTTATTTGACATCCAAACCTTTGTAAACGACTCAAATCAAGAAGAAATCTAAAGGAAAATTATCTTAGTATATATACGTGACTATTGTGAAGAATATTCGCGTATGTATGCGACTATCCTAAAGCAAACCTGCGTACACATCTTAAATTACTGAATCAAATTCTTCGCGCAAATCATAACACATGGCAAACCCATATCTTGTGCCTATATTGTCAACATCACATATTACTGCACAATCAAATCCTACCATCACTATAACCCCAGATCTAGCATTGTTATCTACACAGACATAAATAGATCAAGCAAGTATATTCATTTGTCTTCACTACACTTTCAGATCTATCAAATCTTAGCCATCTCCTTGCTTCCTGGTGCACACCTATTTCGGATCAAATCACACATGAATAAACCATTCACTTGCACACGTAACTCCTTGATCTCCATCTCCGAGCATCTGTTCTCACCATATATCACATACCAAGGTAGAGGAATAGGCCACGGGTTTGGTCTCGTACTCATGTTACATGAACTTCTAAGAGAACGTCATGGGTAAGAAATTTAGGAATAGGTAAGAAATTTAGGATATAGAAATGAAATCTTATAATCATATTTACTTTACATTTTCACATATTAAATAAGATCTCAGAGAAACTAGATTGAATTTGGATTACTTTTTACTTGTCATTTTTTTTAAATCTTTGGGACTTTATATTCTAGTCAAAGAATTTTATGTAAATTAAAAAAACCTACATTTTCAATAACAAGATTTTGATTAAAAACTCTTTTTAATTTAAAAAATATATAAAGTACTAGATATAATAAATATTTGAAAAATATTTTAAATAAATTAGACACTTCAAAAAAAATAAAAAATAAAAGAAATATATATGTACAATAACTTATATGTCACATCAAATGAATGAATCTTACTATTTAAAGAAGTATTCAAAATAAAACCACGACATATTCATGAATGATGTAAAAGTATCACAGAGTACCTCTATTTATGAATAATGTAAAAGTATCAAAGTGTGTCTCTCATATTTGGATCTGAACTTTGAGAAGACTTCTCAGGAAAAATCCTTGTAACATATTGCTATTTCAAACCATTATGAAGTTTTTATTAAAATTAAAAAATACAAATTATATTAATGAAAAGAGGATTAATATATTGAAACTTTTATATAAAAATAAAATTTAATATTAAATAATCATAATAAAAACATGGTATGGAACCAATTTAATTTGAAGGATCCAACTTAAATAAACACATTTCACTTTTTTGTTTAATTAAATTTTATTTAGATAAAAACAATGCTAGTTTGGAACTAGGGAAAAGAAGATATAATAGAAAAATGGTCATCTTACAAAGTATATATGTTCCCACTAAAAAGTCAAAGATATAAATTCGAGCGTTATTTAGTGAAATGTTTATAAAACATAAATAGTTAATTGCCACTTTGCTTTTGATATAATTGAATCTAAAAACATATTTGTGTTTCGTAACTATCAAACTAAAGGCTAGATATTTCTCCAAAACATTAGAACGTGCTACCAATCTTTGCTAAACTGATTAGTACTAATCAAGTCGATCTGGAAATAATAAAGTAGCACTCGCAATAGATGATAAGAATGGTGGATTTGCTTCCATAAATAATTAACACCAAATTACACAAACAAATCAATTAAATGTGCCTAACTTTGAGGATTATCATTTAACAACTTCATTACACTCAAGACATTATGCTAATGTATCTCAAATTGGTAGTAATTGTGGCTATTCAGTGTATAAAAATTAAATAGATTATTATAACAAGTCCACTCTGAATTCTTAATGTTCTTAATATTTCATCTCAAATATATATTTTTTTTTACTATACAAAGGAAATCTATGTTATATTTGTAAATTATTTTAACAATATCTAATAATTATCTAACAATAAATTGCATGGTAATTTCATAATTATATTAGGTAAATATGAAAAGCTAAATATAGATTTAGATAATCAAGACAACTCATATTTGAAATTACATTTAAGAAATAACAACATTATACCAACAAATAAAAATCTAATCAAAAGAATAATATTTCTACTAACATTCAATACGGGCACCTATTCACATAATTAAATCCCTATAAGAATACAACCTACTTTTTTAGCAATAAGTTGAGCCTAATTACCCAAAAAAAAAGAAAATATAATAAACTTAGCATCATAATTAGCATTGTCATATATCTAACAACTTATTTTAATGAAATTACATAAAATAAATAGAATTTTGCATAGAGAGAAATATTGGGAGCTCATACTCGAATTTTATTGAGGAAACTAGAATGAAAAGAACATAATTAGCTTGATTTGTTTAACGAACATAAAGAGTAAATTTTAGACATTAAAATTTGACCAATTTTTCCTAATTTGAAACAAGTACTCAAATTGCAACAATTATAACATGAATTTACACCAACAACATATATGTTAAAACACTTTCAAATGATACCTTTAATTCCTTCTTGTTGCATCTATGCAACAAACAAAACCTATATTCCACATTCATACAAGAAACATTAGAGTTTCATATATTACAAGCTTAAACATTCTTGAAATTAGTTTTTTAAATTTCTTTTTTTTTTTTTTTTTGGGTAAAAAACAATAAAAATAAACAATTTACAGGTATTTATTTATTTATGCAAAGTAAGAAAAACATATAAAGTAATGCACAAAAATATTGGAAGCTCGAAACTAATCAAGAAAACTAGAAAGGAAAAAAAACCGACCCTTGGTTTGATTTGTAAACAAAAATATTTAATGAATTTTTACTAACATAGATAGTAGATTCCAAGGCAAGTATCTTCAAAATTTGATCAAATTTTTAGAATTTGAAATAAATACTGAAATTGTAAATGAATATGTAAATTTTAATATGCCAAGAACATACAATTTGAAATAATAGCATAAAATCATAATAGAGATGTCATGAACTTGCAACAACAACTTATGTGAAAAATCTTTAAATGATAACTTTGATTTATTTTTATTGCATCCATGTAACTAGCAATCTTTGTTTGGATGTACTTGTGTATACCACTATGGTACTTGAGAACTAGTTGTTGCTTGTAGTCTTTGATACCTAGCTTAGGTTGCAAAGAAAAAAAAGTATTTGTGTACTCTAACATGATCTAACCTCTCTCCTATTGTAGGGTTGTCCATCTTGTATACTAATCATCATAGTTCCATACAGGGTTAAATTCTTCCTTAAGGGAATCAAAAAAATATTTCCAAATGGGCCCTACCTTAAATATTGCATACTCATCTTTGTTGTCTCTTTCAATAACCTTCCCACCAATATTTGACACGGGGAAGAGATTTCAATAGTGAAAAGGTGATCTTTTCATTGTTGGAAAATTTTTAGACAAAATAATAACCTTGTAACAGATTTAACCATTTTTCCAAAGCATTTGCATCTAATTGGCCTTCAAATAGGGGGATATCAAAGATAATGTGTACCTTAAAGGCCGTTGCACCTTCAAAATCACCATTGTTTGAAAGCATCTCAAATAATATTGGAATTTTTCAAGGGATCTAAATGCAATTTCCCATCATCTCACTTATATGTTGCACAAACGCTTCCTTGATCATCACATTGATAGGATCTCGTGCTCCATCATTTATCTTTTCTTACTTCATGGAAGTCCTTTTGAGTTGGTGAGAGAAATTCTTCCAAGGTGAAACTAAATGGAGACCCAACTCTTTGTACCCTCACCTCACTGCGGTCATGCACCAAGAAACAAGAAGGAGAAAATTACTCTACCATTGATGAAGGTTGTACAATGAATGAAATGAAAGGTAGGAATGGAACCGAAACACACACAAATAAATATAACAAAGAGAATAGCAATATAGTGAATACCCAACTTGAATTTTTAAGTAAAATAGTAGAATATTGTAAAACACAAATGGGTTACAATGGTGGCATTAATATATATATATATATATATATATATATATATATATATATATATATATATATATATATATATATATATATATATATATATATAGAGAGAGAGAGAGAGAGAGAGAGAGAGAGAGAGAGAGAGAGAGAGAGAGAGAGAGATGATTGCTACAAACATTCATAAATAATATGTCTAAAGAATGTTATTTTAACATAAAGAAAGAACCCTACAGTTTCAAAACCCTAACACTAGGATAGGAAGTGCTAAAAGGTTTATGATTCCCAAGGTACTTGGTACATCAGCTTCCTAGTGCATAACTTTTGTATACAATTTCTATTTTGGTTCAGAGTAGCATGTTGGAAATATCTATTTGATGGCTACAAATTTTAAACAAGGCCAAGGAATTCCATGGAAACCCCTACCCCACCACCCACACCCCCTCCCCTTAGGGAGTTGCGATAAATAATTTATAGGACATCAATATGACTCAAGAAGATTCTAACCCAAAAACTTGTAAAATAAATCCCAAGGATATAGAGAATGGTTGACTTAATAGAAGAGGTGGGTGGCCATCAATATCCACCTATATCATCAAACATTATCATCTTCACCATGGGCACCTCATGACCATGTTCCACTATATAGGAAATAAGAAGGGTAGAAGACTTTGAAGCATTTGATATGGATGAATTTTTTTATTGCATCTTAAAAAGAGATAGGTTTGGAGGATGAAGGCACTTAGGAACAAACCATTTCTCAACTCAATCACAACACTAAAAAGATGATTAAATATTTATCAATGCAATAAATAAATAGAGGATATTGATTATCAAGACATTTTTCTTCATAAATTAGACATTGATGAGCTATAGTAATTCTAGGTCATATCTCCTATTTCCATTTAAAAGTAACATAGAGTTTATGGATAATAGAGGAAAAATGGCTTTCTACATCAATTAAACACTCACAAAATAACTCATAATAATACAACATGATAAAACACAATAGAACATAACAACTTGCTAACTCAAATTTTCGTTACTTGAATTGCTTGAGGATACACGAAAAAAACCCATAAAACCTATGGAGAATCCACCAAAAAGATCATGGATAATTCACTAGTACAATCTATAGTACAATAATTATATTACTTTTAACTTATAAATGTGCATGACTAGTTACTCCTAACTTTAGGTTCTACTGAAAACTACTAGAAACTACCAACTAAGTTGGAGTAGTTAATAGGCTTCAACACTCCCCCTTAATCACGACAACTACTATTTACTGGTATAAGTCATAACTAATATTACAATACTTGATATTAAGTCAAAAAATGGTTTTGCTTCTACATGTTGGTGTAAGTTGTTACAAGCTTTATGTTGTAATTTTTTTCATCCAAATTTTATATTCTACATGCTTTTTCTTCTTCTTTAGCTTTAGATTTACTCTAGTCTTCTTCTTCAATACTTCTTCATCTTCAATTCTGCCTTTATATGTTTCTTCTTCTGCATGTACTTGTGTCTCAACTACTACTATTGAACTTTTATGCCAACCTTTGTAAGATAAAGACAATATCTTCATTTTCATTCATCTCATGTTCTATTATGCAACAACTTCAACAACTTTGATAGTTTCCTTCATTTATTTCGTTCCTTCTTCTATTGTAGTTAGGATGGATCTTTTATATTCACTTTCTTCCTCATTATACTTGGGTTATACATGTCACTCTTCAAGAAAATTAATTTAGCCTCACAAGAAAAATCAAATTTCACTACTAGGGTTTTCTCACCCGTTGGTGTTGCTATAAAAGTTGTTTTAATTCACCATCTTCAACTTCAATTTCATCTTCCACACATGTGTCTAGTGGGATTCACTTTTTGCATCATGCTGATACTCTATGTCTTGCACAAAGTCACATTTTTCTTTCAGAAAAATTTTTAACAATTTTTTTTGTAGTGTTTAGGGAAATTATAACCTCCATGTTTTGTATACCTTCTTGTGCTTTAAGAGACTCTTCCAAAATATCTCTAATTAATTTTGCAATATCAAAATCTTCCACTTCTCCTATTACAATGAGCACTTCATTAACAACTCCAATTCTTTGTAGCTCAACTCAATGTTGACAATGTTGCTCCCTCTCCCACTTTATGTCATCCCTAGAATATCCCAAACTTCTTTAGTTCAACTCAATGTTGACAATGTTGCTCCCCCTCCCACTTTATGTCATTCCTAGAATATCCCAAACTTCTTTAGCTCTATTTAATATTGCAATCTTGGGAATAATGTTGTTATTTGAACCTTTTTGAATGAGAAACAATGTTGTTGCATCATCCTTTCTATTGGATATAAATTGCTTGATTCATTTGATCTTGGGTCATAGCCTCATAAGGTGCTTGACATGAAGATTCTTCAAAGCCATACAAAACAATTTCCTATAACTCCTTTATTCGTAATTTGTTTCTTATTTATAATTTTTTCCAACAAAATAAGAGATTATGAAATATACGAATCATTGAAATATGCAAAAAATAAATAAAAAAATATATAAATAAATAAAAATAAATAAATAAATAAATTAAAACCTTATGTAAATCTACTGCTCCACACAATAACTACTACTTTTATTATTATTAGTCTTAACCTTTTTATTTTATTCTTTTCTCAACTCTTTAATATTGTTTTCCCTATTCTTACATTTTTTTAAATCAACATCTTTCTCTTTGTTTTTTACTTTTACTTTTTTCCCTTTTCTAATTTTCCCCCTTTTTAATTTTACTTTTATTTTTACCTTTTTCTATTTTTCTATTTTCTAATTTTCCCAATACCTGCATTAATTAAATTCCACTTTATAGATTGTTAGAAATAAACTATAAACTTTATACTTTAATATATAAACTATTCAGTTTTTATCATATATAAGCCATTAAAACCCTTTACATCAAATGAAATCTAACGATTCGAAACCCTTTACACCAAATGAAATCTAACGATTCGAAAACTTATCTTTTTCTTTTTCAAAATCACCTGAAAATATCTCTCCAATAAAAAAAAATTCCTTCATGCACCATAAGATGATATCTAACTTTGAATAAACCATTCATCAGCGAAAATGAAAAAAACACTTACCTCTAAATGAAAAACAAATTGCACTTCATTTCGACAACAGAGTAGAAATATCTCTAGCTTCCATATTTTTCAAAATAAATCACTGTTCAAACCTAACTTTTAATGGTTTGGATATCTTGGAGTCACGATTGTGGTTGTACCAAAATTCGCAGGTGTTAATAAACAGATACATCGCTAGATTTAACGGATCCACAAAACACATGGGGAGCGCAAAAATCTCCCCCTGTCACATACCTATATGATTATAACCACACATATAATTTTTTTTTTAATATATGTATCAACAGCGCCTACATATATATAAATATATCTCTGTACTTGTTATACGTAGGTATACAAACTACTCTTTAATTAATATATGTGAACATTAGCTGGCTGCCATGATCGTGTACCCAGCCTAACCCAATGGCAATTATACTATGGGGCAGGTAAAGTTTCCATAACCTATGGTCCGATGTTAACATGGCAGTGATTATCTACCTTACCCTTTGAATATTTCATAGCTGTTTTGACTTTGGAATCTGGCAATCCCAACGTAGGCCATTTGGCAGCAATGTTAAGTTTCCCCTGTCCGGATCACGTGACAGTGGCATGGTCACGGCACTTGGGCTTTCCCGCGCCTTCCTCCTTGATATCATCGCCTTCATCGACGATGGACATGAACTGTGAGAGATCAAAGGCTAACACCGTGCCACGTCTCTGCCTCCGGCAGGTAGGGTATATACGAGTCTTTCTCCGGTTTATTCGCGATTGTTCCTTTGCTCAGCGTTCTTCAGCTCTCTCTGCCCTCACTGCAAAGGGTTTTCTGTGCCATTACGCTCCGAGGCCACTGCAACTTCGAGATCTTACCTTATTACGGCAGGATTTCTCCACATGGAGTCTCAGTCCCGACCTAGCCAGGTAAATGCGCACAGTTAAAGGATTTGATTTTCGATTTGGGGTCTACTGGTTATGAACTCTGTTTAACGCCTGTTCTTTCACTTGCCAGGTGTGAACAACATCTCCTGCTTTGATGGATCTGGAAGAGCCCCGCCACCAAAGACCGCCGAGCTTCCAGGTATTTAACTGGTCATCAGGGTTTGGTTTTATAGTTGATGCACCGTTATCCCTCTCGGTTTACCAGAGGGTTTGTTCTGGCTTTAGGATGAGACCCCAACCTGATCATATCTGGTTGGCCGCAGGTATAACAAAACCCTGGTCTCGATCCGGTTATATGGTCTTGGGATAATGTCGGCACCATCTCGCTTGTAAAGATTTGGGTTTCTACCCTGCCTTCCGTAGCTTTAGGTTCTGTCTGTCTTATTTAGATTGATGTATAATCTTGTGAACATGCTGGTGGCTACGGCCGTGAGGTTAGATGCTGGAAGAATTTGGTTTACCAGACTGTGAACTTATGTGATTCTCGGCCTATGGTTTCTCATACTTATGTATATTTAAATGCCGTTGATTTCCTCGGATACGAGTTGAGATATTGCCTGTTTTTGGTAATCCACATGTTTTGATGGTTGTTCAATTGCATACGTCTGTTCTTGTTTCGAATCTTGATACTTGGGTCACACCCGCATGTATGTTTGGCATTGCACCCTTCAAGGGTTTGTACATATACCTAGGGTTTGCTCATGCACACTGACAGCAAGCGGTCACACCTGCATCTAACTCCTGTAGATGTATGGGTGACATGCGATGCCTTTCGAGGTTGGAAACCCTTACGGGCTGTAACTTGTTTAATGGTTTATTGTCTGTTTTCAAAATTCCTCGTTTTCCTTGTTTATATAACCGTCAATGTGACTGTATCTTAATGCTATCGGACTTCATTATTTCTTTACTTACCTATGCATTATGTTTCACAGTTCTTTTGCAGAATAATACCGTCAATACGGCTATACTCAATGTCATCGAGTTCTGTTATTTCTAGATGTATTTCGATGTCTAAGTTTGTGTTTACATTATCTCAGAAACGACTGTCGATGTCTGACATGAATCTAGTCTCATTTGTTGATGCTGTGCGCATTATACCTCTATGCTTCTACACAGTCTTTTAATTATTATTATGTTTAAGTTGCCATTGCTACGACTTGATGGAACCCTCATGGGTTAGCTGAATCGATTCCGAGTTTCAAGGTTTATGGTTTATAAAGAAAAGGCATTCGCCTACTTTGAGCCATAGAGGTTCGAGACTGTTTGTTTATTGGAGCATGGTTTATGCCGACCAGGATATGGTCAGGATGAGGGTAACCCTTCATCCGCTTCAGATGTATCTTTATCTTGGAACCCATCTTTTAATACAGAACGGGGTTGTCAAATGTTTCTATAGACTGCTGTATTAGATATGCCAATACTAGTTGACAGTCTTTGAATGTTAAATCTTCTGAGTTCCACAGTACTCTAAATATATAATTTCTTTCATGCAGAAATACGTATGCTTCTTGTTTACAGATAACTGTAGTATATACTTCTAGTTTTACCGATAACTGTAATCTTTATGTATTTCGATTCACAGTTTAACTATCTAGGCTTGCTCAGCCTGACTATAGTCATACTATGTTTCACTCACGTCTAAGTAATTTATAACTGTCAAATATTCCTTCTCGTTCCATCTTTCGCTTCTGTTTAGATAGTATTGCTTACATTCTGCTTACTAACTGTAGCTACAGTAACTGACAGTAACAGCTACCTTTACCATTTACACAGACAGTCTTGGAGACATAAGGGTCAGATACTTACCTGGTCTGCACGGACACGGTGAGTCTGGTTCAGTCTCCTGTCTAAATCTCTGTGTAAAGCTTGATATCCTCCCAACCATGAGATCAGTCTCTCAAGACCTGAATCTCCCCCCAAGCTTCTGCTTACCGGATCTCTATCCTCAGTAAGCCAGCACTGTGTGCTTGACTATCTGGTCCTTACCAGACTTAGTCCCAAACAAGTTTTTCCTTCCTTCTGTTTTTCCTCCTTGTCTGTCTCTACAGCACAAAAAAGGAAAACCATTCACCCCTTCCTTTTTCCTGGAAATCTTTCCAGTTAAGGAAGGTGGTTATTTTCAGTTCTCTTAACTGTTTTCCCTTTTGGGAAATTCAATGCTCTTGAGTAATTCTTTAAACATTGCTTTAATGCATAATTCAAATCAACAAATTACTCTTTAAAAGAAAATAAGTTCTCAATATCATTCAGTTTTTACTGCAGTAACTTTTAAAACAATTACATTTACGGGGTCATCACATCTCCCCCTCCTGAGATTGGACATCGTCCCGATGTCTAGTGTCTCCAAACAGTCCCGGATAGGCTTTCCGAAACAGCTCTTCGTCCTCCCATGTGGCCTCTTCAGGCCCATAGTGCTGCCACTGCACTTTAATTTGGGTAATAACCCGCTTCCGCAACTGCACTTCTCTCCTGTCGAGAATGCTCAGCGGTTCGACCAGGACCTCTCCTTCCGGTTCGACCTGCAATCAACCAAAATATCAGTCTTTTGTTCTAATTTTTCTTTTTTCTTTTTTAATAGTTCAACTAACAACAGTCCTCACCCTTATATTCTGCCACCTGATCACATGCTTAGGATCATAAACATACTTCTTTAGCATGGACACATGGAAAACATTATGAATTCTAATGTGGCTTGGTAAGGCTAGCTGGTAAGCTACCGGTCCAACCCTTGCTAAGACCTGAAAAGGTCCGAAGTAGCGGGGTGCAAGTTTAGCACAACTGCTCCACTGCAGAGTGCTTTTTCTGGCCTGAATTCTGATGTATACGTGGTCACCCACTTGGTACTCTTTGAACCTCCTTTTTCGATCTGCAAAGTTTTTCTGCCGATCTTGAGCTGCCTTTAGGTTAGCTCGTACCTTTTTGACCATGTCTTCCATCTCCTTGAGCATCTCTGGTCCCAATTTAAATTTGTCCTCCGGGCCACTCCAATTGGAGGGTGTCCGACATTTTCGTCCATACAAAACTTCGAATGGATACATCTGAGTCGATGTGTGATATCCATTGTTGTAAGCGAATTCGACCAGGTGCAAATAGTCCTCCCATTGTGTCGGTTTCTGCATGACACATGCTCTCAACATATCTTCCACCATCTGATTTACTCTCTCCGTCTGTCCATCAGTCTGGGGGTGATAAGCTGTGCTAAAATTCAGCTGTGTACCCAATTCTGCAAATAGCGCCCTCCAGAAAACGGATGTAAACTTTACATCCCGATCTGATATTATAGTCTTTGGGAGTCCATGAAGTCTGAACACATTTTGCATGAAGATGTGCGCAATTTGCACTGCCCGGTAGGTGGATTGTACTGGTATGAAATGTGCTGCTTTGCTTAGCTTATCAACCACTACCATAATAGAGTCATTGTTTCTTTTTGTTTTTGGCAGCCCCGTTATGAAATCCATCGATATAATTTCCCATTTCCATTCTGGAATGGGCAGGGGTTGCAATAATCCAGCCGGATGCTGATGCTCCGTCTTGATCTGCTGGCACTCCAAACACCGCGCTAAATATTCAGCCACATGCTTTTTCATTCCCGGCCAGTAATACTCCTTCCTAAGTGCTGTCAGCATTTTCTGGTACCCGGGATGGCCAGCGTAATGACTGGTATGAAACTCATTCAAGATTAAGTTTTTGAGGTTGTTGTCATTTGGTACAACCAATCTTTTCCTGTAAAGCAGCATTCCATCCTTGCTGATCTCATATTCCTGCGGACTTTCTTTGCTGGAAGGTGGCACTTGTTGCTTCAACCGTTGGTATTCAGCATCTTGACTGGCTGCTGTTTTCATCATTACCTGCAAGGAATTTTCCCACTTACTAAAGGTAATTTCATATAAACAATTTACCTTTCGACTTAGAGCATCGGCTACACGATTTTCCTTTCCTTTCAGATGCTTGATGTCAAAATCGAACCCACTTAAGAAATCCGCCCAACGGGCTTGTCTTGCGTTCAGGGTGGGTTGACTAAAGTAATTTGTTAAGCTATGATGATCTGTTAATAACAGAAATTTCCTTCCTAGGAGGTAGTGTCGCCACATCTTAAGTGCATGTATGACAGCTGCCAACTCCAAATCATAAGCAGAATATTTCTGCTCATGTTCTTTCAATTTTCTTGATTCATAGGCTATTACTCTCCCTTCTTGCATCAGCACACCTCCGACGCCTTCTCCACTTGCATCGGTACATACCACATAGTCTTTGTTTGGATCAGCTATACTTAAAACAGGAGCAGATGTGAGTAACTGCTTAAGCTTCTCAAAGCTTTGTTGACATTCAGAACTCCATTTGAATGACCTCCCTTTCTTTTGCAAGGACGTGATGGGATATGCCACCCGTGAAAAACCTTCTACGAATCTTCTGTAGTATCCAGCCAATCCCATGAAGGATCTGATATCCGCCACATCTCTTGGCACAGGCCATTCCAATATGGTTTTTATTTTCTCTGGATCCACAGAAATCCCTTCCTTAGAAATCACATGACCCAAATACTGGATTTCCTCTTTATAGAAATCGCATTTGCTGAGCTTAGCATACAGCTGATGTTCTCGCAAAGTTTGCAGTACCATCCGGAGATGTTCCTCATGCTCCTCCTTAGAGCGAGAATAGATCAAGATATCATCAATGAATATTAGTACAAATTTGTCTAAAAATTGATGGAATACGCTGTTCATCAAACACATGAACGTGGCGGGTGCATTAGTCAAACCAAAAGGTAGCACTACAAACTCATAGTGCCCATACCGGGTCCTGAAGGCTGTTTTAGCGATATCTTCATCTTTAATTCTGATCTGATGGTATCCAGATCGCAGATCGATTTTGGAAAATACTTTCGCTCCCTTGACTTGATCAAAAAGCTCATCGATCCGCGGCAAAGGATATTTATTTTTAATTGTGAGCTTGTTTAGTTGCCGGTAATCAATACACATCCTAAGAGTTCCATCCTTCTTCCGGACGAATAACACCGGAGCTCCCCAGGGAGATACGCTGGGGCGGATATAATTCTTATCCAGCAATTCTTGCAGTTGCATTTTCAACTCAGTCAACTCTGGTACACTCATCCTATAAGGTGTCCACGAAACTGGAGCAGCTCCCGGTATTAATTCAATGGTAAAGTCTATGTCCCTCTTAGGAGGTAATCCAGGAATTTCCTCTGGAAATACATCCACGAATTCTTTTATCACCGGGAGGTGTTCTAATGGGTTTTCCTTATTCTTAGTTTCTGCATATCCCACCTGAATAGCATACACTTGGCATCTATTCCGGATGCATTTTTCCAGCTGGGATGCAGTGATTGGTCGGATCTGCACAGGTCGTTTTATTCCCTGCATATCTTGTTCTATTCCAGCTTCATCCCTGTACCGTATAACCTTTGTTTTGCAGTTCACTAAGGCCCAATGCTTTTCTAGCCAGTCCATCCCAATTAGGACATCATAAGACCCGAGGGGAAGCACATTCAGGTCTGCCACTACTGGCTGTCCTGCTATCACTATAGGACAGCTTTTGACCTTCGCCAATACTCGTCTTTTGGTTCCTGTAGCTAACTGTACCAGCCAAGGATTCCTGAATTTTTCAGGCTGCAATTTACACTGCTCAACTATTTTGGGACTAATATAACTTAAAGTAGCTCCAGGATCAATTAGAACAGAAATGGAGAGGTTAAAAATTTTACCTTCGAACTCTACCATGGTGGGCTGATATTCTGCTTGGCGGTCGTCCAAAGCTGCGTTAATTCTTGGCATACTCCGTCCCACGTCACCCACGGTTGATGCCTCATGAATTTGGGATATCTGGTCAGTTCCCTTCCTTTGCGGACAATTCTTGACATAGTGCGGTCCACCACAGCCCCAGCACTGCACTGAAGGTCTGTTTGATCCCTCAGTATCCATCTTGGCGGGTTGCTCACTCATTCTGGTTTCACCGATGGATTTGGCCCTGAATGCATTCCTTGGTGCCGCTCTATTGTTTTGATTCTTGTTGCTACCTTTGATTCCACTGCTTCGACTTCCTTTATTATTTCCAACAGTTTTACTGTTCTTTTTCTCATTCCATTTTCTGTTGGTACTATCCCCTTTCTGCTTACTCTGCTGATAGCAGATTCTGGCTTTGCGAATCGCTTCATCCATTGATTTAGGATTGTCAAATTCAATCCTTTCCCTCATATACATGGGTAGGCTGCTAACAAACCGCTGCACCTTGGCTTTTTCTTCTTTAAGGTAGGGTACATAGCGAAGCAGAGATGTGAAACGATTGATGAACTCATCCATGGTCTGCTGTCCCAATCGCAGATCATGGAATTCTTTTGCCTTCTCATCATAAAACCGTTCCGTCAAGTATCTCTCCTTGAAATATTTCTGGAATTTTTCCCAGGTTATAGTTCGTTCAGTTACTCCTTTAACAATTTTTACCTCCTCCCACCACAGTGTCGCCTTCCCTTGTAACTGGAAGATGGCCAATCGTGCCTTCAAGTTATGGTCGTACTCATACAGCTGAAAGTATTTATTCATGTTGATTAGCCATGCTTCAGCTGCTTCCTCCTGTTCCCCATCATAATGTGGGGGTTTAATCTTTCGAAATTCCCCTTGCAATTCCACCTTTTGACGCTTTGAGGTCTGCTGTTCTGAGGCATTAGCAGATTGATCCTCTTCTTCTTCCGGGATTTCAGATTCCGCGGGATAGCGTTCTTCCTCTGTTATTCTCTGCTGCTCTGCGCTGGGGTTAGCTAGTGGCGGGTTCTGTTTGTCAGACAGACTTTTTAATATTCTCTCCTGCTCCATGGTCAACCGTGCATTATCTGCCCGGAGCCGAGCCATTTCATTTTTCAATTCTTGAACGGTTTCTAGTATGGCCAGATTCGTGCTGCGGTTCTCCTCACCCAGCTGCACCCACAATCCCGCATTGTCTCCAAAATTTGCTGCAGGCCCCAAATTGGCTGCAGGCCTGTGCTGTGCGCCGCCCGACCCCTGCATGCTAATCACTTGTGATACCTCTGTTGCTCTTTTCCTTCTTCTTGACTAGCCTGGTCTGGTCATGAAACATATAATATTGTGAGCTACCTGCACGTTTGTTTTTTTTTTGTTAATGTCATTATGATCTTCTCGTCATTCACATCCCAGAGGCCACAGTATGGATAATCTGGGCTCTGATACCAATTGTCACATACCTATATGATTATAACCACACATTTTTTTTTTTTTTTAATATATGTATCAACAACGCCTACATGTATATAAATATATCTCTGTACTTGTTATACGTAGGTATACAAACTACTCTTTAATTAATATATGTGAACATTAGCTGGCTGCCATGATCGTGTACCCAGCCTAACCCAATGGCAATTATACTATGGGGCAGGTAAAGTTTCCATAACCTATGGTCCGATGTTAACATGGAAGTGATTATCTACCTTACCCTTTGAATATTTCATAGCTGTTTTGACTTTGGAATCTGGCAATCCCAACGTAGGCCATTTGGCAGCAATGTTAAGTTTCCCCTGTCCGGATCACGTGACAGTGGCATGGTCACGGCACCTGGGCTTTCCCGCGCCTTCCTCCTTGATATCATCGCCTTCATCGACGATGGACATGAACTGTGAGAGATCAAAGGCTAACACCGTGCCACGTCTCTGCCTCCGGCAGGTACGGTATATACGAGTCTTTCTCCGGTTTATTCGTGATTGTTCCTTTGCTCAGCGTTCTTCAGCTCTCTCTGCCCTTACTGCAAAGGGTTTTCTGTGCCATTACGCTCCGAGGCCACTGCAACTTCGAGATCTTACCTTATTACGACAGGATTTCTCCACATGGAGTCTCAGTCCCGACCTAGCCAGGTAAATGCGCACAGTTAAATGATTTGATTTTCGATTTGGGGTCTACTCGTTATGAACTCTGTTTAACGCCTGTTCTTTCACTTGCCAGGTGTGAACAACATCTCCTGATTTGATGGATCTGGAAGAGCCCCGCCACCAAAGACCGCCGAGCTTCCAGGTATTTAACTAGTCATCAGGGTTTGGTTTTATAGTTGATGCACCGTTATCCCTCTCGGTTTACCAGAGGGTTTGTTCTGGCTTTAGGATGAGACCCCAACCTGATCATATCTGGTTGGCCGCAGGTATAACAAAACCCTGGTCTCAATCCGGTTATATGGTCTTGGGATAATGTCGGCACCATCACGCTTGTAAAGATTTGGGTTTCTACCCTGCCTTTCGTAGCTTTAGGTTCTGTCTGTCTTATTTAGATTGATGTATAATCTTGTGAACATGCTAGTGGCTACGGCCGTGAGGTTAAATGCTGGAAGAATTTGGTTTACCAGACTATGAACTTATGTGATTCTCGGCCTAGGTTTCTCATACTTATGTATATTTAAATGCCGTTGATTTCCTCGGATACGAGTTGAGATATTGCCTGTTTTTGGTAATCCACATGTTTTGATGGTTGTTCAATTGCATACGTCTGTTCTTGTTTCGAATCTTGATACTTGGGTCACACCCGCATGTATGTTTGGCATTGCACCCTTCAAGGGTTTGTACATATACCTAGGGTTTGCTCATGCACACTGACAGCAAGCGGTGACACCTGCATCTAACTCCTGTAGATGTATGGGTGACATGCGATGCCTTTCGAGGTTGGAAACCCTTACGGGCTGTAACTTGTTTAATGGTTTATTGTCTGTTTTCAGAATTCCTTGTTTTCCTTGTTTATATAACCGTCAATGTGACTGTATCTTAATGCTATCGGACTTCATTATTTCTTTACTTACCTATGCATTATGTTTCACAGTTCTTTTGCAGAATAATACCGTCAATACGGCTATACTCAATGTCATCGAGTTCTGTTATTTCTAGATGTATTTCGATGTCTAAGTTTGCGTTTACATTATCTCAGAAACGACTGTCGATGTCTGACATGAATCTAGTCTCATTTGTTGATGCTGTGCGCATTATACCTCTATGCTTCTACACATTCTTTTAATTATTATTATGTTTAAGTTTCCGTTGCTACGACTTGCTGGAACCCTCATGGGTTAGCTGAATCGATTACGAGTTTCAAGGTTTATGGTTTATAAAGAAAAGGCATTCGCCTACTTTGAGCCATAGAGGTTCGAGACTGTTTGTTTATTGGAGCATGGTTTATGCCGACCAGGATATGGTCAGGATGAGGGTAACCCTTCATTCGCTTCAGAGGTATCTTTATCTTGGAACCCATCTTTTAATACAGAATGGGGTTGTCAAATGTTTCTATAGACTGCTGTATTAGATATGCCAATACTAGTTGACAGTCTTTGAATGTTAAATCTTCTGAGTTCCACAATACTCTAAATATATAATTTCTTTCATGCAGAAATACGTATGCTTCTTGGTTACAGATAACTGTAGTATATACTTCTAGTTTTACCGATAACTGTAATCTTTATGTATTTCGATTCACAGTTTAACTATCTAGGCTTGCTCAGCCTGACTATAGTCATACTATGTTTCACTCACATCTAAGTAATTTATAACTGTCAAATATTCCTTCTCGTTCCATCTTTCGCTTCTGTTTAGGTAGTATTGCTTACATTCTGCTTACTAACTATAGCTACAGTAACTGACAGTAACAGCTACCTTTACCATTTACACAGACAGTCTTGGAGACATAAGGGTCAGATACTTACCTGGTCTGCACAGACACGGTGAGTCTGGTTCAGTCTCCTGTCTAAATCTCTGTGTAAAGCTTGATATCCTCCCAACCATGAGATCAGTCTCTCAAGACTGAATCTCCCCCCATGCTTCTACTTACTGGATCTCTATCCTCAGTAAGCCAGCACTGTGTGCTTGACTATCTGGTCCTTACCAGACTTAGTCCCAAACAAGTTTTTCCTTCCTTCTGTTTTTCCTCCTTGTCTGTCTCTACAGCACAAAAAAGAAAAACCATTCACCCCTTCCTTTTTCCTGGAAATCTTTCCAGTTAAGGAAGGTAGTTATTTTCAGTTCTCTTAACTGTTTTCCCTTTTGGGAAATTCAATGCTCTTGAGTAATTCTTTAAACATTGCTTTAATGCATAATTCAAATCAACAAATTACTCTTTAAAAGAAAATAAGTTCTCAATATCATTCAGTTTTTACTGCAGTAACTTTTAAAACAATTACATTTACGGGGTCATCACACCCCCCTCAAGGCGAGCCTTTCGAACTCAAGACCTTTGGCTCTGATACGACTTAAAAATAAAACTTTAATTATTACTCTTTAAAATTTAGTAATAATGATCTTACTCCTTTTAAAATACCCTTTTCAAAATTTCTGCTCCTTTTGAAATATAATTTTCAAAATTCCAACATATAATTATATATGTTTCATAATAAAGATAAAAACATATATAATGTTTTAACCTTTTCACATTTCACACATACATATGTTGGTTTGAGAAAATACTTGACGTATACGTGAGAGTTTGATGTAAAATAAAATTACAAACACCATGTTTCAACTCCAAAATCCACAGATTTCCAGGTTTCAAACTCCAGCAACACGTTTCAACATAGATCCACGACCTTTGCAGCCACTGTTTTTTAGTTCCAGCATTCCTCAACTATTTCCTAGACAGATGCTCCAAGGTAACAACCAAAGTTTTAACGAAAGCTGCCAGAGTAAGGCAATGGGCATTCCTCAGCTATTTCCTAGACAGATGCTCCAAGGTAACAACCAAAGTTTTAACGAAAGCTGCCAGAGTAAGGCAATGGAAATGGCACTAAGCGGCTTGCATAGTGGATATTAGGCCCTAGCTCTGATAACAGTTGTTAGACCAAAACCGCAGGTGTTAGTACACAGACACATCGCTAAATTTAACTGATCCACTAAACACACGAAGATTGGACTAACACCGCCATTAACAAAAACGCAACAAGATATTTACCACATAACCAACAAATCATATGAGTATTTTGAACACACTCCACTTGATCGAGACTATAGCAACCAACAATGGCTCACTCAACAATAGCTGTAGCATTTGTTGCAACATGGATACCACTACCTCTGATGATGGGGAATGGTAAGCCCTAACAAGGATTTTTATCACGACCATTATGCTAAATTTAACTTACACATGTCAACCAATTATTTTAATTTTACATTCTATAAGAAACTAGCAACTAACCAGAACTACACACGGAGTGATCAAAATATATTGAAAGTAAAAAAGTTATTGACTTTGTTATTTTGAAATTTAAAAAAAGTGTGGTTAATATTTTAATTTAAATTTGACATTGACTTCGTTTATATTAGGTATTTTTTAATTATTATTATTATTTTATTAGTTTTTAAATATTACAATCTAGTTGTTTTTTTAGTGAATTTTTTTGGAAATTTTTATGCTAGGTTTTTTCTGGACAATTTCTCTAAATTTGACAATAATTTATTGAAATCACAAGTTTGATGAGTAACCCTTGTACAATAGAAGTGCCCTAGAGATTTTTTAAGGTGCTAAATCCATATATAATGAAAAAAACAATTTAAATAACACAAATCAAAATTTCACCTTCCAAAAAATCTCACTAAAAACAACTCCCTAAAAAATACATTGAAAAACCATAATTTTTTTTTTTTTAATTTATAAAAACCAATTTATCAAATTAATTTTCTATTCCTTTTACCCCATAACAAATATTCAAATATTATAAAGACGAAATTGAATTCTAATTGACTTCCAAGTGAATGAATGCTGCAGAAGGCTTAAATTACCTTGTCGGTACAGAATAATCATGTATGGCTACTAAAGTGCAGAGGTACAAAAAAATCATAATAATATAGACAATCAAAGGTCAAAGGTGGTCGCCCATTATTCCTCTGTGTTTGCAGTGTGCATGCAATGTAGCTGACTGTATCATGTCGTTCAGAGGCCATTTTAAAATTCAACGATAATTTTGTAAAACTCAATTGATAGATGTTAATTAATGTTTATTAAAATCTACATGGTTTACCCTTTAATTTTAATAAGATAATAAATTAATTGAAATTTTTTAATATTTTATGTGTATTTAAAAAGAGATAATTTTTTTATAAATTACTACAATTGGTGATTTAAAAGGTTAACAGGGTAATTTAGAAAATTAAATGAAATGTGAATATAAAATGGATAATATGAATGAAAGTGTTTTTCATTTTCAACTCCTATGCTATAGTATGTGTCTAGTCCTATGAAGTTTTGAGAATTGACCAATGCCCAATTTCACTATCAAGTGCATGGGAATTAGTTTTTATTTTATTAAAGTTCATTTTCTTCTTTACTCCAGTGAAAATACTAGTTCTTATTTTTGGAAATTGGAGTTGATCACTTCCTTAGATTTTTGTCATTTTTTTCATGTTTTCCTAAATCAATTTTACCAAAATTTTAAAATTTAAATTCTAGAAGCTTGATAAATTTTTAATTTTTTTTCAAACCCTGACTTCATTTTTAAATGAAAAAGATCACAATCTCATTCCACCCTCACAACAATAAAAGAAAACATCTCGGTAAAGTGAGTAGTTTAAACATTAATAATAGTTTTCATAACGACAATGTTTTTGCGTTAAACATGCAGTTCAACAGTGGCTATTGCCTATACTGTGATGTTCATTCGTTGATTGTGAAGACTCCACGAGTTGAGCTTGTCCTCCTAAACACGCAAAGATGGTGCAAGATCTTCACACATGATTGGAAATGTCCCTAGTAAGTATAATTATCAATATAGCTAAATTTTCTTATGCATCTCTGGGGGTTATTATATCTGGTAATGTACGGATTTTGACACAGTGTTGATTAGTAAGTATAATTGTCAATATAGCTAAATTTTCTTATGCATCTCTGGGGGTTATTAGTCCCTGCCTCTGGCATAGCAGGGACTATAACGTTCAATCGAGCGTTGACCAGGTATTAGTTGCCGTTGACCGCGCTGTTCACGAAAATTTAATCCAAGGTTTGGGCATTTCAATTTCGCGCAATGACATTTTAACCAAACTTTTCACTTGCACCTCTTATTGGAAACCTCAATTGTTTCGAGGCACATTACGATGGACATGGTCATTTTATCAAAGTTTATTAATTTTATTTGTTTTGTTGCTCAAAGTTTACTTTTGATGCATGTTCAAGGCCACTGTTTTCCTTTCATGCATGTTGTTCGTGCCCTACATGCAGCTAGTGCCAGATGTCTAATGGTTGTGCACCGGCGTCCTTCCTCTGGAGCAGAGCAGAGAGTGAGTTTCAGTTTCGAGCTAGTTTCGAGAGCAGAGCAGAGAGTCTCAGGAGAAAAGCAGGGAGTGAGTAGGGGTTTGCAAAGGAGGGTGGAGGTAATTTCTGCTTGTTTACCTCTAGTTTTGTGCATGTGGAGGTAATTTCTGCTCTCCTGGTATATGGCTCTCCCATTTTCTTCTTGCATGCTTGTCTGATTGAGAGATGCATGTAGTTTTGGTTAGTGATAGTTGCAAGTAGATAGTGAGTAGATTGGTTCGTTATTCGATTGCTTGGGGGTTCTGGTTCACACATCATGGTTTGCTCGATTGCTTGGAACTCAAATAGAAGCTGCCCACCCGCTGCAAGAAGTGGGAAGGTTTCTACTTTCTATCGGTTATACCACCATCTTTAACATTAGGTCGTGGGAACAAGGAGGAAGGGGATCATGGTGTTTTAGCGCTGTTGAATGGGAACCTTTTTCTCTCACTAGGCCTTGTGGCTACCTTGAAGCCTCACACTAGTCTCTATGAGTCTTTTTTACTGACAGCTTTATTGTCCACCTTCATTTTTTCACGTCCCCAAAGAGGCCGCATAGCTCTCATCGATTTCGCCACAGGAGAAACCATCACCTTCCCTCAGCTATGGCAGAGAGTGAAATCACTTGCTGCTGGTTTGGTCAAACTGGGCATCAGAAAATCCGATGTCGTACTCCTCCTCTCGCCAAATTCAATTCATTTTTCCATAATCTGCATGGCAATTTTGTCCATCGGAGCCATCGTCATGACAACAAATCCGCTAAATATGGCATCGCAGATAGTGAAGTAGGCCAGGGACTCTGCGGCCGTGTTGGCCTTCACCACGCGATCTTTGGTTGCCAAATTGGAAGCCACCCAGTTGCGAATTCTGCTAATTTCTTCTTCTTCTAACTTAGGGTCGCAAAACAGCCAAAACTGCGTTTCGGCTGATGAAGAGATGGAATTGCAAGCAGGCCGTGGTTAAAGCCTGACAAATTTGAGTTGAGGTAATCCAAGTTCGATTCCACATCTTTGCGACAATCCGAGCTTACCCAAGCAGAGGACTTTCTTGCATACCGGAAAAAGGACTCACGCCAGAGACTCTGCCGCCATGTTGCCCTTCACCACGCCATCTTTGGTATCGAATCCCGCCAAAACCATCTTCCTCTTCAGCTTCCCTCGGGCTCAAACCGGACTACTCGAAGACCCGCTGCGTATTGCTTAGAAACTCTTCTTTATCTCGCCACTAAGGGGGGAGACCTTAGACCTTAGAACATGCAAATAACTTGAAGCACTTGGATATTTGGAGGATTCATTTAGTAACAAAATGAAGGTATGAGAAGCGAGGGAATGAGTGGCATTCATGTAATTGGTCTAATTGTATGAATTTTCTCATTAGGATACGATTCTAGTCATTGAAAGGCACGGAAACGACCCCTGAGGGCCAAATATCTACCCCTTGACGGGATGCTTTTGCTCATCGGATGAGCTCCAGCGCTCCAAGACAGACTTTCATGAAAACCCTAATTGACCTGGTTATGCCCTTGACAGTAAGAAAGCCTTGCCCCTCCGTCTGATGGCTACTACATCTCGGCTCGAGTGTCTTGGCCGGTAGTTTTCTTTCCATCATAGGCGAGCCAATTTTCTTGTAGGGTGAGCGAGGGACAGGGATTGACCTGAACCTTGACCGACTTATTTTGCTGATTTATTCATCTGGGACTACTGGAATGTCCAAGGGGATCATCTCCACGCACAGAAATGTCATTTCTATGGTCTGTATTTTTTTGAGCATGCAGTGAGGACTTTCTATCATTTCCTTATCTGGGTTGGGTTTGTTTTCAACAATACAGAGGAAGAATGAAACGAAGTGAGAGGCCACATTAGGGGGGCAGGAGAAACTACCTTGATACAATCCACATGCCTCGACTGCCTTCAATCATTCCACGTGCCTTGACTGCCTTGAATCATTTCTTCATGACAGTTTTAGAAAGACTCTAGAAGGAGATTCAATCATTTGGATTGATGCAAGTGAGTTGGTTAGCTAGGAGGTAAACACGTTGGACATGCAAAAGAGATAGAGGTAAAGGCGTTGGGTAGGCAAGAAGGATGAGAGGCAGGTAGGTGGTAAAATTGTGGGCCAACGGTATTTTACGTGTTTGAAATATATTTTTGTATTATACATTTTTTGTGCATGTGTTACAAGTGTCTGTTTAAAAGCTCTGGCTTTAGCTTGATACGCTACCGTTTGTCTTTGCTTTTATACATTACAGTTTTAGAGCAGTGAACTACTATAGCTTTTGAGGTCCAGTTTAATTTGACAGCCTTTCAAGTTCATCTTTATTTGACAGGTATTTTTGGGCTTGCGGTTTAGCATTGTTTAGGATTTCCCTGAATCATTTTCGCACCATTTTGGATCACTTTGCACATCAATTGGTGATCTCTTGTAAACCCCAATATTGTGGTATGCTCATTCTTTTATGTGGGAAATGATGACCATTCTTGGTCCTCTTGTACCAGGGCTATGGGTATATAGTTATGTAAATTGCACATTCAGGAAAAGGTCACTAGGTTTTGACAATAATTGTCACTCCATCACCATTTTTTCATTTTAGTGTGGTTTTTCATGTATTTTTTAGTCATGATATTTCATTTTTAATGAGAATAAATAACATTTTCAACTTCGATGCTGCAAATATTCTTACCCCCTGAGATTATAACGTCTTTTGATCTATCCTTGAGCTCAAGGTAGCCATCAGAATGAATGACCCCTAAATCACCAGTGTGAAACCATCCATTTTCAAATGCTTTGGCTATAGCTTCAGCATTTTTGAAGTATCCGTTCATGACTATGCTGCCCTTGATAATGACTTCACCAATTGTAGTACCATCATGAAGAACACTTTCCATTGTGCTGGGATTCTTGACATCTTGTTTAGAAATGCCCAAGTTAGGAACCCCTTGCTGGGTCTTCATCTTGAATTGATCCTCTGATGGAAGCTTACCCCATTCAGGCTTCCAAACACATGAGGTTATGGGATCGTAGGTTGCAGTGAGGCCATATATGTGTGTTATGTGGAAACCGAGTTCCTCCATTCTGGATAGCAGTCGGGAAGGAGGTGGAGAATCCTTTAGCTCTGAAGTCAGTGCCCTAATAATGAGAGTCAATAGTAGGGGCCAAATTATCTACGTGATAGCCAGCCCCATCCTGAGGACAGGTAATGCCGGCGGACCTAGCTATAACGACTAGCTGGTGCCTCCGCTCTACCTGGCATTGGATCTCTCTCTCGAACCTTTCATCAAATTGTCTTCATGAGTTGAGCTCTTAGTTGCTTTTCGTTGATCGTTACGAAGCTCGGGTTTTCAGTAAAACCACCTGCTCAAGTAACTCCACCTCATGGTATTGGAGTTTTCCAAACCAGCCAGTAGTCCCATCTCCTACTGAAGTCTCAGAATGATAGACCCAAGGTGCGAAGCCGCTTGTCCCTCCGGGGGGCAAGGAATATCAACCGAAACGTGAAAGTATGAGTCTGGAAACATCTTTAACCACCTGTCATAACATAGACAATGTGATGAAGTGGTCTTCTTTCATGAGGTGATGCATTTGTAATGATACTTAGTATAGTTGGTGCTACGCCTAAGTGGGTGACTTTGTGTTCCTCAATTGCGTCAAATATATATTTTGCTTTTACATTTCTGAGAGAAATGCTAGTTCCGCCTTGTGCTGCCATACCCCATGGAAAACCCCAACCATTACAGTGAAACATGGGTATAGTCCAAAGGTAAACAGGCCTAAACTTCATTTCCCACATTAAAATGGTACTGATTGTATTGATAAAGGCACCTATGTGGCTGTACACAACACCTTTAGGACTAGACGTGGTGCCTAATGTATAGTTTAATGTAATAGCATCCCATTCATCTTCAGGCCAGCGAGTCTCAAAATTAGGATCTCGACTTGCCAAAAGCTTTTCATAGTCCAGAACACCTTCATGATCATCATTCAAGGATACTTTATACTTGTCCAATTCATGAATCACAATCATTAGTGGTAATTACTTTTTCACCTGTGAAAGAATCCTTAATGCCGCTTTTGTAACTTCCAAGAATTGGTAATGCACAAAGACCACCTTAGCTTCTGAATGCCTCAAAATAAAATACATTGTATGTGCATCATGTCTAATATTTAGAGTGCTGACCACTACCCCTGCCATTGGAACTTTTCCCCCGACATAACAGGGACTATAGCATTCGATCAAGCATTGACCAGGTATTAGTTGCTGTTGACCGCGTTGTTCACCAAAATTTAATCTAAGGTTTGGGCATTTCAATTTTGCGCAATGACATTTTAAGCAAACTTTTCACTTGCACCTCTTATTGGAAACCTCACTTGTTCGAGGCACATTACGATGGACATGGTCATTTTATCCAAAGTTTATTAACTTTATTTGTTTTTCTACTCAAATTTTTCTTTTGATGCATGTTTAGGGTCACTGTTTTCATTTCATGCATGTTGTTTGTGCCCTGCATGTAGCGCCCTACATGTAGCTAGTTCCATATGTCTAATGGTTGTGCATAGGCGTCCTTCCTCTAGAGCAGAGCGGCAGAGCAAAGAGTGAGTTTCAGTTTCGAGCTAGTTTCAGGGGCAGAGAAGAGAGTATCAGGAACAAAGTAGGGAGTGAGTAGGGGTTTGCCAAGGAGGGTGGAGGTAATTTATGCTTGTTTACCTCTAGTTTTGTGCATGTGGAGGTAATTTATGCTCTCCTGGTATCTGGCTCTCCCTGTTTCTTCTTACATGCTTGTTTGATTGAGAGATGCATGTAGTTTTTGTTAGTGATAGTTGGAAGTAGATAGTGAGTAGATTGGTTCATTATTTGATTGCTTGGGGGTTCTGGTTCACACAACATGGTTCGTTCGATTGCTTGGAACTCAAATAGAAGTTGTCCACCGACTGCAAGAAGTGGGAAGGTTTCTACTATCTATCGGTTATACCACCATCTTTCTCATTAGGTCGTGGGAACAAGGAGGAAGGGGATCTTGGTGCTTGAACACTATTCAATGGGAACCTTTTTCTCTCACTAGGCCTTGTGGCTACCTTGAAGCCTCACACTAGTCTCTATGAGTCTTTTTCACTGACAGATTTATTGTCCACCTTCGTTTTTTCACATCCCCACAGAGGCCGCATAGCCCTCATCGATTCCGCCATAGGAGAAACCATCACCTTCCCTCAACTATGGCAGAGACTGAAATCACTTGCTGCTGGTTTGGCCGAAATGGGCATCAGAAAATCCAATGTCGTACTCCTCTCGCCAAATTCAATTGGTCTCCCCATAATCTACATGGCAATTTTGTCCATCGGAGCCATCGTCACGATAGCAAATCCGCTAAATACGGCATCGCAGATAGTGAAGCAAACCAGGGACTCTGTGGCCGTGTTGGCCTTCACCATGCCATCTTTAGTTCCCAAATTGGAAGCCACCTAGTTGCGAATTTTGCTAATTTCCTCTTCTTCTTCTAACTTAGGGTTGCAAAAAACCAAAATTGCGTTTCCATTGATGGAGAGATGGAATTGCAGGTAGGTCATGGTTAAAGCCTCACAAATCTGAGCTAAGGTAATCCAAGTTCGATTCCACATCTTTGAGGCAATCTGAGCTTACTCGGGTAGAGGGATTTCTTGCATACCAGAAAAAGGACTCGGGTCAGAGACTCTGCCACAGTGTTGCCCTTCACCACGCCATCTTTGGTATCGAATCCAGCCAAAACCATCTTCCTATTTAGCTTCCCCCAGGCTCAAACCGTACTCCTTGAAGACCCACTGTGTACTGCTCAGAAACTCTTCTTTGTCTCGCTACTAAGGGGAGAGACCTTAGACCTTAGAATAGGAAAATAACCTGAGGCACTTGGATATTTGGAGGATTCATTGAGTAATAAAATGGAGGTACGGGAAGCGAGGGAATGAGTGGAATTCATGTAATTGGTCTGATTGTATGAATTTTCTCATTAGGATATGATTCTGGTCATTGAAAGGCATCGAAACGACCCCTGAGGGCCAAAGATCTGCCCCTTGATGGGATGCTTTCACTCATCGGATGAGATCTAGTGCTCCAGGACATGCTTTCTTGAAAACCCTAATTGACCTGGTTATGCCCTTGACAGTAAGAAAGCCTTACCCCTCCGTCTGATGGCTACTACAGCTCAGCTCGAGTGGCTTGGCTGGTAGTTTTATTTCCATCATAAGCGAGCTGATTTGCTTGCAGGGTGAGCGAGGGACGGGGCTTGACCCGAACCTTGATTGACTGATTTTGCTGCTTTATTCATCTGGGACTACTGGAATGTCCAAGGGGGTCATCTCCATGCACAGAGATGTCATTTCTATGGTTTGTATTTTCTGAGCGTGCAGTGAGGGCTTTCTGTCATTTCTTTCTCTCGGTTGGGTTTGTTTTCGACGGTACAGAGGAAGAATGAAACAAAGTGAGAGGTTGCATTAGGGGGGCAGGAGAAACTGCCTTGATACAATCCATGTGCCTTGACTGCCTTGAATCATTCTACGTGCCTCGAATACCTTGAATCATTTCTTCAGGACAATTTTAGAAAGACTCTAGAAGGAGATTCAATCATTTGGATGGATGCAAGTGAGTTGGTTAGCTAGGAGGCAGACACATTGGACATGCAAAAGAGACAGAGGTAAAGATGTTGGGTATGCAAGAAGGACGAGAGGCAGGCAGGTGGTAAAATTGTGGGCCCACGGTATTTTACGTGTTTCAAATATATTTTTGTATTATACATTTTTTCTGCATGTGTTACAAGTTTTTGTTTAAAATCTCTGTCTTTAGCTTGATACGTTACAATTTGTCTTTGATTTTATACATTATAGTTTCAGAGTAGTGAACTGCTACAGCTTTTGAGGTCCAGTTTAATTTGACAGCCTTTCAAATTCATCTTTATTTGACAGGTATTTTTGGGCTTGTGGTTTAGCATTTTTGAGGATTTCCCTGCATCGTTTCGCACCGTTTTGGATCACTTTGCACTTCAATTGGTGATCTCTTACAAACCCCAATATTTTGGTATGCATCATTCTTTTATTTGGGAAATGATGGCCATTCTTGGTCCTCTCGTACCAGGGCTATGGGTATATAGTTATGTAAATTGCACATTCAGGAAAAGGTCACTAGGTTTTGACAATAATTGTCACTCCATCACCATTTTTTCATTTTAGTGTGGTTTTTCATGTATTTTTTAATCATGATATTTCATTTTTAATGAGCATAAATAACAGTTTCAACTTCGATGCTGCAAATATTCTCACCCCCTGAGATTATAATGTCTTTTGATCTATCCTTGAGCTCAAGGTAGCCATCAGAATGAATGACCCCTAAATCACCAGTGTGAAACCATCCATTTTCAAATGCTTTGGCTGTAGCTTCAGCATTTTTGAAGTATCCGTTCATGACTATGCTGCCCTTGATCATGACTTCACCAATTGTAGTACCATCATGAAGAACACTTTCCATTGTGCTGGGATTCTTGACATCTTGTTTAGAAATCCCCAAGTGAGGAACCCCTTGCTGGGTCTTCATCTTGAATTGATCCTTTGATGGAAGCTTACACCATTCAGGCTTCCAAACACATGAGGTTATGGGACCGTAGGTTTCAGTGAGGCCATATATGTGTGTTATGTGGAAACCAAGTTCCTCCATTCTGGATAGCAATCGGGAAGGAGGTGGAGAACCACCTGTCATAACATAGACAGTGTGATGAAGTGGTCTTCTTTCATGAGGTGGTGCATTTGCAATGATACTTAATATAGTTGGTGCTATGCCTAAGTGGGTGACTTTGTGTTCCTCAATTGCGTCAAATATATCTTTTTCTTTTACATTTATGAGAGAAATGTTGGTTCCACCTTGCGTTGCCATACCCCATGGAAAACCCCAACCATTACAGTGAAACATGGGTATAGTCCAAAGGTAAACAGGACTAAACTTCATTTCCCACATTAAAATGGTGCTGATTCTATTGATAAAGGCACCTCTATGGCTGTACACAACACCTTTAGGACTAGATGTGGTGCATGATGTATAATTTAATGTAATAGCATCCCATTCATCTTCAGGCCAGCGAGTCTCAAAATTAGGATCTCGACTTGCCAAAAGCTTTTCATAGTCTAGAACACCTTCATGATCACCATTCAAAGATACTCTATACTTGTCCAATTCATGAATCACAATCATTAATGGTAATTCCTTTTTCAACTGTGAAAGAATCCTTACTGCCGCTTTTGTAACTTCCAAGAATTGGTAATGCACAAAGACCACCTTAGCTTCTGAATGCCTCAAAATAAAAGACATTGTATGTGCATCATGTCTAATATTTAGAGTGTTGAGTACTGCCCCTGCGATTGGAACTCCAAAATGCATTTCATAGGTTGTTGGGACATTTGGAGCTACTACACCAACCTGTCACATTAATGAATAATATAACTTTAGGAACCTAGTCTAACATCATTTAACAAAAATGTTAAACCCAATAAAAAAGTAGGCTTTATTTCTTTTCTGAGGACTCGTTCTCAATATCAATTTTTCATGTTATTTCTCTCGACAATAGACATGAATGAGATTGGCTCTTTTCCCTTTCTTCCATTATCGTGTGCCTACTTTTTTATGTGGGAAATGATGACCATTCTTGGTCCTCTCGTACCAGGGCTATGGGTATATAGTTATGTAAATTGCACATTCAAGAAAATGTCACTAGGTTTTGACAATAGTTGTCACTCCATCACCATTTTTCGTTTTAGTGTGGTTTTTCATGTATTTTTTAATCATGATATTTCATTTTTAATGATCATAAATGACATTTTCAACTTCGATGCTACAAATATTCTTGCCCCCTGAGATTATAATGTCTTTTGATCTATCCTTGAGCTCAAGGTGGCTGTCAAAATGAATGACCCCTAAATCACCATTGTGAAACCATCCATTTTCAAATGCTTTGGCTGTAGCCTCAACATTTTTGAAGTATCCGTTCACGACTATGCTGCCCTTAATCATGACTTCATCAATTGTAGTACCATCATGAAGAACACTTTCCATTATGCTGGGATTCTTGACATCTTGTTTAGAAACCCCCAAGCGAGGAACCCCTTGCTAGGTCTTCAGCTTGAATTGATCCTCTGATGGAAGCTTACCCCGTTCAGGCTTCCAAACACATGAAGTTACGGGACCGTAGGTTTCAGTGAGGCCATATATGTGTGCTAGGTGGAAACGAGTTCCTCCATTCTGGATAACAATCAAGAAGGAGGTGGAGAACCACCTGTCATAGCATATACAGTGTGAGGAAGTGGTCTTCTTTCATGAGGTGGTGCATTTGCAATGATACTTAATATAGTTGGTCATGTGCCTAAGTGGGTGACTTTGTGTTCCTCAATTGTGTCAAATATATCTTTTGCTTTTACATTTATGAGACAAATGCTAGTTCCACCTTGTGCTACCATAGCCCATGGAAAACCCCAACCATTACAGTGAAACATGGGTATAGTCCAAAGGAAAATAGGTCTAAACTTCATTTCCGACATTAAAATGGTACTGATTGTATTGATAAAGGCACCTCTGTGGCTGTACACGACACCTTTAGGAATAGACGTGGTGCTTGATGTATAGTTTAGTGTAATAACATCCCATTCATCTGTAGGCCAACGAGTCTAAAAATTAGGACCTCGACTTGCCAAAAGCTTTTCATAGTCTAGAACACCTTCATGATCATCATTCAAAGATACTCTATACTTGTCCAATTCATGAATCAAAATCATTAATGGTAATTCATTTTTCACTTGTGAAAGAATCCTTACTGTCGCTTTTGTAACTTCCAAGAATTGGTAATGCACAAAGACCACCTTAGCTTCTGAATGCCTCAAAATAAAAGACGTTGTATATGCATCATGTCTAATATTTACAGTGCTAAGCACTGCCCCTGCCATTGGAACTCCGAAATGCATTTCATAGGTTATTAGGACATTTGGAGCTACTGCAACAACCTGTCACATTAACGAATAATATAACTTGAGGAACGTAGTCTAACATCATTTAACAAAACTGTTAAACTGAATTAAAATGTGCGCTGAAGCATTCATTTTAAACAAGACATTACAATTCATGGAAGGATACATATTGCTTACCAAGCAATCCCCATCCTTTTTAGTGAACATCTGTCATGGCACAGGCAAGTGCCATGGGTTATATTGGTTTTAACTGGTGAGACTGAGGAGCTCTATATAACACACACGAGCTCTTGTCGAGGGGCATATGCAGAGATCTTACTGGTACTGGTGATCTGTGAAATTGTCCATATTTTCTCTAAGAATGCAAATGCTTATTCTGTAAAGGCCAAAAGGCTGACCTGAAAGGCGGCAATCCTTGCCTGTAGGCGTTAGTTTACTAAGGCCTACCTACCATACGAGAAGAATGAGTAATATGCCAAATCCCACGGGGAGCAACATCCTCATTGTGAATTGTTGTGCTATTTAAAGATGGAATTATGGCATGGTGCTATAAAAAAGCTAGTGATAAATAGAAACCTTCAATGGCCTTCAATTCATTAAAGAAACAATGCAATCTAAACCGTAAGGAAACTGATGATCCAAGGGTAGTATTTGTATATAATGTGCAACAAATTTCAAATACTGGGATATGCCTTGCAGTAAGATATTTTTGCAATATCACAAAAATACAAGTCCAACTATGCACATAAAATATTGGGTAAAATATATTGTGTAACATGGGTGTAGATAATGAAAATGATGATTTTATGCAACCTCTAAAAAATTAGAACTCAGTAAAATTCTCATCTAGAGTTCCTTTTCATGTGCTGTTTTCTGGGGGGCTCAAGCTCCATTCTTATCTGCTGTGTCGTTTGTATTTTTTTTCTAGGGATGAAGCTCAGTTTTGTTTAGGCTCCATTTTCATTTTCCATTTTCTAGGGTTCAAATGACAAGTGGGGCCAACTCAATCTACAAGTCAATCAAGTTATACCATTTTTCACAGGCCTAGTTATAGCATTTTACACAAGCCTACATGTCCTCACCAACTTGCTATACATAAACAAAGGACTCGGTTGCAACTTTTCCATCCCAGTCATTTTCATTGTCTTTCCACTATGTCCTTTATCAAGTTATATTGCTTTCCAAAGCAATTTTTTCATTTCCAATTCCTTTGTCATTTCTAAATATGACTTGTTGCTAGAAATTTGATATTTGTTTGGAAACATAATGCACGAGACTATTGTTTTAATATATCTATTTTGTTGGAAACAATCATCTTCAGTTTTTGTTGATCTAACCAATATTTTTTTCAAATCTGTAGATAACAGCAATAGTAAAAATTGCTAAAGTAATTGAGCTTTTGCGAAGACAATTGCACAAGGCAACTTTGGTAAGCAATTGGAAATGATGGAAGAAATAATAGATGTTGATAGTTACAAATTCAAATTACAATGCATTGTGCCTGACAACATTGATTGTGTATTAAAAATAAATGGTCTCTTTAGACTAGATGCATTTTCATATACTGTAGAAGATTGTCTATTTGACTCATTCGAAATGCTTCTACATTTTAGTTATACTTCAAATCAACTACGAAATGGGTTAATAGATAATTTTCGTTTTTGTTTAAACAATAATGATGTTGAGGAAATAGAGTCATATGAATATGAACTAGGACCTGACTTCCTATACGAGTTACATGGAATTAATGATATTGGTACATATCTTCATAAAATCTGTTGTTCTGCATCTACAAATATAAAGGAGTCTGAACGAGGTCTATGGCCTTTTGCATACGTTGGTTAGCTAAATGGCTAGATATATCAATTGGAGTTTGGTCATTGACAAGGCAAACAAGATATTTGCTTTTTAATCAACATGAAAATACAATTCCATATTGCATTCTCTTTCATGATGCAAATCCTGTTAGTGGTCATTATGAACCACTTCTTTACCAAAGGTTTCCAATATGCATTTCTAAACAATGTAATATCTACCTGTCATCTATTTTCAAAGATATTGAATTCCATTGGATGCATATTGCACATAATATGCTTTTAAGTGAATTAAAGATCGCAAAACAAATGACATCTAATTGGGGTGACAATCTCTTTAATGCAATTTTATATTTAGTAGCAACATAATTCGGTGCACAGTGTTTGCGACTTTACGTTGCTCAATCTTTTGGCAATGCACTTATGCATAAGAATCAAGATGCATTGCATTGTTTAGAACAATACCTAATAGTTGATGTAATACACTATGCAATGTATAACAACTGGCAACAATGTCCCATAAATATGGCAATGCCATATGAAAAGGGGCAGGTAGAAGGTGGACCATTCTGTTTGCAATTGATATCTATCATATTCAAAGTCAATATCCAAGTATGGTCCTCTGTTGCTAATAACTTTGTCAGTTACAGTTCTACTCATTCGAGATGCAATCGTGTTGTTAACATCATGTCATTTAGAACATATACATTACATATTCATTACCACGCAATGATACAAAAATATGTTTGCAATTCTCAACAAATGTACATGGAAGCAAAAGAGGATTATAATCAATTGAGTCATAAGCATATACTATAAAAACAACAATGTATATCTCAAGTACATTTTAACAATAATATTCAATTTGAGATAGCATCTCATTTAGAAAAAATGTGACCAACTAAGCATAGTAGGCTCAATTATCACAAACTGAAGCAATTCATACGTACAAAAAGCAAATGCAGTGATGTACATAACAATGATAACATCTTTTGTCATAATCATGTACTAGAAAATCAACAATCTAGTTCTCGCATAAGCAACTGCGGTAAGAAATTTGAAATGATGGAATAAATAATAGATGTTGAGAATTACAAATTCAGATTACAATGCATTGTGCCTAACAACATTGATTGTGTATTAAAAAGCACTGGTCTCTTTAGACTAGGTGCATTTTCATATACTGTAGGAGATTGTCTATTTGACTCATTCGAAATGCTTCTACATTTTCGTTATACTTCAAACCAACTACGAAATGGGTTAACAGAACATTTTCTTTTTTGCTTAAACAATAATGATGTTGAAGTAATAGAGTCATATGAATATGAACTAGCACCTGACTTCCTATACGAGTTACATGGAATTAATGATATTGGTACATATCTTCATAAAATGCATTTTTCTACATCTATAAATATAAAGGAGTCTGAACGAGGTCTATGGGGGGATACCTTTTGCATATGTTGGTTATCTAAATGGCTAGATATATCAATTAGACTTTGGTCATTGAGAAGGCAAAAAAGATAGTTGCTTTTTAATCAACATGAAAATACAATTCCATATTACATTCTCTTTCATGATGCAAATCCTGTTAGTGGTCATTATGAACCATCTCTTTACCAAAAGTTTCCAGTATGCATTTCTAAACAATCTAATATCTACCTGTCATATTTTTTCAAAGATATTGAAATCCATTGGATGCATATTGCACATAATATGCTTTTAAATGAATTAACGATCGCAAAACAAATGACATCTAATTGTGGTGACAGTCTCTTTAATGCAATTTGATATTTAGTAGCAACAAAATTCGATGCACAGTGTTTGCGACTTTACATTGTCCAATCTTTTTGCAATGCACTTATGCATAAGAATCAAGATGCATTGCATTGTTTAGAACAATACCTAATAGTTGATGTGATACACTATGCAATGAATAACAACTGGCAACAATATCTCATAAATATGGCAATGCCATATGAGAAAGGGCAGGTAGAAGGTGGACCATTCTGTTTGCAATGGATATCTGTCATATTCAAAGTCAATATCCAAGTATGGTCCTCTGTTGCTAATAACTTTTTTAGTTACAATTTTTCTCATTTGAGATGCAATCGTGTTGTTAACATCATGTCATTCAGAACAGATACATTACATATTCATTATCACACAATGATACAAAAATATGATCGCAATTCTCAACAAGTGTACATGGAAGCAAAAGAGGATTATAATCAATTGCATCATAAGCATATTCTAGAAAAACAACAATGTATATCTCAAGTACATTTTAACAATAATATTCAATTTGAGATAACATCTCATTTAGAAAAAATGCGACCAACTAATCGTCATAGGCTCAATTATCACAAACTGAAGCAATTCATATGTACAAAAAGCAAATGCAGTGATGTAGATAACAATGATAACATCTTTTGTCATAAGCATGTACTAGAAAATCAACAATCTATTTCTCGCATACAACTCAATAACAACATTGAATTTGAAATAGCATCTTGCTTACAAAATTGTCCCAAGTGTCATAAGCTTACTTATCACCAAATGAAGCAATTCATACGTACAAGAAACAAATGCAAAGACATATGCAAAAAACCATCTTCTAATAAGGAGACAAGAATGACATTTCTTGGATTAAAACAAATATTTCTCAACATCAGAAACAATAAGAAAAATACAATAAGCAAACAAATCCATCCAAGCAAGAAAGATGCAAAATAAATTTATATGAAATAGGTCGAAGACACGCCTAGGAATACATGTGCAGTTTGTACTAGATTGCATTTTGAAAAAAATATCAGATTCTTCACTACAGAATTGCAAGAAAAGCATATGAATTTGACATTTAACAATAGGACCTTCAACAATGAAAACATATGTGTTGCTTGCAAAAAAGCACTTCAAAATGGAAAGCTTCCACAATTTGCAACACCTGAACAAATAAGATGTAACATTCCAATACCAACTATAAATACACTTTCAGAGCTAGAAGAAAGACTTGTGTCACTGAGAATTCCATTTGCACAAATTAGACAATGGGGATATAAGTGATCACATATTGGCTTAACAGGATCAATTATCAAATGTACCAGTTCATATCGACGTTGTGAAAAAAACATTGCCGCAATATCTAAGTGATACAATGACAATTGCAGATGCATTGAAAAGAAGATTGCAATACAAAAATGCATACCAAACAGGTAAAGTACGTCCAATTGTTGTCATGAAAGCATTGAACGAGCTATGTTCTAGAAGTATTTATAAAGTTGAGAACATTTGTCTAAATGAGAATTGGACCCATGTTTTACAAGAGAATAATGAATACATCGTACAAAATGTAAACAATGACAATGAAAGTGATACAAATATTGATGCAAATAATGAAGCACCTACTGAAACATTGGTGCATGGATTAATAGAGTCACAACGCATCTACAATTTGCAAGACAATATTATTGAACTGGCACCTGCTGAAGGACAACGACCACTGGGGATTTTCAAGGGCAAATATGCAGAAGAAATGAACTTTCCAACATTATTCTACGGTGATGATGACATCACAAATAGGTTTAGCTACCAAAAAATTGTACAATGGGAATTGTTACAAGCAAGTTGTGACTTCTCATGTCATACAACAATTTTTTTTTTTCAAGACAATGCAAATAATTATTGATAAAGTGCTTTCTTGCATATGGGTACGAATAAGAAAAGGACAGCTAAAAGGGAGAAAAATATTAGCAAAAGATGTCAAGTATCGAGCAAATTTGGAAAAGTTATTGAAATTTGATATTGGATACATAGATTTCAGAAACATTCGCATATATTCTGATCATTTGGAACAAATTAAGAAAAACATATTTGCAATGATACGACAATTGGGACCTCCAACTTTCTTTATGACATTTACAAGTGCAGAACATCAATGGAAACCATTAGTAGATACACTAGTCACATTGTTTAGAAATAAAGCAAGTAAAAATGATACTGATACATTAAAAGATGATGACATTGACTACCTTATAAGAAAATATCCGGTCACCTGTAGCCAGTGCTATAGATATAGAATTAATGCTGTAAAGCGAATGATATGTCAAGATACTACATTCTTTCGAAAAATATATGATTACTATTTCATAATAGAATTTCAAAATAGAGGAACTGAACATGAACATGGACTGTTATGGATAGAAAATGCTCCAATATATGGGAAACAAAGAAATTCAGAAATTGAGAAGTTTCTTGACAATTACATAACTTGTGATACAGATCATTTGGAGCCAGATGTTGCTAAATTGCATAAACATCACCATACAAGAAGCTGTAAGAAGCGAAAAAATTCAAATTGTAGATAAAATTTCCCCATGCCACCAATGGAATCAACAATGGTCATTGAGCCAACCATTGTACAGAATAAAAAACTTGCAGAGAAATCAATATCACCTTTGGCATTTTTGGAGCAAAAAAATTACAATGATTAAATAACCCATGACAATTTCCTAGTAGAAATAGGACTAATAGAAAGTGAGTTCATACAACTATTACAATGTACAGTAAAGCAACCAACAATTTTCCTGAAACGAAAACCTTCTCACATTTGGAATACCAGTTTTGCAAAGGCTATGCCTAGTCTATGGAATGCAAATACAGATGCACAATTTATGCTAAATGCATATGCCACAACATCATATTGTAGTTAATATATGACCAAAATTGACAAGTCTATGACAGATGCATTTATAGGAATACGCAAAGAGCATGAGAAAAATGAAATTGATGCTATGCAAATGATTCGTAAACTCAGAAATACATTACTCAATCTCCAAAAAATGTCAGCTCAACAAGTAGTGCATATAGCACTTTCATTGCCATTGAGTTGTAGTTCAAGAGAATGTATATTCATAAGCACATCTCTAGTTGATGAATGCACATTTATGCTTAAACTGCCTATTCTCTTGAAACAAGAACCTGATGATTCAGAGGATGTGATGTGACATTCCATTATTGACTACTACATCAGACGCCCAAGTTCCATTAGCAAAATTTGCCTTGCAGAATTTGTATCAAATTATAAGAAAGATGGCACACACATATCAAAAAGGAAAAAACCAAATGTTATACGATTTGTCAGATATGACAAATACAATGATATTGAAAACTTTTATAGAGAGAAATTATTATTATATATGCCATTTGAAAATTGTGAAAATACATTGAAACAAGAGTTGCCTACATGGCTATCTGCATATACATTACATGAAAAAAACAGTTCAGACCAATGAAGCTAAATTTACATATAACATCAATCCAACATGGGGTGATTTAGAGACTGCAACAAATGAATAAATTAGCTCTTTGAATACTAGCCAAATAAATATGTGAAACTGAGAGAACAGTTCCCATTATGAGGAATATGATTTGCAATCGGACTTGCAATTTCCAAAAGAGTTTGAAATGAAGAAAAAAATCAATCTTGGATTTCAAATAACTGCTCATCCATTTTTAATGGAGAACAATGAGTATTACAAACTCAGAATAATGTTTAACAAAGAGTAACAAGCAATTGTAAAAGACGTTGGAATTAAAAAAATAAAAAACCCCAAGGAACCAATTTACCTATTTATTACAGGTGGAGCAGGGGTAGGCAAAACACTCACAGCAAAAGCAATTTTCCAAATTCTTATACGAATTTATGATTCACAGAACACAACTGATCCTATGAAACCAAAAGGTCTAATATTAGCATATACAGGAAAAGATGCATATAATGCAGGTGGAACAACAATCCATTCTGCATTGCTAATGCCTTTTAACAAGTCTCAATTGTTGCCACTTAGCAAAGAAGTATTAGACAACTTATCAAAGCTATATCAAGAATTGCAGCTAGCTTTCATAGATGAGGCCTCTATGATTGGTAGTTGGTTCTTATATTCTATTGACAATAGATTTAGAAACATAAAACATGTCCAAACCAAATACTTTGGAAACATTGACATCATATTTTGTCGTGATTTCTATCAAGCGCAACCTATTCAAGACTCTTATTTTTGAACAACCAAGAATCAACAATAAAAAAATAACACATGATTTCATGAAGGATAATGTCAAGTGCTTCCAATTTCATATGACTATGTGACAAAAAAATGAGAGATTCATATCATTTTTAAATAGAATGCGAACAAATTGTCAAACATCTGATGATATAACTTATATTAATACAAGTTGCATGCGCCCTGTACCAAATGATCCAACATTTCCCTATTTATTTTACAAAAACAAGGATTTTGCAATGCATAACAAGAAAATGTTAAAGCTCATGCCTGGCAATGAAATTTTAATTAATGCAATTGATGAAAATGAGGAGAATGACGGAAATTTTCCAACACATCAACATACAACTAATTTTCCTTCACAACTTGTGATAAAGTTGAACATGTTAGTTGAAATGTATGGTTGTAATTATGATGCACCAGATGGGCTAGTAAATGGTGCAGATGGAATAGTTAAATCATATACCCATATAGATAAGGTCGATGTTCTATGGATTAAGTTCCATGACCCTAATATTGGTCATCGACAATCTAGAAAACTGGCTCATTTGTATACTTCAGACATAGCACATAATTGGCACCAATATTGCGAATATCAAAAGCAATGCCTATCACACCAAAGATGGATCATTTGAAAATACGAAAACAAATTCCAATTTAAATTGCATGTGCACACACAATACATAGATCACAAGGCTTAACCTTGGATAGGCTTGCACGCGACCCTACTGGAGTACAAGTGCATGGCCTAGTTGTTATAGACATTTTTGGGCACTGCAACCCCAAGAATAAATGTCCATAAACCAAGGGCTCCTAAGTCCCCAGTGAAGTTTCCATTTTGTTACCGGGAATAGTGTCTATGCAGAACTGCTAATCCCACTAAGGCTGGTAGCTACCTTAGAAACAAACAAACTAAAACTACTTTCGTTTTCCTTTATGAAAGATAGATGAGAGAAAAATAAAGGAGACCAACCTCTGTCTTGCGCTTGAATCCTTGTTCGATTCCTCTCTCTTTTGATAGTCCTTTGCTACTTGTTTTCGTACCCAGCTTCACAGAATACCTGTAGAATCAAAGCAGAATAACACTATACGAAACATGGATCTATTATCATAAGTAATATAGGATCATATGTATATTAACCACATAAATGCATAAAACATCAATCACACAAGTGTATGGAGGAAAAATTGAATAGTTTTATTGATAATCAAGAAAGAGCCAAGAGAATTACAACCAATTGTTCTCACCCAACATCATCTTCTCAGCAAGTAAGCCCTTCTTCACCTCATGAAAAGCTTAGATCACCCAAAATTATGATGGTGTCTCAAGAAACCAACAACAATTCCTTACAAGATGTAAAATTCCAGCCCCTGGATCTCTGGGATGAGGGATCCATATATAGATGTCTGTAAGGGAGGTGAGTCAGCTTGAGATTTGATTAGTGTCTTCCCTCTGATAGTTCTTGATTCCACTTGGAGATTGATGATCTCTTACTCATCCCTGGTCGAATTCAGAGAGGCAAGTGTCACAAGAGAATTTTCTGGAAGATTCCATGCTTCTCCACCTTGCGGATTGACCCTGCCATTTGTCCCTTCTCGCCCATCGCACCCCATAGAAAGGCTTTTTGAAATGCAACGCACCTACTGTGTGTATTTAGGTGGGATGCAACGCACTTTGCCTATGGAGCAGGTGAAATGGTCCAGTTTTGACCAGTTCTGAGTAGTTTTCATGGAGAACTTCTGGGAGATGCTGTAATCAGTTGACCTTATTCTTTTAGGGGTTGGAACAAGCACCTACTGTGTGTATTTAGGTGGGATGCAACGCACTTTGCCTATGGAGCAGGTGAAATGGTCCAGTTTTGACCAGTTCTGAGTAGTTTTTCATGGAGAACTTGTGGGAGATGCTGTAATCAGTTGACCTTGTTCTTTTAGGGGTTGGAACAACACTTTTAGGGACTTAGGAGCCCTTGCTTTATGGACATTCATGCTTGGGGTTGCAGTGCCAAAAAACGTCTATAACTGTTGCCTCCTAAAGCACGAGGTCACTAATCTTTTGATGTCAGGTGAAATGCTTTATCATGAGGATCCGAAGTTCATTCAAGCTGGAAGGAGACCTGTAATAAGATACAATACAATACATTATCTTCATTTTCTTTTCACGATCTAGTTGAGGCAGGCATTCCCATGCTCAGCTTTATAAATTCATTTTTCATGTACATGAGACAGACAATCGTCTGAGTGTAGACTGATGATTTTGGTAGAGCCATCATCCCTTAGATTGGATGATTATCTGTGCAGCAATGATGTACATTTGATGTCTTTATTTTCCTGAATATATATCGCAGCCCGGATGGATGAGACTAGATCCGGGGTCTTCAATCTCGTTCGATCTTCACTCAAAGTACAAGTTGATCCATGTGAGAGATGTTCTGGAGTCGAACACGGAAAGACATCGCCTGATTACCAGCCAATGATGTAATTCGTTAACAGGCGCGAGAGGAATCACCGATAATGATGATGACCCTCAAGGTACTGCAATACAATTCATGTGGTGTGAATAAGGGACTTGGCATCGAACACCACGTAAAATATTTCGGTCGAAGGCCATTGATGTAAACCTGTCGCCGGAAGTGAGAAACTTGCCATTAAGGCATGCAAGCTTCAAAGTACTGAAAGGGTTGTTCCTAGATCGACTTCTTGGATAATGAGCTGATGTCGACAAGAAGCAATCTGTCATAGGTGTTAGAAAATTATATATTACGGAGCAATGGAACACATAAAATATTGCAGAAATATAAACACAAAAAACGCACAAAAGAAGAGAGACACAGATATACGTGGTTCACCCAGTTTGGGCTACGTCCAACCTGAACAACCAGTCCTTCCTTTCTATTATCCAGCAAAATGAAGAGACACAACCTACAGCAAATCCGCTGTAAGATCCTCTGTTTTCTCTCACAGTCTCACCTCTCTGTTTCTCGCTCACAGACTACACATCTATATCTCAGCCTCAAATACAATGCCCTCATACAAAGAGAGAGGGTTGCCTTCTAGAGGAAAAAACCCTAAACTAAACATAAGTTCTACCGTCAGATCATCTGCCTAATGAACGGCCCAGATTGACTAGAAATTAGTATACTTTTACAAGGCAATTTTACATTTGTTTTTAGCTTCGGGGGAAGCACCCCGGAGCCCCCGGACCCCCCAGCTGGGGGGGATCGGTCTCCCCGGACCCCCGCAGGGGGAACAAGTCCCCCCTGCACCCCCCGCCCCGCGTGGAGGGGTGTACAAACTTCCTGGGGTATACATCCGGCTGAAACAAAGACCTCTGAACAATCATGCTCCACACAGAACAATAGGTGGGCTTTAATGAATCCCATATCAATGACACAGAATGGAGCAAATGATTTTAATGGAGGTAAAAATGATCTGGTGATATATGGTTCAGGGTGGCGGTCATGAAAGAATGGAGCGAAAATGTATTATAGTGGGTGAGACACAGGTGAATTCTCTGAGCGACTTCTCTTGAACATATTAGCGACACTGACATGATGGATTGGTAGCATTAACCCCAAATGTGGATGGTGTGATGGAACCATGGTGATGTGACCAGTGAATGAAACAACCCAACCCGACTAGGATGCAGAGTGAAAGTTTCATGTTCAAGAGCGACTTGCTACCAACAAAGTTTCTTCAAGTTTTCTTCCCAATTTTTCCCCAGTCATTGCTGACCAGTACCTCTTTATTTTTTTCAAGCTTGAGGAGGATAACATATGCTTGTTCTATAATTTTCCCTTCGGGCAAACCCATTGCTATGTTTTAACGAGCCTAGCGATATTGAAACTCGTTCTTGTTTGTTATGGACAGGTTTGTCGCTTTTAGGTTTTAACGAGTTTAATGACAAAGATAACTCAGTCCTTTTCAATTTTAGAGAGTCTGAAAAGGAACGTAAAGGAAACTCCAAAATCCTTTTTCGTCATCTAATCCCTTAAGTCTGAAAAAGTATAAAATAATACGAAAGGGATGAATTTTTGGTAATTTTAACGAGCCGAACAAGACAAGCGCTCGATCTTTTTGTGTAATAATCCCTGAGGTCCAAAAAGATTAAAATCTAAAGGAGGTATAACACTTCCGGTCACTTTAACGAGCTGGAGAGGCCAATGGCTCGGCAATTTTTTCATATTTTACAAGTCAGTTGAAAAGAGCTTAAAGGAGACTCATCTTTGAGGAACGAGTGATAAATTCGGGTAGTAGTTGATTCCAGGTAAGGTTTGGAATTTTCCAATCATGGCAGTGTTACAAGGATGGCTAACAGGATCACACTTCGCAGCTGTTCCTCAAAAGGGGTAAAAAATCAAGTGGAGGTGAATAATCGGCCAATATAGAGTGGAGGTGATGATGAGAACACGACCAAGTCTTCAAGGCTGAAGTACTACATTCACGATGGTTATTTACCGGAAATTGGTTCATTTTTTATTTTAAAATGAGCTTAAATGCTGGGGGAAACACTTGCTCATTGCTTATGTTTATTTTTTAACGAGCATGAAGTCCGCGTTAAAACTGGTCGATGTAATGGTCATTTCTTAACTTTACCATTAATGGCTTTGTTCCTTCAAAGGTTGCGCTGCATGCTCAATTGCTTCATCAAACTAGTTAGAAATGAATAATACATGTTTAGAAAATGAGTTAAGACACTAAGATTTTACTTGAATTACATAAAAAGTAATTTAAAAGTGTTTTTACCCCTCATTTTACCATTTCATTTGAACTTTGGCTTCTTGGAGCTTTAGAGGTGCTTTCCCCCTTTGATTTTCACCACCTGATTCCGGGATATTCTGTGGATGATTTTTGGCGCCGTCTGGACCAAGTAGGAGCTAAACCTAACCTCTTTCATTTCATCCTTTCCATTTTGCATTCTGAGCCTGATTTCTGGTTTTTCTGAGCCCCTGGGGTTTGAAAAACTCGTCCTCGCTCCATCGCACCCTTTCTATATCGAAAGGTGCGTTGCATGTTGGTCTACCCACTGGATAGTTAGCATGCAACGCACCCAGAACACTGCTGGAGGTGCAATGGGCACAAGGAGGGAAATTTGTGCACAGTTTTCAATGGAAATTTTCGTCTGTTTCTTACCAAATCAGGATCTAACTCCTCTCTTGTTTGCTTTCATAGATTTATTGGAGAAAAATGACTATTACATGGCGAGAATGTGAGCATGAAGAAGAGGACATGCTTTCTTTACATGATCCGGTTACAGTAAACGCACTGCGGAACTGTGGCCTGCTGAAGTTTTTCCGCATCTCTAGCATGAGGCAACAAATCAACTTGTTGCAGTATTTTCTCGATGCTTGGGATCCTACCAGCCAGGTGTTCTAGATTAGGGGAAAATATATCCCCTTGACTGTTGTGGACATCTATTTTTTGACCGGCTTATCGAGGAAGGGTGCCCCTATCTCTTTATCAGGTTCGGCCCGTGGAGGCAAATCTGTGAGAGATTTAGTTCGCAGGTATTGTAGAGAGGGATCTCAACCGAGTACAGACAACAATATCATTATCCGAGATGTCACTGACAGGTCTTTGAGGACCATTCTGTTCACTTTTGGTAGGATGGCTGGTGGTGCGGCTCTCCATGTGGCCAACCGGTCTTATATGCAGTACACCTTAGAATGTCTCGAACCGAAGGTGTTCAACTGGTGTGATGCAGTACTACTTGTGATGAAAGAACAGCTGACCAAGGTGAAAAACGGAAGATTGAAGAACTTTGGATATGGTTCTATTTTGACCACCTTCGCCTTGGAAAAGATCCCACTGATGCAGCCGTAATATATTTCACTTGGTTTACCTCCATCGACTGAACCACGGATGCAGAGATGGGTCAACCATATGTCCAGACATGCTGGTCAGTCTCAGATTTCCTTTTCTGATACCTTCTTCGGGTATTTTGATCATCAGGAGATGGTTTTTTCCGAGTATCCATATGCTAGTATGGAATTTTGGGGTGACCCGGATTTGGTACTGCCGGCTGGCGAGCAGTGGGGTGCCATTGGTAAATTCTTTGACCACTTTTCTGTTTATCATTTCTCTTTATAATATCCTTGTGCTTTATTCTATCAAGACTAATTAGAACTCATGTGCTCATGCAGATATTGGTCCCGTCCAGCCAGTAGTACGCCTGAGAGTGTCGGTCGTCGCTCCAGCAGGAGAGGCTATGGGAAGGGCTATCCTTCGCGACCTTGATGTGGCCGAGACTCTTTCAGCATTACAGGATCAGGTCGTGGGTCTCACTCTCGGTATTCGAGATGTGAGAACTGACGAGCTACCTTTGAGGTTGCAGCGACATACCACTGGCGTGCCAAGTCGTTGGACTAGGATTTTACGCATGATTTCACAGGCGGTGACTTGTTATTACCAGCATCATTAGACTAGGGTGCCCCCTAGCGTTTTGAGTTTTGGGTCATTTGACCAATTTTGTCTTGGTTACAGAACATTATGTGTAAACCATAAACAGTTATATATATATATTTTTGATTTTCGGAGTTTTATTTTGGTTAAGTTATATAATCTGAATGCAAATATTGATGAAATGCTTCCTTTTATAAATGTTGCAAATATCTATCTAACACATAATTTGCCAATGAGTCAGCTAGTGTGTTTAAGATTCTGGAAATATGTTGATATTGAATAAAATCAAATTGCCTTTCCAAAATATTGACGCTTAGGAACATGCGATAGATAGCTGGATTTCAGACGGAGTAGATACCAGTGAGTTGTAGTATGACGAGCTGCGAGTCTAGCCTGGCGACAAGTCATCGTATGCCATGTGTGATGGCATTAGAGAGAAGTTCTATTAACGTGCTATATTCAGCGATGTTATTGGTTGATCTACCAATACATACCCCTCTGAAACTTACTAACTCGCCGCTTGGATTAAAAATTGCCCAGGCTGCAGAAGATGGGTTCTGCGAACTATGATTTGCTCTGTCGGCATATCCAACAAAAGATTCCAATAGGTTCGACATCTGCGACAAATGTAAAAAGTGGATTTACTTGACCAAAATGATTACCCTTAGCGAAAACAAAAATGTAACAAAAGCATATAGGTTACCATTATGGATAGTAACGCTTAAGGTACAACCCATTACAGGGTTGCGCCAGTGGAATTCCGTCGTAATCCATTAACTCATAGGCTCCTTTTGCTAATACACATTTAACAATATAGGGGCCCATACATAAAGACTTGAATTTACCTGCTCCCAATTTATCGGATTCTTGGTCATAAAGTAAGACCAGGTCACCTTCTGAGAAGACACGGGGTTTGACATTCTTGTCGAACTGTGCCTTGACTCGTTTCTTGTGGGCTTCGTTAGAAAAAGTGGCATCACGACGGGTTTCATCCAATTGGATTAGTTCCAAGAAACGAGCCTCCTCTTCTGAAGTTCCAGGGAGAAGGTCAATTGCGAGTTCGAGGGACGAGATTTCACACTGAACTAGTAAGATTGCTTCTGGGCCATACACTAGTTGGAAGGGTGTAAACCTGGTTGCATTCCTTACCGATCTTCGGTATGCCCACAAGGCTAAGTACAGGATCAGGTGCCAACTCCTTTTGTGGAGTCCAATCATCCTTTGCAGCATGCGCTTCAAGACTTTGTTGATTGCTTCAACTTGTCTGTTGGCCTGCGGGTAGTGTTATAGACATTTTTGGGCACTGCAACCCCAAGCATAAAATGTCCATAAACCAAGGGCTCCTAAGTCCTAAAAGTGTTGTTCCAACCCCTAAAGGAACAAGGTCAACCGATTACAGCATCTCCCAGAAGTTCTCCATGAAAAAGTACTCAGAACTGGTCAAAACGGGATCATTTCACCTGCTCCATAGGCAACGTGTGTTGCATCTCACCTAAATACACACAGTGGGTGCATTGCATTTCAAAAATCCCTTCTATGGGGCGCGATAGGCGAGAAGAGACAAATGGTAGTGTCAATCCGCGAGGTGGAGAAGCATGGAATCTTCCAGAAACCTCTCCTCTGACACTTGCCTTTCTGAATTCGACCAGGTATGAGTAAGAGATCACCAATCTTCAAGTGGAAGCAAGAACTATAAGAGGGAAGACACTAATCAAATCACAAGCTGACTCATCTCCCTTGCAGACATCTATATATGGATCCCTCTTCCCATAGATCCAGAGGCTGGAATTTTGCATCTTGTAAGGAATTGTTGTGGGTTTCTTGAGGCAACATCATAGTGTTGGGTGATCTAAGTTTTGCATGAGGTGAAGAAGGGTTACTTGCTGAGAGGATGATGCTGGGTTAGAACAACTAGTTGTAACTCTCTTGGCTCTTTTTTTATTATCAATAAAGCTATTCAAGTTTTCCTCCATACTCTTGTGTAATTTATGTTTTGTGCATTTGTATGGTCAATTTACATCTGATCCTAGATTGTTTATGATAATAGATCCATGTTCTCGTATAGTGTTATGCCACTTTGATTCTACAGGTACTCTGCGAGGCTGGGTATACAAGAAAGCAAGTAGCAAAGGACTATCAGAAGAGAGAGGAATCGAGCAAGGAACCAAGCGCAAGACAGAGGTTGGTCTCCTTTATTCTTCTCTCATCTATCTTTCATAAAGGAAAACGAAAGTAGTTTTACTTTGTTTGTTTCTAAGGTAGCTACCCGCCTTAGTGGGATTAGTAGTTCTGCATAGACACTTTTCCCTGTAACAAAATGGTGACTCCACTGGGGAGTGACTAGGTTGTATGTTTATCTACATTTGTTTACTTTATAAACTTACAGACAGAGCCTAAAGTTGAGCCAGGTAGCATTCGAACTGCATTTGCTATGCAAATGCAAAGTAGATAAATGCCGCTTCAGTCAATCTTCGGGTTTTGTTTATGAATTAAACAATTGATTTACAAACTCTCTAATTGCCCTTGTGGTGGCTCTAGTAACCTCCTTAGATCTACCCCTATGTTTGATTTACTGATTACCACTTGCTCGGCCAAAATCCCTAAACTGAACTGCAAAATGTGACCCAGAACCCAATCAAAGTCTCGTCCTTGGTCCAGTGCACTGTCTATTCTATGAATCTCAAATTCAGCGCACTTCCCGAGTGTAGTAGGTGTGCTGCATTTCAAATTCACTGTGTTACAGGTGCGTTGATCAGACAAGGCCTTGTTCCTAAATTTTGGTTTCTGTGTTCACTCTTTTCAGATCTATTCAAGAGTTTTGCTACCTGTAGTCAGTACACCTCTATTTGAAACCCCTTTTCCTTGCTGTTAGTCCGCCTCCATTGTGCAAAGAACTGTAAATGTTTTTATGTATTTGTTGAGTCATTTTCAGTTCTCCTTTACAAAGAAGTAACGTAATTTCACTGTCATTTCTTGATTTGAAAGTGTCGCAAGTGTCGTTTTTAGTCATAGAAGAGAATCTGATTGTTCTTGATAGTCAATTACCCTGTTACAATTGTATTTGATCTGAATTAGTAGTTTTTCTAGTGTCGAAAGCAAGTTTTCATTTCCGAATCGCAAAGTGTTGTAGTTGTCTTCGTTTTGATTTTGAAAAGAAACTTGTTAGTAATTGTCGCTTTGGAAAATAATTCAGATTTGCACACTAGCTTTCTTTTATCATTCACATATTAAGAAGGCTGAAAACAAATACATGCATGTGCATTTGCATTTAGACTGTTTTATTGGTTTGATTTAGGATGGTGCATATAGTGTTTTCTCTTTGCTCTTTGTTGAAAGAATACTGTCTCTCTTTCCTTAGTAGCGAGGATTTTCATTGCACAAAGAAGATAAAACGACTGTTTATCATCTTAGATTGCATTTTAGGAATTGTACATATACATCATGCGGTGAACCTGCAAGGCAAATTTCTTAAGCAAGATCAACTATAAAATAAATTTAATGAATCTAACAACGCTTTGGAACCTAACGCACAACATCTAATTCTGGCGTCGTAAAGCCTGGTAAAGTGTTGTTCTCACTGTTGGTTGGGTGATTCCTCCACTTTGAGATGATAAGTGCCAGTACGGACTTGTGCTCCCACGTACCGTCGATTATATTTTGGGAGACCACAATAGGCTTAATCCTTTATCCATAGGAAGCTGTGTCTGCCGCCCTACTGATCGCAATGCACTGAACACAACATTCAGGAAGATTGACTGCTGTACCGTAAAAAGTATTCTGCAGTTTTGCGATTGGTTTGGTAATCCCTCTGCCTAGATTTCCAGAGCAGTCCCTTTCATTCCTTTTCAGACTCCTTAACGGAAAAGGTCCATCGGAGCACTTGTCACTTCAGGCTCATTAAAAATTGAAGGCGACTAGAGTCATCTTTTGTTTTTTCTCGACTCTTAAAAATTGAAAAAACAAGTTGTGTCAAAGTGTCTAAAATTTATTTTAAATGGAATAATCATCACCTTTCCTACGTTGGTCTTAGGTTAAGAAAATGGAGTCCACCAACCAAGGAGTTCCCCTTGGAGGAAATCCTAGTCCCTTCTCCTCTTGGGGAGATGTTGGTGCACCCCATATGGCCACATTGTCGCTTCCAGGATTGACAATCGGCTTGCCCGTATGGCTTTTCTCAACCTCCGTCGTTCAGAACACCACAATTCCTGAACAATCGAGTCAGCAACTAGACAATTCCAGAGTTACCCCCCAACCCTCTACTTCATCCAATTCTTCCTCTCCTCCTTCCTCTTCACTTGATGAGGCCGGTGAAGCCAAAAATCAAGTACCTGAGAAGAAGAAGGAAAAGAAGAAGAAAGAGAAGAAGAAGAAGGAACCAAAGGCGAAAAGGGGTAACCAAGCGTCGTCTAGCAAAAATCCACACACTGCACTGACCAGGCCTAAATCGCCATGTGTCATTTTCAAAGGAGACCACTATCATAGAGATTGTACTTGCATCCCTTGGATCTTAAGGGACTGGTCTCCTCGTTTGCATAACCTGATGTCGTCAACCTCTGATGATCATGTTGAAAACACACCGTCGACTAGTGAAAGTGAAGCCCCTAGACAAAAAGGAAAGTGAAAATTTCCTTGTAAACTGTGTGAAGGCGATCACGCCATCCACTGTTGTCCCTTCTTAGACGAAGCTAAAATAGTTTTGGACGATCGTCTGGTTTCACCGTTACGACTCCCTCCTAGATATAAGAAACTCTTGCCGAGTCCGTCACTAGTTGAAAATCCGGCTAACCTGCCCTTGTGGTCGGCTGAAGCATCTACCATTGAAGATAAACCATTTGAACCCATACCAGACAAAAGTCAAAAGGTCGAGGTGGCAGTTGACCCGGTCTTTCCTTCAGAGGTTCCATCTTCAGATGATACAGTCATCGAAGAGAACAAGGATGACACCGTCCAAATTCTTTTCATAAGAACAGACTCCGAAGAACATGGGGGAAGTTTACCCATTCCTTTACTGTAGGAAGGAAGTTCATCAGAGTCGTACCCGACCATCTATTCGGTCCCACCTCCAAGCAACCTAGTTGTTTCATTTGACTGGAATCTACTAGGTAGACCCCATTTACCGGCTAGTGTACCATTCCGAATCATTGCTCAAATATATAGAATGGTTATGGCCAGTACCATCATAGATGAAGGGGCTTCTGTGAGTATCCTTTCCTCGACTGCTTGGAAAGCGCTTGGTTCACCATCGCTTTTGCCTGAGATGAGAAATCTAACAGGCTTTGACAAAGGAACCAGTCGACCGTTAGGGATCCTTCCCAATGTGCGCATAACATTGAGAGGGAAAACCGTTCAAATGAACGTAATGGTAGTCCAAGGACCCCTATATTATAATCTACTCCTTGGAAGAGACTATATTTATTGCATGGGAGCCATTGTCTCATCACTCTTTAGAGTAATGTGTTTTCCGCACGAAGGAAGAGTGGTCAAGCTCGTAGATCAGCTTTCATTTCCCAGTTCACACATGGAAAATAGTCATATACCATCCCTGAATGGTCTTTTCATGCAAGGAATGTCACATCAATCCCTAGTCCATCCAGCTGATGAGCGCAAGTGATTCGGGGGACATGACTGAAACCCAGGGGGCATGCACCCTGGTCTGCTTCGGCAGGAAAACTTCAGGTATAAGATAGGTTTACGCGAGAGATATATGACTAGTCTGACACTCCCGTCCATGATTGGAAAAGGGGGTTAGACTGGAATAAGATTCCCTTGTCAAATTTATGTGGGTAGAGGTGTATGCGCCACTCACCTTTGTCTATTTCGGTAGGCATCGCCGAAGAAGTGTTTTGTTTGCACTGCGGATAGAACAATCTTTGGTAACCTGAAAGAGGTAGGCCTTTCCCGATCAAACAAATGTTTTGCCGGTAGATTGGGAGGTGACCTTGAAACTCTATTTTATACCTGGGGGCATGCAAACCTTTTCACATGCAAGCGAAGAGCGACCATTTATTTTTTTAAATTTGTAGGTCCTCTAACCCTTTAAACTCGTAGGATTGGTCGTTTCCTAACTTGCATAAAGAAAGGATGTGGGGCAAAGCTTTGAAAAATTGTCATTTTTATATATGAGACATCCTTATTATGCGACTGGATTATATCGAGCAGTTTTAACGCGGACTTCATGCTCGTTAAAAAATAAACATAAGCAATGAGAAAATGTTTCCCCCAACATTTAAGCTCAATAAAAAATGAACCAATTTCCGATAAATAACCGTCGTGAATGTAGTACTTCAGCCTTTAAAGCCTTGGTCGTGTTCTCATCATCACCTCCGCTCTGTATTGGCCGATCATTCACCTCCATTTGATTGTTTACCCCTTTTGAGGAACAGCTGCGAAGAGTGATCCTGTTAGCCATCCTTGTAACAATGCCATGATTGGAAAATTCCAAACCTTACCTGGAATCAGTTGCTACCTAAATTTATCATTCGTTCCTCAAAGACGAGTCTCCTTTAAGCTCTTTTCAACTGACTCGTAAAATATGAAAAGCTTGCCGAGCTACTGGCCTCTCCAGCTCGTTAAAGGGACCGGAAGTGCTATCCCTCCTTTAGATTTTAATCTTTTTAGACCTAAGGGATTATTACACAAAAAGATCGAGCGCTTGTTTTGTTCGGCTCGTTAAAAGTATCGAAAATTCATCCCTTCTGTATTGTTTTATACTTTTTTCGGACTTAAGGGATTAAATGACGAAAACGGATTTTTGGAGTTTCCTTTACGTCCCTTTTCAAACTCTCTAAAATTGAAAAGGACCAAGTTATCTTTGTCGTTAAACTCTTTAAAACCTAATAGCGACAAACTTGTCCATAGTAGACAAGAACGAGTTTCACTATCGCTAGGCTCATTAAAACATAGCGATGGGTTTTCCCGAAGGGAAAATTATAGAACAAGCATATTTTATCCTCCTCAAGCTTGACAAAAATAAAGAGGTACTGGTCAGCAATGACTGGGGAAAAATTGGGAAGAAAACTTGAAGAAACTTTGTTGGTAGCAAGTCACTCTTGAACATGACACTTTCACTCCGCATCCATGTCAGGTTGGGTTGTTTCATTCACCGGTCCCATCACCATGGTCACATCACACCATCAAAATTTGGGGTTAATGCTACTAATCCATCATGTCAGTGTTGCAGGTATGTTCAAGAGAAGTCACTCAGAGAATTCACCTGTGTCTCGCCCGCTTGAATACATTTACGCTCCATTCTTTCATGGTCGCCACCCTGAACCTTATATCACCAGACCGTTTTCACCTCCATTAAAATCATTTGCTCCATCCTGTGTCATTGATGTGGGATTCATTAAGACCCTCCTATGACAGATCGCTTCTTGTCGACATCAACTCATTATCCAAGAAGTCGATCTAGGAACACCCTTTTCAGTACTTTGAAGCTTGCATGCCTCAATGGCAAGTTTCTCACTTCCGGCAATAGGTTTACATCAATGACCTTCGACCGAAAGGTTTTGCGTGGTGTTCGACAGCAAGTCCTTTATTCACACCATATGAATTGTACTGCACTACCTTGAGGATCATTATCATTATCGGTGATTCCTCTCGCGCCTGTTAATAGCTTACATCATTGGCTGGTAATCAGGCAATGTCTTTCCATGTTCAACTTCAGAAAATCTCTCACATGGATCAACTTGTACTTTGAGTGAAGATCGAACGAGATTGAAGACCCCAGATCTAGTTTCATCCATCCGGGCTGTGATATATATTCAGGAAAATAAAGACATCAAATGTACATCATTGCTGCACAGATAATCATCCAATCTATGGGATGATGGCTCTTCCAGAATCATCAGTCTACACTCAGACGATTGTCTGTCCTATGTACATGAAAATGAATTTATAAAGCTGAGCATGGGAATGCCCGCCTCAGCTAGATCATGAAAATATTATGAAGATAATGTATTGTATTGTATCTTATTACAGGTCTCCTTCCAGCTTGAAAGAACTTCGGATCCTCATGATAAATCATTTCACCCGACATCAAAAAAGATTAACGACCTCATGCTTTAGGGGGCAACTGTTATAGACATTTTTGGGCACTGCAACCCCAAGCATAAAATGTCCATAAACCAAGGGCTCCTAAGTCTCTAAAAGTGTTGTTCCAACCCCTAAAGGAACAAGGTCAACTGATTACAGCTTCTCCCAGAAGTTCTCCATGAAAAACTACTCAGAACTGGTCAAAACTGGATCATTTCACCTGCTCCATAGGCAAAGTGCGTTGCATCTCACCTAAATACGCACAGTGGGTGTGTTGCATTTCAGAAATCCCTTCTATGGGGTGCGATGGGTGAGAAGAGACAAATGGTAGTGTCAATCTGCGAGGTGGAGAAGCATGGAATCTTCTAGAAACCTCTCCTGTGACACTTGCCTTTCTGAATTCGACCAAGATGAGTAAGAGATCATCAATCTCCAAGTGGAAGAAAGGACTATCAGAGGGAAGACACTAATCAAATCACAAGCTGACTCAGCTCCCTTGCAGACATCTATATATGGATCCCTCATCCCAGAGATCCAGAGGCTGGAATTTTGCATCTTGTAAGGAATTGTTGTGGGTTTCTTGAGGAAACATCATAGTGTTGGGTGATCTAAGTTTTGCATGAGGTGAAGAAGGGCTTACTTGCTGAGAGGATGATGCTGGGTTAGAACAACTGGTTGTAACTCTCTTGGCTCTTTCTTGATTATCAATAAAGCTATTCAACTTTTCCTCCATACTCTTGTGTAATTTGTGTTTTGTGCATTTGTATGGTCAATTTACATCTGATCCTAGATTGTTTATGATAATAGATCCATGTTCTCATATAGTGTTATGCTGCTTTGGTTCTACAGGTACTCTGCGAAGTTGGGTATACAAGAAAGTAAGTAGCAAAGGACTATCAAAAGAGAGAGGAATCGAGCAAGGAACCAAGCGCAAGATAGAGGTTGGTCTCCTTTATTCTTCTCTCATCTATCTTTCATAAAGGAAAACGAAAGTAGTTTTACTTTGTTTGTTTCTAAGGTAGCTACCCGCCTTAGTGGGATTAGCAGTTCTGCATAGACACTTTTCCCTGTAACAGGTAGTACGGAGTAGAGCTGTCGTGAGACAACCCTAATTTGGCAGCTAATTTGGCCATCATGTGATTGCGAAAATGTGATCCGTGATCTGTGACTATAGCCTGTGGAATGCCGAATCTAGAGACTACATGATTGAAAAAGAAAAGGGCAGCTGTTTCACCAGTGTTATCTAATGTAGGCATTGCCTCGGCCCATTTGGTAAAATAGTCCACTGCGACTATGATATACCCATGCCTCCCGGTCGAGGTGGGGTTACATGTCATGAAATCGATGCTCCATTTGGTGAATGGCCCAACAGCAACTATTGGCTGCAGAGGTGCGGGTGGTCTCCTAGTTTTGCTATCGAAAATTTGACAGGCATGGCAACTTCTGACTGCGGTTATGCAATCTTTGAACATTGTTGGCCAAAAGTATCCTGCTTGTAAAAATTTTTGTGCCGTAGCGTAACTAGATTGATGCCCCCCACACGCGCCTGAATGGAAGTCATTCAGGACTTTTTCGGCTTCCTCATGGGTGACGCACCTCCTTAGAACTGTATCGACACCACGACGTAAAGCATGTCACCGACGATCATGTAGTCTTTTGATTGGTACCGAATACGTTTTTGTACGGAGCAGGAGGTGTTAGGCCTATATTTTTGGGTTTGGAGATAAATGATTATATCTCCATACCACGGATTGCTTAAAGATATCAGAAACAAAGATTCATCCACGATTGTTTCTTCGGATGTTTCATCGCTGGACGACGATGGCACATCGCATAATAATTCTGCGAAAACCAAGGCTTTCTTTGACTTGGATTTCACAAATTCCAGATCAAACTCTTGTAGAATTGCTATCCATTTTGAATATTTGCCCCCTAGCAACTGTTGCAACAATATATAAGTCATGGGGTTGCAATATAACAGAATGGTAGTTTTTCGAAAGAGGACATAGTGTCAAAATATTTGTATCCCTTGAATAGCTGCGAGCGCCAGCTTTCCAACATAGGAATATTTTCTCTCTGTATCATTTAAGTTTTTACTTAAATAATATATAGGATGTTCAATTCCGTTTTCTTCTTGAACTAAAATCATTGCGATGGTTGTATCTACTGCAGTCAGATACAGGTTAAAGTCTTTTTGATAATGAGGAGCGTACATTAATGATGCTTTCATTGGGGATTCTTTTAAAGCATCAAAGGAAGCTTGCGTGACCTGATCCTAGACGAAGGGCACTTCCTTCTTCAATAGACGTGTATAACCTTTAGCAAGTTCTGTATAATTTGGAATGAACCTCCTCAGAAAGTTTGCTTTCCCTTGGAGTTTCTGAATCTGAAGAAAATTTGAAGGTGGAGGCAAATTTATGATTGCCTAAACCTTGCATGGGTCGAGACGAATCCCATCCTTTGAGACTACAAAGCCAAGTAAGCGACCAGAACTGACACAGAACACACATTTGTGTGGATTGAGTCGTATCTTGTAGTGTCGGCAACGTAGAAATATCGCTCTTAAATGCTGCAGATGATCAGTCCACTTTCGCGAATGAGCCTGAAGGTCTTCGAGATACGGTTGAACGATGTTTTTGATGTCATGGAAGGCATAATTCATTTCCCTCTGAAACGTTGGCCCTGCGTTCTTTAAACCAAAGGGTAATTTGCGGTATGCGAACGTTCCCCACGGACAGATAAATGCAGTCTTTGACTGGTCCTGTGGGCGGATATTTATTTGATTATACCGGGAGAATCCATCCATGAATGAAAATATTTCTCATCTGGCCCATTCATCAATTATCTGGTCAATAAAGGGTGTAGGGTAGTTGTCTTTTGGACAAGCTTGATTTACATCCCTATAATCGACGCACACTCTAATCGTTCCTTGTTTTTCATAACAGGAACAATGTTCGATACCCAATCGGTTAGAGGAACCAGGTAAACAAAAACCAGCATGGAGAAGCTTTTCAACTTCTGCCTTGATGGCAGCAGCTTTCTTGGGGTGCACCTGCCGTAGCCGTTGTCGTACTGGTTTGACATCTGGGTACATATTAATTTTGTGTTCAACTATACTCGAGTCAATGCCTGGAATTTCATCATATGACCAAGCAAAGACATCTCTGAATTCGCGAAAAATAGCGTTATATATTTCCAGTTCTGAAGGATAGCAACATTTGCCAACATAAATATTCTCTACAACATCTGTTTTGGTCGAGATATTTATGGCGATAGTCTCTTCAATATTGGACAAGTTTCGCTCAGAATCCACCGTGTTTATAGTATTTGATAGGAAATAAAAAACTGATGGATGATGAAGGTCATCAGCAGTATCTTCTTTACAAGTCGGAAGATGGGAACGATGGTGGTAATCTTGCCATGGTGCCCCTTCAATTACCATTGATTGAACAATTCCTTCGTCGATGTAATGCACTTGCGACCAAGGATCTGAAGGGGTGCCATATTCCTCAAACCTATCTATCCAAACGCTTGATGAGCGTTGATTTCGGTTTGCCTCCCATGCTAGAAACATTGATTGCTACAATATTTCCATTTGGCTTGGAGGCAACACCAATTGATGATCCATGTTAATATCGTTTTTTGAGATCTTGTTAATAGAAGATATCATATTGCAGTTTCCTGTCGTTTCCACTTCCGCCAGGTTGAGTGGAGGTGGGAGGGAAAAAGTACCCATTAATATAGGGTCTTTTAGTAGGCCTACTCCAATATTTTGAAGCGAATGGGGGCTTCCATGGATCATCGGAATGCTTCACGTAACTTGGGAACCATTGGGGAGGAAAGTTTGTTGATCGACGATTGTAATCCCTCCTTGGAAGGGAAACGCAATCTTCCTAAAATAGGTCAACACAACAGCAGCCATAGCATATATCCATGGTCTTCGCAGTAGGATGTTGTAATCGAGGTTTCCGTCGATTACTTCAACATCTATTTCTACCATTTTCCCCCCTAGTTCAACTTGCAAGCTACTTAGAATACCATACGGGGTATGTGCACAGTTTTCAATGGAAATTTTTGCCTGTTTCTTACCAAATCAGGATCTAACTCCTCTCTTGTTTTCTTTCAAAGATTTATTGGAGAAAAATGATTATTACATGGCGAGAACATGAGCGTGAAGAAGAGGACATGCTTGCTTTACATGATCCGGTTACAGTAAACGCACTGCGGAACTATGGCTTGTTGAAGTTTTTCCCCATCTCTAGCATGAGACAACAAATCAACTTGTTGCAGTATTTTCTTGATGCTTGGGATCCTACCAGCCAGGTGTTCCAGATTAGGGGCAAATCCATCCCCTTGACTGTTGTGGACATCTATTTTTTTACCGGCTTATCGAGGCGGGGTGCCCCTATCTCTTTATCAGGTTCGGCCCGTGGAGGCGAATCTATGAGAGATTATGTTCGCAGGTATTGCAGAGAGGGATCTCAGCCGAGTAAAGATGGAAAGATCATCATCCGAGATGTCACTGACAGGTCTTTGAGGACCATTCTGTTCACTTTTGGTAGGATGGATGGTGGTGCGGCTCTCCATGTGGCCAACTGGTCTTATATGCAGTACGCCTTAGAATGTCTCGAACCGAAGGTGTTCAACTGGTGAAAATCAAAGGGGGAAAGCACCTCCAAAACTCCAACAAGCCAAAGTTCAAATGAAATGGTAAAATGAGGGGTAAAAGCACTTTTAAATTACTTTTTACGTAATTCAAGTAAAATCTTGGTGTCTTAACTCATTTTCTAAACATGTATTGTTCATTTCTAACTAGTTTGATGAAGCAATTGAGCATGCAGCGCAATCTTTGAAGGAACAAAGTCATTAATGGTAAAGTCAAGAAATGACCATTACATCGAGCAATTTTAACGCAGAATTCATGCTCGTTAAAAAATAAAAATAAGTAATGAGCAAGAGTTTCCCCTAGCGTTTAAGCTCATTTTAAAATAAAAAGTGAACCAATTTCTGGTAAATAACCATCGTGAATGTAGTACTTCAGCCTTTGAAGCCTTGGTCGTGTTCTCATCATCACCTCCACTCTGTATTGGCCGATCATTCACCTCCACTTGATTGTTTACCCCTTTTGAGGAACAGCTGCGAAGAGTGATCGTGTTAGCCTTGTAACACTTCCGTGATTAGAAAATTCCAAACCTTACCTGGAATCAGCTGCTACCCGAATTTATCACTCGTTCCTAAAAAACAAGTCTCCTTTAAGCTCTTTTCAACTGACTCGTAAAATATGAAAAGATTGTCAAGCCATTGGCCTCTCCAGCTCGTTAAAGTGACCAGAAGTGCTATCCCTCCTTTAGATTTTAATATTTCTGGACCCGAGTGATTATTACACAAAAAGATCGAGCACTTGTCTTGTTCGGCTCGTTCAAAGTACCGAAAATTCATACCTTCTGTATTATTTTATACTTTTTCGGACTTAAGGGATTAGATGACGAAAAAGGATTTTGGAGTTTCCTTTACGTTCTTTTTCAGACTCTCTAAAATTGAAAAGGACCGAGTTATCTTTGTCGTTAAACTCGTTAAAACCTAATAGCGACAAACTTGTCCATAACAGACAAGAATGAGTTTCACTATCGCTAGGCTCGTTAAAACATAGCGATGGGTTTGCCCGAAGAGAAAATTATAGAACAAGCATATGTTATCCTCCTCAAGCTTGCTAAAAATAAAGAGGTACTAGTCAGCAATGACTAGGGAAAAATTGGGAAGAAAAATTGAATAAACTTTGTTGGTAGCAAGTCGCTCTTGAACATGACACTTTCACTCCGCATCCTAGTTGGGTTGGGTTGTTCCATTCACTGGTCATATCACCATGGTTCCATCACACCATCCACATTTGGGGTTAATGCTACTAATCCATCATGTCAGTGTCGCCGCTATGTTCAAGAGAAGTCGCTCAGAGAATTCACCTGTGTCTCACCCACTGTAATACATTTTCGCTCCATTCTTTCATGACCGCCACCCTGAACCATATATCACCAGATTGTTTTCACCTTCATTAAAATCATTTGCTCCATTCTGTGTCATTGGTGTGGGATTCATTAAGGCCCTCCTATGACGGATCGCTTCTTTTCGACATCAGCTCATTATCCAAGAAGTCGATCTAGGAACAACCCTTTCAGTACTTTGAAGCTTGCATGCCTCAATGGCAAGTTTCTCACTTCCAGCGACAGGTTTACATCAATGGCCTTCAACCGAAAGATTTTACGTGGTGTTTGATGCCAAGTCCCTTATTCACACCACGTGAATTGTACTGCAGTACCTTGAGGGTCATCATCATTATCGGTGATTCCTCTTGTGCCTGTTAACAGCTTACATCATTGGCTGGTAATGAGGCGATGTCTTTCCATGTTCGACTCCAAAACATCTCTCACATGGATCGACTTGTACTTTGAGTGAAGATCGAATGAGATTGAAGACCCTGGATCTAGTTTCATCCATCTAGGCTACGATATATATTCAGGAAAATAAAGACATCAAATGTACATCATTGCTGCACAGATAATCATCCAATCTAAGGGATGATGGCTCTACCAGAATCATCAGTCTACACTCAGACGATTGTCTGTCTCATGTACATGAAAAATGAATTTATAAAGCTGAGCATGGGAATGCCCGCCTCAGCTAGATCGTGAAAATAAAATGAATATAATGTATTGTATTGTATCTTATTACAGGTCTCCTTCCAGCTTAAAAGAACTTCGGATCCTCATGATAAAGAATTTCACCCAACATCAAAAGATTAACGACCTCATGCTTTAGGGGGAAACTGTTATAGACATTTTTGGGCACTGCAACCCCAATCATAAATGTCCATAAACCAAGGGCTCCTAAGTCCCTAAAGGTGTTGTTCCAACCCCTAAAAGGACAAGGTCAACTGATTACAGCATCTCCCAGAAGTTGTCCATGAAAAGCTACTCAGAACTGGTCAAAATTGGACCATTTCACCTGCTCCATAGGCAAAGTGCGTTGCATCCCACCTAAATACACACAGTAGGTGAATTTCATTTCAAAAATCCCTTCTATAGGGTGCGATGGGCGAGAAGGGAGAAATGGCAGGGTAAATCCGCGAGGTGGAGAAGCATGGAATCTTCCAGAAACTTCTCCTGTGACACTTGCCTCTCTGAATTTGACCAGGGATGAGTAAGAGATCATCAATCTCCAAGTGGAATCAATAACTATCAGTGGGAAGACACTAATCAAATCTCAAGCTGACTCACCTCCCTTACAGACATCTATATATGGATCTTTTTTAGTATTTTCACTCAGATATTCCACAGTTTTCATTTTGCTTTGTCGACGTTTCGAGTCTAGACCAAGACTCATCATCAGGACTTGATTTACAAAAGAGAGAGCCAACAGTGATAAATAAGGTTAAGGTTGAGATGTCAAGTATGTGAGCCGACCAACTTACTGATTTGTATTAACTAGAATTTATTTTATTATGTATTTTTTAGCATACTTGGGTATTTATTATAGTTATTATTAATTGTTTTAAGTGAAATTGTTTATGTAATATGTTATTTATTATATTTTATTTAATAAATTAATTTACCAAAATGATTTAGTTTTAATTATGTATATATATATATATATATATATATATATATATATATATATGTATATATATATATATATATTAAGGAGGATAATTTATTATTAATGTTGCGATAGCTTAAATGTTTGTTAATGTATTATAATAATTTTCCGATATATTAATTTTATTTATTATTTATGTAAATTATTATAGTTGTTTATTAATTGCTTGAATTGAATTGTTTATGTTTTAATATTGTTTATTATATTCTATTTAATAAATTAATTTATCATAAAGATTTTGTTTTAACTAATTTATTAATTATACACGGGTATATTATAGTTATTTAATTACTTGTATTAAGTAAATGTATATGAAATAAGTTATTTATTATATTTTGTTTGATAAATTAATTTATCCTATGATTTTACTTTGATTATGTTTATTTATTTATTATTTTTATTATGATTTGATATATTAATTTTATTTTATCTATTGTTCATGTAAATTATTATGGTTGTTTATTAATTATTTGAGTTGAATGATTTTTAATATTTTTATAATCTTATATAATTTTTGATATATTAGATTTATTTATTGCACATGCTTAATAAATAAATAAAGATTTTGTTTTAACTAATTTATTAATTATACACGGGTATATTATAGTTATTTAATTACTTGTATTAAGTAAATGTATATGAAATAAGTTATTTATTATATTCTATTTGATAAATTAATTTATCCTATGATTTTACTTTGATTATGTTTATTTATTTATATATTTATTTATTATTTTTATTATGATTTGATATATTAATTTTATTTTATCTATTGTTCATGTAAATTATTATGGTTGTTTATTAATTATTTGAGTTGAATGATTTTTAATATTTTTATAATCTTATAATTTTTGATATATTAGTTTTATTTATTGCACATGTTTATTAGTTGCTTATTAATTGCTTGAGAATTGTTTAAGTTTGTTTGTTTATAAATAAATAAACATAATCAAAGTAAAATCATAGGATAAATTAATTTATCAAACAAAATATAATAAATAAGTTATTTCATATACATTTACTTAATACAAGTAATTAAATAACTATAATATACCCGTGTATAATTAATAAATTAGTTAAAACAAAATCTTTATTTATTTATTAAACATGTGCAATAAATAATCTAATATATAAAAAATTATATAAGATTATAAAAATATTAAAAATCATTCAACTCAAATAATTAATAAACAACCATAATAATTTACATGAACAATAGATAAAATAAAATTAATATATCAAATCATAATAAAAATAATAAATAAATATATAAATAAATAAACATAATCAAAGTAAAATCATAGGATAAATTAATTTATCAAACAGAATATAACTTATTTCATATACATTTACTTAATACAAGTAATTAAATAACTATAATATACCCGTGTATAATTAATAAATTAGTTAAAACAAAATCTTTATGATAAATTAATTTATTAAATAGAATAGAATAAACAATATTAAAACATAAACAATTCAATTCAAGCAATTAATAAACAACTATAATAATTTACATAAATAATAAATAAAATTAATATATCGGAAAATTATTATAATACATTAACAAACATTTAAGCTATCGCAGCATTAATAATAAATTATCCTCCTTAATATATATATATATATATATATATATATATATATATATATATATAGATATATGAATAAACATAATTAAAACTAAATCATTTTGGTAAATTAATTTATTAAATAAAATATAATAAATAACATATTACATAAACAATTTCACTTAAAACAATTAATAATAACTATAATAAATACCCAAGTATGCTAAAAAATACATAATAAAATAAATTCTAGTTAATACAAATCAGTAAGTTGGTCGGCTCACATACTTGACATCTCAACCTTAACCTTATTTATCACTATTGGCTCTCTCTTTTGTAAATCAAGTCCTGATGATGAGTCTTGGTCTAGACTCGAAACTTCGACAAAGCAAAATGAAAACTGTGGAATATCCGAATGAAAATACTAAAAAACCTAACCACAGAAATCTACAATCCATTATATATGGATCCCTCATCCCAGAGATCCAGTGGCTGGAATTTTGCATCTTGTAAGGAGATGTTGTTGGTTTCTTGAGACAACATCATAGTGTTGGGTGATCTAAGCTTTTCATGAGGTGAAGAAGGGCTTACTTGCTGAGAAGATGATGCTGGGTCAGAACAATTGGTTGTAATTCTCTTGGCTCTTTCTTGATTATCAATAAAACTATTCAAGTTTTCCTCCATACACTTGTGTGATTGATGTTTTATGCATTTGTGTGGTTAATATACATCTGATCCTATATTGCTTATGATAATAGATCCATGTTCTCGTATAGTGTTATGCTGCTTCGATTCTACAGGTATTTTGTGAAGCTGGGTACGAAAATAGGTAGCAAAGGACTATCAAAAGAGAGAGGAATCGAACAAGGAGTCAAAAGCAAGACAGAGGTTGGTCTCCATTATTCTTCTCTCATCTATCTTTCATAAAGGAAAACGAAAGTAGTTTTAGTTTGTTTGTTTCTAAGGTAGCTACCAGCCTTAGTGGGATTAGCAGTTCTGCATAGACACTATTCCTGGTAACACTAGTATACACAACGCTATCACGTGTCAGAAACATAGAATCATTGTATTTGCTTAATGCTCTTAAAGGCAATAATTTTAAGGTTAAGCAAAAAGTAAATTGTGAAATGCAGCATTTACAAACCACTGCAAAATGGCAATTGGAATATGACTATTAATCAATACAATCAATGCGATCCATCTTTATTCTTTCATTGAACACTCATAATCTTCATGCACATCTTAATGACATATGCAATGATTATGACACAATGAAATCTGATATCTTATGCTTACAACAAACACATATGTCATTGTGTATGCAAAATGAGTACTTCAAAAATTTCAATTGTATCTCAAGTTGCATTAAGCATGGAGTATTGATACTGATAAAAAAAATATATCATTATCCTTGAACATACCCATTTTGAAGATCAACTTGTAGAGGCACTGCTCACAAAAATAAAAGTTCATGGATTACAAAGTGCAATACTCAATATATATGCATCACCACATGCAAATGCGAACAATATTTTGAATGTCATTGCAAATGCTTTATGCCAGTTAGATCTAAAAAATATCATAATTATATTAGGGGACTTCAATATTGAAATGGTGCATTGCAATCAAAAAACAAAGCAGCTAGAAAGCTACATGGAAAACTACAATCTTCATTTCCTTATTGACAAAACTAATAACATGCATAAATCATTCATTGACCATGTTTGGGAAAATCTAGCTAATATAAAATATAGAATTTTCATATTAGATACATATTGGTTTGATCATGATACAATATCTCTTGTCCTTCAGCGATGATATACACATGAAACACTTTACAAAATTGCAAATTTTGATACTTTTGCAATATGCCATTGTTTTTACCACTTCTATTTTACTAAATCATATTAGCATATTCTCTCTGCAATAAACCAAATAATAACACCATATATATATTTTTCATTCTATTGTACATTTACATATATGACCTCATATATTCGTTAATGCAAATTGTGCCAATGAAACCCTTTTCAATTAAGCAAGACAAGAATCCTATTGTAAATTTACACATATGACCTCATATATTTTTGAACGCAGATTGTACCAGTAAAACCCTTTTCAATTAAACAAAACGAACGAGAAAAAGGAACAACAACATGGAACATGTATGAAGAGATTATATTCTTCTTGCTTTTCCTTTTCTATGGTTTTTATGTTCTTGTTCACTTTTTACTTTTATATGCTCTTTTAAACTGAACTAAATATATGCTACTATTCTATAACATAGCATAATTCTTGAAAAAGGAAAAGAAACAATTCAAGAGATAGAGGGCATGACCCAAATAGAAAAGGCAAGCCAACCACTTGTTTTGGAAAGGTATGTCTATGACAACTATACAAATATGCTAATTTGTATTTAGAATATTAATGTTTACTAAATATGCATTATGTTTTTACATATGTATAATTAAATGTATATAAATTAGAAAATGTTGGACGAGTGGAGAAAGCACTAGTAGTAAGTCCCCCCACACAATGCAGCAACAATACATGTACAGGTTAGATATCATAATTTTTTTATTGATTGCTTATGCAAAATACATGTGATAATATCCACATCATATTGAAATATGCAATTACTTTTTTTAGTCCAAGTGAAACAAACACAACAAAACTTGATTCAACAAATCTACGAAATGATACATCAAAAAGGTATGCATATGAAATACAACATTGTAATCTATTTATACTTCTACAATTTATAGAAAAAACATAGCATTGTAGAGATGTTTATAGCAGTATCTAACTAAGCAATTTTTATAGGCAAAAACAGATACTCCCAATTAAAGTATCAATTGAAGATCTCAATAGTCATAGAATTGGACAGCTATTTGTTGGAGACATAATGGTTGTGTATAGCGCATTTCTTGATAAAGCAAACAAATCACGTCAAATATTACGGTCCGATTTGACAGATGCTAAAGGAATGATGACTATAACATTAATTGTACCTGCACATCTAGTTGAGTGACATGAAAAAAAAAAAATTGCAAGGCAACAACATATCAATTACAAATTTTAGGATATTGCCTAAAACTGTTTATTATCGCGGTGACTGTGACAAAATAATTTCGCTCAATGAATCAAGTATCATAGAAACTATACCTGAGGTTTGCAAAGAATATTGCTTCATTCCCGATACAACCATTAGGAAATTTGCAAACAAAAAAGAAATGTACCCAATTGGTACAATCGCTGCAGCCGTTACACTTGCAAAACGGGTTGGATTGCATTACACACTCCATAAAGATGGAGATTCTAAAAATGACAATGAAACAATATGTATTTGCATATTACTTATTCCTAATTTTCAATAGATAACATGCATCACTTCAATATATAATTATTGTAATTTGTCTCTTGCACTTGCAATTGTTCAACACATACGAACAATGTATTTGCATATTACTTATTCGTAATTTTCAATAGATAACATGCATTACTTCATTATATAATTATTGTAATTTGTCTCTTGCAGTTGCAATTGTTTGACACCTACGAACAATATTTTATTTCAATGGAAGAACAACTGCAAAAAGGAGAGTTCCCCCTGATCCTTTTCAAAAATATAACAAAAAGGATAGACACAAAAGAAAAAATATTCAGAGCAACAAAGTCAACATTCATGACTGAACTTAACACAGATGCAGTAAAGAATCTCAGAAAACTAACTACATCTACCTATGTTGTAAGTATAACAATAATGATCTTTTTACTAGCTTTTTATTTCATATGTAATAATGTAGATTAACATTTTAACATTTTATAAACAGGTCGAAGGTATTTTGATGGTAGCAAATTCATATTCAACTCCTTTCAAATCTCTTTGTGCTATTTGTAACTCTCCAATCACTTCATCCATACTGATAACCAATGGAACAATCTACTGTTCACAATGCAATAATAATTGCCCTTTCATCTACAGGCATTGTATAAATGGTGTAATAGAATCTATTACAAATAACATTGTGCATTGCATTATTAGACAACCTTTACTACATGACTTACGTCATGATTTAAAACCAATGTCATAGAAAGCATATTTGGAACAGAAAGCTACCACTATATACATGTTATGTGACTTCAAAATTCACAGCAAGTTCACACTCAATGAAGATAGTGAAATATTAAATGTTGGCTAACAAATGGAAGGTACATCAACATATGCCTTAACATCTTTTCTTTCAAATATGTCTTCTGTTCAATTCACAATGTTATCATTTGATTATAACTAACTATTTGTTATACAGATCACAAAATCCAGGAACATGGAAACTATTGGAATCCAATAGCTTGCACACATGTACACAAGAAATGAAAAAGTGATATGAATATGTTTCTTCATATTATGTTGTTATTGTAATAGAACTATTTAACTTGCAGTTTCCACTCATTTACCAAGAAAATGTACTTATGGCACAATATTGTTGTACAATATTTTTTGATTATCATAATGTTCCATAATTCCTACTAATTATCTAAAAACAATTGTTCTATTTTTGTCCTACTTCCACTCAAAGTTTTTACAAAAGTCTATCTGAAATTCTCAAATTCATTACTCTAGTTTTGAGCATTCACTGCTTTTTTCTTAGTATGCAATAAGTACATATCCTATATGTTATAACATGTCTAGAAAATGTCCAACTAAGGAGCTCACATGGGATAATCCATTTAGACTTGTGTAAGAACAACCAAGTTTTTTTCAATATCAAAATGTGTTTTCTTCTTTCTCATAAATGTCTTAGTGATTTATGGTTATTTTTTAAGTATAAAAATAAACATATTTTAAATTTTATTTTGAGAATATGTATAAGTTAATAAAAATATGTTTTAGGTTTTATTTTGAAAATAGATATAAGACAATTAATTTTTGGAAGTAAAAAATTCTCAAATCAAAAAGTAGCTGAATATTGTATTGATCTTCAAAGGAGTCGTCTCCTGCTGCTGGTTCTAAGTATCATAGCTTGCTTATTTCTTGCCATTTATAAATACTATATTCTCTGCAATAATTAAGCTTACAATCAATACAATGAATCAACTTGAGGTCTTTTGTATCCCACCTTATAGCTCCATAACACAGATAATTGTTTCTTATGTCAGCTTACAGCTCTACAACACTTCTTTTAAGAAGGTGGTAGTAAATCTATCATCATATAGATGCATCAATCTTCATGGAAGTTTTATCGTCAATTCTGTGGTTAGATTTCAATGTCAACTACTTAACTTTTTTCTATATTTTAACTCATAAGCTTCATCCTCCAAGTATCATACGCATTTCCTTAGTTCGTGCATCTTCATATTATTTTACTTATACAAGTAATAGATGTAATAATAGAGGTAATAGAATCAACTATACTTACACAGAGCTTTCCCTCTTGGCCAATATTCGGAAGTCAAGCATGAGGTAATGTGCTTGCATCTAAGTAGCAAATGGTTCAGTTTATTGCATTATACTAGGCCTTTCATCATCCACGAAATCTAGAAATTCGCTGAACTGGTAACTTTATACAAAAAGCTCCCAGACCTTTCTTTCTCCACTTTCATTGTGTAGTATATATTCTGTGGCCATTTTTCAAGTTTCAGAATGCTTTGGGATTGTAATATGTTTTCCATTTTTACATTTCACAACATTTTGCAATATGTTTTCCCTTTTCACATTTTACAACATTTTGTAATTTGTATATTGATCACAGGAAGCACCTACTGTGAAGGATATTCGTGATATTATTTTTGCATCACAGGTGATTGGAAATATGAGTGGGGCAGCTTCTTTGGATGACCTATTAGCTAATAGGTATTCTAAACTAGACTGCTCTATCATCCCAATGGAGAGAGGCCATGATTATTCTATTATGATCCTGAAATACTTGTAGAAGACTTACAAGCCAATCAAAAAAAAAGTGAGGTGATTTAATCTGTTATGCCCTGTACGAAATTCTGCTTCTACCTATATTTTTTGTTTGCTCACTGGATTGAGCTTTTGCTCTCGATTAGATGATGAGCCTGTAGATTAAATTTGCTTGCATAGCCTTTTCACGTTAATGTGCATAATATCTACGCTCTTCAAGGTTCCGAACCTACCTACAAGGAAGCTATGAAGTTTCCCAATAAGGTCTTGTTGTGGTGTGGTATGCTCATTATTTCCTCGTAATTTTATATACATTGAATATGCAGTGTCATAGTTCCAGGTTTATAAAGGATCTCATCAGATCTCATTCCACCAAAGTAAGGAACCATCTCTGGATTTCCTTGCGAGTGAAAATATGATAACACTAAGCATGAGGCAATGTGCTTGCATCTAAGCAGCAAATGGTTCAGTTTATTGCATTCTACTAGGCCTTTCACCATCCATGAAATCCAACAATTAGTTGAACTGGTAACTTAATACAAAAATCTCTCAGTCCTTTCTTTCTCCACTTTCATTGTGTAGTATATATTCTGCGGCCATTTTTCAAGTTTTAGAATGCTCCAGGATTGTAATATGTTTTCCATTTTTACATTTCAAAACATTTTGCAATATGTTTTCCCTTTTCATTTTTTACAACATTTTGTAATTTTTATATTGATCACAGGCAGCACCTATTGTGAAGGCAAAGTTTTCTGGGGGGGGTGGGGGTTAACCATTTTGGTGGGTAACAAGGTCTACAAATATCGTGATCTTGACAATAGTTTATATCAAGTTACTACCACAGTTCCTCATTTACATCTAGTTTCTAAGACATGAAATTATGCATTGCTCTATCAATGCTTACATATTTTTTTTATCAACTCTTACTCTAGAACAATCATCTAGACCAGGTTCATCTTGAGAAGGAACACTACTTCCACTAGCATGAATAATGTTTCTTTTAGCCCCATCTTGTGCAATATTTGATATGATACAATGAAGAGGTGAATTTTGAAAGAGTTTTAATGTGCAACTAATGTAGAATCATGACCATCTACCATATAATGTAAAGGGTTCCTTCCGAGGTTGTTAATGCTATAAGTTTGATGGGAAGAAAAGAGCATATATGAATCAGCTTTTTGCCTTAACTCAGTTAATGTTGGGCTTCTCGACTTTATCCAATCCAAGGAAATAACTTCTTGATTCAAATGTTTTTAATGAAAAAAAAATGCATCATGTTCTTAGAGCACCATGTGAGCAATTTCAAACAATAAAGTCTTCTTAATTCTCTCATGCCTTAATCCTTTTAGGTCATATGTTCTTAGCCATAAATATGTTTCTTCCCCATTCTTATTTAATCCAAGAAAATATTTAGGGTTGATCCTTACATACCCAAAAGGGGCTAATTCTGTCGTAATTCCCTCCCTCCATCGAAGCTTCTTTCATGATAGCAATTATACCCAGATCACTGACAAGTCTATGCATGATTCGTAATGCCTTTGCTCCAGAAGGGTTTAACTCAATTCCAGGAAGAAGCAGGCACATGGTGTTTGGTGCTATATTTGTCAACTCTTTAAGTTTGATACCCAATTCTCCAAAGGTTGATCCTGCATTCTCCACCAGTTCCAGGCCATGCACAGATTGTCCTCTATGGATTGCCTGTTTCAAGCTGCAAGTCAGCACGTGTTTCACGGTTCGGTGCACATTATTTGGTCGCCAACGAACACACCTAGGAGCTCCAAATATATGTGGTACAACATTCTTTTCCATATATTCAATCATGTCAATCCTTACAAGTGCTTGTTTCATATTAAGAAGATAGCTTGCAAGAGCATTTTCTAGTTTAGCTTTTCCCACTCCAGTTGGACCCATAAACATGAAACTAGCAATTGGGTTGTTAGGGTCAGAAATTCCTACTCTTGATCATCAAATTGCATCAGCAATAGAATTCACTGCAATATAATGACTGACAACTTTCTTGTGGAGCTCTCCCTCCAAGAAGGCACGCTTCTCCCTCTCCAACTACTACAGATTTGAAACCGGAATACCAGTCCACCTAATCACAATCTCTACAATATAAATTTTTGTAACTTCCTCCTGAAGCATTGAATTACAAATTTTGTTTTTTTTCAGTTTCTTCCAATTGTCGTTGAAGAGATATGAACGTCCCATACTTCAGTTCAGTTGCTTGATATTAGTTTTTCATCACAGGTGATTGGAGATATGAGTGGGGTAGCTTCTTTGGATGACCTATTAACTGATAGGTATTCTAAACAAGACTGCTCTATCATCCTAATGGAGAGAGGCCATGATGATTCTATTATGATCCTGAAATACTTGTAGAAGACTTACAAGCCAATCAAAATAAAAAATGAGGTGATTTTAAAATCCGTTATGCCCTGTACCAAATTCTGCTTCTACCTGTATTTTTTGTTTGCTCACTGGATTGAGCTTTTGCTCTCGATTAGATAATGAGCCTGAAGATTAAATTTTCTTGCACAACTTTTTTGCGTTAATATGCATAATATCTACGCTCTTCAAGGTTCCGGACCTACCTACAAGGAAATTGCGAAGTAGCCCAACAAGGTCCCATTGTCGTGTGGTATGCTCATTCTTTTCTCTTAATTTTATATACATTGAATATGCAGTGTCACAGTTCTAGGTTTATAAAGGATCTCATCAGATCTCATCCCACCAAAGTAAGGAACCATCTCTTGATTTCCTTGCGATTGAAAATACGATAACACTATACTATGATCATAATATTAGCATTATATTTTGCAGGAACAATGACATGCAACCTTGTAAGACATTTGAAGAAAGGCTTTCTCCCTGCAATAGTTTCTGCCCCTACACCTGGATACATGGTTTGTAATTTTCTTATTAATTATGCATGACAAAACATTTTAAGTAACATATATATGGAGGAGCTTCTACATATTTATTTTGGGTGCAATAGTTTCTGCCCATGCACCTCGATACATGGTTTGTAATTTTCTTATTAATTATGCATGACAAAGCATTTTAAGTAACATATATATGGAGGAGCTTCTACATATTTCTTTGGGGTGCAGTTTGTTAGAGGCATATACTTCTCAGATGCTGCTGCAAAAACAACACAATATGGATTCCATGGCTTGGACAAACCACAAGGGTTTCTTATACTTGCAGTGGCATCACTGTGAGAGAAAGTTATTGAGATGTCCAAGTGCCCAGAGGTACTGAAATTATGGAAACTCCCCATAAATTGATTTAGATGATGAAGGATTTTCTATTACTATCTTTTCTAGTTAATGTGATTTGTAATTGATGCAGGATACAAAGGAATTAGAGGAGAAGGGTATGGGTGTCAAAGGATTAGGTAGAAAGACAACAAATGAGAATGAACATTTCACCTGGAAAGATGAAATTAGGGTGCCCTGTGGATCTTTGATTCCTTCTGGACACAAAGACAACCCTCTGGCTTACAATGAATATGTTGTTTACAATCCAAAACAGGTGCCCCTGTAGTCATACTCGTTGAATTCTCTTTACAGAAAAAAGATGGATTAGAACAAACAAGTGCATGAAGACGCTAAACCTATCTTGCTTTTACTTTATTTGCAGGTGAAGATGATGTTTTTGGTCAGTGTGAGGTTTGGGAAAATTCAGTAAAATCCTTTGTATCAACTTCTAATATAAAGGCAATAGCAAAAAAATGTGATGAACAGGAGTCTCCAACAGACAATAGGTATATATAGTCTTAACTAAATTCATAGATTATATAACATTATGGGTAACGATTATCATTATTTGGAATCTATTTGCAAATAGTCTCACCAGTATGTAGTTGTTTTAAATTTTTCTTATGAATCAAGAATTTTGTTTGGGAATATTTCTTGATGATATTTCTGCTATTGCTTCAAGTATTTTTCATCAAAAAATTCATTTTTAGGCATGATTTTGTTCTTGTTTTAACTTTTTCCAACGTCATTTTGTTGATTTTTAACATTTCCTTATAAATGGAAGGTTTATCTTTGACATCACTCTATTTCTGCTTCAATGTTCTGGTCAATTCTTTGTCATTTGTTCTTGTTTTTTAACTTTTCCCTGTAATCTCAGGGTTCATATTTGACATAGATTGTCTGTTATTCTTTTCAAAATTCTCTTGTTAATTCAAAGCTCATCTAAGAAATTACTTGTTCTTGTTTTAACGTTGTTCTAAATTCATTCTTGTTTGCTGTTGTTTTAATATTTTTTAAGTTTTCCATGCTAGATAACAACAATAGTAAAAATTGCTAAAGTAATTGAGTTTTTGCGAAGACAATTGCACAAGGCAACTCTGGTAAGCAATTGGAAATGATGGAAGAAATTATAGATGTTGACAGTTACAAATTCAGATTACAATGCATTGTGTCTGACAACATTGATTATGTATTAGAAAGAAATGGTCTCTTTAGACTAGATGCATTAAAACTGGAACTAAAGGAATTTTTGGTTGCATCTATTTTAGCACATAAGCTCCAAAACGGCTCGTTCCACGAGGTTGAAGAAGCCTAGACAAACATCCATTACCCAATGTCTTTCAATCTTTTCAAATGATTACCTCTTGCTTGCAGTAAAATATTTCCAAAAACTCAGTTCCATTCACACTTAAACCTACAAAACATAACTTCTTTCTGCATCTATATATTGACATACATCTCTTTGCTTCACATAACATAGCTTCAATCTGAATACCATTCCTGATCAATGTAGTAACAAGCTACATGGAGTCCATTAGCATAAGCGAACTTACTCAACTGGTAGCATTGTTTCTTTTAGCACTTGTTCTCATGACTCTTCTGATTATGGACATCCTAAAAGTAGAAGCACAAAGGAAAAGGAAACCAAGAAACAACCACTAACAATAACATCTCGAACGAGGAGCATAGGAATCTACGACAAGTCCTCGGCTATTAGACTATCCATCTACTGCTTCTGCCTCTACAGCATCCATGCCAGGTAATAGAAATACTCAGAAAATTTCTGCATAGTCAACAACTTTTACCTTAACACAGGTAAATTTATCATGCATTGCACATGGGGGCCAGAACTACCAGAAAATCATGTAGAATTAGCTAAAGAATTTGTAGGCTGGAGATGCTATTACTATTGGATTTGGTGTATTTTATGTTGGTGCAAAATTTGTTATTGTTGTAATGAATATTTCCCTCAAGCCTATTAAAAAAAATAATTCCGATGCAACTGTTCATCATATGATGCTATCCACTACAACTTCTAATTGATATTATATTACAATCAACTTCTTCTTTGTAGCTACTTACTTGTACTATGGCTCTACCATTGGAATTCTTCATACAACCCCAACATCATGGCTTGCTAGTTGTACCTTTTGGGTCATTGTAAGCAATTCCTACTCAAGGTCATGAATGAGTCGTTGTAAGCAATTCTTGTAAACAACTACTACAGCTAAGCAAGCCCATGGATCAGATTGTTTACTACAATAGAACCAAGAAGTTCAGAGCTATTTCACTGAACCACTAAACCTGACTCAAAGTCACTATTGTGCCTTACACTCTAAAATTTTCCACAAAAGAAATTGCCAACTACAGCAGAACTGAGAAGTTGGAGCCTATCACACTCAACTGCTAAACCTGACAACCAATCTCCTTTATTGTTTTTCCAAGCACTTAATTGGGTAGATCAAAGTTCGTAAAGCTAGTTGTAACTTTGCAAAAACATCTAGTCTCCTCATTTATGATTGGCAGCCAATGAAACTCTTGCAATCTAACACCAGGATTTTATTTGCGATTTTCCTCTGATGTCAAATACATCACTTAATTCTCGATTTTCTTTTGCTGTCACATACATCATTTTATTTGCAATTTTCCTTTGATGTCAGATAGAACACTTAATTGCTTTTCGTGTCACGTACATCATTCTTGCACCGATTGCTGACATTCCAAAATTTTGTCAATTTGCATATCGAATTCTGCACATCTTCAAATCTAATCTCGATTTGATTTTTCTGTCACATACATCATTTTATTTGTGATTTGCCTCTAATGTCAAATAGACCACTTCATTGCTTTTCATGTCACGTACATCATTCCTGCACCGATTGCTGACATTCCAAAATTTTGTCAATTTGCATATCGAATTCCGCACATCTTCAAATCTAATCTTAAAAAACAACCATTTATCAAGAACCACCCCCAATCTGACAACACTACCAATTGGTAGATGTCTTTGGACCAACTTTTCAAGAAAGCTTCTGCATCACCCAACTTCTAAAATGGAAACACCGTCGATTTGACAGCTCTACCAGTTAGTAAATGTCTCTGGAGCTTTTCAACTTTTCAAGAAAGCTTATGCAATTATACAACTATGGTATGTCTTTTGATCTATCTCTAAAAGCAAATTCTATTTCCTTTGGATATTTGCATCTATACTGATGTTCAAATTGAATTTTGTATGATTCAGGTCTACTATATCTGCTTTCTTCCTTTATCAATATGTTAACATCAGAAACAAAACTATTATGTCAACATTAGAAAAATATTTTTGCTTTACAAATGAAAAAATCCATCTTTAGGTAAGTTTCCTTTAAAAATAATTGTCTCTATCTCAACTTAATGCAGTGCATAAATATTCATCTGCCACTGCTTCTTCCATGATCTCATCTAGGTGTAAGTTGCTGCAGAGTGTAAGTGTTCTCTTATGTCTCCTTTCCTTACGCGCAAAGCCCAAGCATTGCTGCTAGAATTGAGAAACTCGAGTTACAATAACATGAGAGAACATTGTTAACTTTAACTTTGGAGAAATTTTGTTTTCCTGACTGCAACAGGTGGTCTTCATGAGAGTCCATAATATTACATTGTTAACAAGCGCTTCGGAAACATAATATTACATGGAAACAAGTTCAAAATGGATTCAAGTAGCTTAGGAATTACATCTATTTCCATGTTCATTCATAAGTTCTCAACTGATTCTCTCTGTGTTCAATGGATTCAAGTAGCTTGGAAATCACAGTGGAATTGCTTTCCACAACAATACTTCTTTGTACCTATGGACTTTATCTCAACTCAATTGGATTTCATTTCTAACAAGAGATTTCCTTAATAAATTCCTCTTGACAAATTTGACTGTTATAAAACTTTGCAAAAGCATACCCTTGTGTATAGCTCACTACACAAGAAAAATTATTTTTGAAGCATAATTCTTATTCTTGCAACTTTCATTTCTCTTTATAGACTTTCTAGAAAATAAATTGCATGTGTGAAGAGTCTATATTCCACTCTTGGATTCATTTTGTTCGAGAGTTATGTGAAGGACTACCGAACCTAGTAGTCACAGGACGAAACAAACCCTGAGGCAGTAAAAATTTGTCACAGGACGAAACAAACCCTGAGGCAGTAAAAATTTGTACATGGGTCCACATTTGCTCCCGTTATGGTCCTTACAGAGAGTGCATTGAAGGTAGGTATGTTACAGTTGGTAGAATATGACGAATGTACTCCCTGCATGTTCTTTAAGACGACAACTTACAATTATTTGACAATTTCCTCATCCAAATGATTTTGAATGAGTAATTTCTTCTTAATTTACCTGATTTTCAAACTGGGATTTAGTCAGTGTTATTGAAGAGTGAAATAGAAACTGATTTTCTCTTGCAGAGAATAACAAGGATTGGCGTGAGCTTATACTCTGCCTTATAGACCTTCAAATACAAATAAGCTCTTGTATCCCTATTTCAATCACATAATTTAAATGAATATAATGTCATTTTATTAGAAACATGCAATGAGTATGAAATAGATCATCACAATGGCCACTGTAGCCCAGCCTGGTGAGAAATTAAGTAGTTTATATATGAATAAACACATTCACATGAAAACAAACATCACCTAACTTAAATATTTGTTGTACTTTAACTCATAAGCTTCATCCTCCAAGTATCATTGTCCAAGTATCATATGCATTTACTTAGTTCGTGCATCTTATGTTGGGTTCTTGGAACAATTCAAATTATTTTGATAATAAGAACTTTGATCTTTTCTACCGAGAAGGTCTACGGTTCGAGCCCGTATAGCCCTATACATTCCACTAAGTGATACTATCTCTCATTCCTTTCTTTCTCCACTTTCATTATGTAGTGTATATTCTGCGGCCATTTTTCAAGTTTCAGAATGCTCGAGTATTGTAAATTGTTTTCCATTTTTACATTTCAAAACATTTTGCAATATGTTTTCCCTTTTCACATTTTACTAACGTTTTGTTATTTGTATATTGATCACAGGCAACACCTACTGTGGACGCTGCTCGTGATATTAGTTTTGCATCACAGGTGATTCGAGATATGAGTGGAGCAGCTTCTTTGGATGACCTATTAGCTGACAAGTATTCTAAACTAGACTACTCTATCATCCCAATGGAGAGATGCCATGATGATTCTATTATGATCCTGAAATACTTGTAGAAGGCTTAAAAGCCAATCAAAATAAAAAATGAGGTGATTTAATCCGTTATGCCCTGTACCAAACTCTGCTTCTACCTGTATTTTTTGTTTGCTCACTAGATTGAGCTTTTGGTCTCGATTAGATGATGAGTCTGTAGATTAAATTTTCTTGCACAACCTTTTCGGGTTAATGTGCATAATATCTACGCTCTTCAAGGTTTCAGACCTACCTATAAGGAAGTTGCGAAGTTGCCCAACAAGGTCCTGTTGTGGTGTGGTATGCTCATTCTTTCCTCTTAATTTTATATACATTGAATATACAATGTCACAGTTCCAGGTTTATAAAGGATGTCATCAGATCTCATCCCACCAAAGTAAGGAACCATCTTTGGATTTCCTTGCGACTGAAAATATGATAACACTAGACTATGATCATAATATTGGCATGATATTTTGTAGGAACCAGAACATGCAACCTTATAAGACATTTGAAGAACGACTTGCTCCCTGCAATAGTTTCTGCCCCTGCACCTAGATCATTTTAAGTAACATATATATGGAGGAGCTTCTACATATTTATTTGGGGTGCAGTTTGTAGAGGCATATACTTCTCAGATGCTGCTTTGGAAACTCCCCATAAATTGATTTAGATGATGAAGGATTTTCTATTACTATCTTTTCTAGTTAATCTAATCTGCAAAGATGAAATTAGGGTGCCCTGTGGATCTTTGATTCCTTCTAGACACAAAGACAACCCTCTGGCTTACAATGAATATGTTGTTTACAATCTAAAATAGGTGCCCCTACAATCATACTCATTGAATTCTCTTTACAGAAAAAAGATGGATTAGAACAGACAAGTGCATGAAGATGCTAAACCTGTCTTGCTTTTACTTTATTTGCAGGTGAAAATGATGTTTTTACACTGTGTTCAACTTAATGCCATGTAATAGACACGTCTTATAAAATATTTTTGAATATACCATTCAAATAAGGATGGCCTCTGGTTTATGATACTAATGTGTTTATATGTCTTATAAAATATTTTTGAATCTGCAATTCAAATAAAGATGACCAAAGATGGCCTCTGGTTTGTGCAAAGGTTATGGTGCATAGCAAAGCCTATCTGTTAATCTTAACTTCGCATGTTCTCAATTAGGAGTTGACTCTGCTATTATTAAATGCGTATTTAATGGTATTGTTACTACAATAATACCGAGCTTGTGATCTTCACTGACCCAAGTAAGAATAGGTCGTTTAAAAAACCATTTATGCAATGGCCTATTTTATTTGAAAAATCACTCACATGGATTAATGCTAACTGAGGACTATTTGTGCAGTGGCCTATTTCTTTGAAAAATCACTCACATGGATTAATGTTAACCAAGGACTATTTGTGCAGTGGCCTATTTCTTTTACATTTTGGTGTGAAGGTTCTGGGCTCTGCAAATAATCATCAGAGTTTTTTTTATCACTTTTCTCTTTCAAATTAGTTGTGGTTCATCATTTATGTTCAATAAATGCTCACTTGCAAATTTTCCAGTATGCTCAAGACAACTGAGATGCAACTCAAAGAACGACAGTTTCTCAACCCCAACAGGGACTACCGCTACGACAGTGGCTCCCTTGTTATATCTGGTAATGTACAGATTTTGATGCAGTTTTGGTTCCATTGTTTTTTTCTACAGTTGGATAATCTCCTCTCCTATATTTAGGTCCAAAGCACATACATATTACTATATTAATCTCAGGAATCACAAAAACCCCTTATCTGTTGCTTTTGCCCCCAAATTTGGCTTTAATCCTATCAAGTTTTTGCCCCATGTCACTTATAGACACTTCTACACATCGAAAAAAAAAAAAACGTTATCTTATACAAGAAATCTTACAGCTACAGAAGAAAGATATTTTGTATTAACAACATAAGTTATGAAAGAATGGAAGCACTCATAAGCTCTTTAGTAGACAAACCTGAACATAAAATCCATTTGTAAAAACACAATAATAATGAAATAGTTTCTTATTTTCAATGATACTAACAGCTAAACAATTTTTTTTGCAAAAAGCTGTAATAAATAATGCTATTGAGATGCCTTGAACTGCAGCTTCATCCTAACTCCAATCCGCATTCCCTTCGATAGTGACCTTCCAAGGAGAGAGAATGAATTATTGCAATGGGCTAACAATGGTGAACAATTTACATCATATACAATAAAATTGGATTATGTAAACATGTCTTTTCAAATGTTAAAACTCTCTTCAATGATATTTGCATTCTAAGAAAAAGCCATGTTAAAAGATATTTCAAAAAACCAAAATTATAATAATTACATTAAAAAAGTATAAAAATAATTTTAAAATGTATACAAATAATTTTAAAAAGATTAAATGAATATAAAAGTAAATTTTTTTAAATTAATTATTTAAGAAAAAAATGGTATCGTTTAATTGGAGTTTTAGGTTGAAATCGATATATTTTTTTGATGAAAACTCTATCTTTTGATTATAGATATGGATTCAAATTCTATGTGAAAAACCCCTAAGGAAAACTAAAATGTCTTTCCCTATTTTTAATGAAAATATGATTATTAAATAGTTCATAGGAGTTTTGTTATGAAATACTATATAAAGCAATGAGATTCAAGGTTTAAATACCCTTGGGTCAATCCAAAAAAAATGTTATTATTAGACATTTAGTTCTCATTTATCCCTTATGGGGGTAGATCAACATGGTACATGGGATCTCGGGGAGGGTGTCTCCCACCCCAACGAATCCCATGGAGATATAGGTGGGGGGTGGCGTGCCTCCCCCATGCGCAAGCTTGTGTGGTGTAAATTCTATTTATTGTCGAGTTTTACCATGGATAGTCTCTGGTGCAAGAGGAGAGTTATGCAAGAGAGTGTAGTATTAGTATTGGCTTTGTTTTGGTCGCTGGAACCTTGGTTCTATGCCCCTATTTGTTGCTATGGTAACTTCACTCACTAGTTCTGGTCGGTGTTCGATAAATTGAGAGGGGAGCCCAACAATGGTGATTCATCCGTTTTGGGATAGCTAACATTAAAGGATTTGGTGTTGAGACTCTGGGTTTACAAGTGTTATGGATGTCAAGAATTAGGGGAAGATCTCTTTTGGCTATTGATAGTGTGTCATCAGGGCAAGGGAGAGAAAAGGGATCAAACCAGTGGAGTGGCGAACATGAATTTATAGAGCGTCAACCTCTTGGTTATCTAGGGTGGTAACTAGGTACTTGGTTGTGGTTCTCATCTAGGAAGCATAAGGCGTAGGAACAAGTTATTACGATTTTTCTTTCTGAAGTGGTTGCATTTCATGTTTAATATACTATGTTGGTTGTATTGGCATTCTTGTCCTTTTCCTGGTGGTAATACATATAATTCCACTCATTTTCATGGTGGTAATACATATAATGCCACTCATTTTCATGGTGCTATGGGTTTTTAGTTCTGGGATCATTTTATTTGGGTCATGTTCATATTGTGGGTGCTAAGATTGAGAGGGAAGATTCAGCCCTTAGGGGGTATGGGTAGTTCTCCCTCATTCTGAAACTTTGATGGTTATTTTGGTAGTGGAATTATGTTGGTTAGATAATCTGTGGTGTAGTGGGTAGGGAATTTGCAATTCAAAACTCCTGTAGGGATTGTAACATGAGTCAGTAACATGGTGGTGGTTTATACCAGGGGTGCTCTTCGAGGGGCGCTGCATATTTTTGTTATGACAATTGTTACCCAACATCTTTTATTTATTGATTTGGTGCCACACTAAAGACTCCTTGCAAGTGTGGTCGTGTAAGAAGAGGGTGTTGGGGAAGTGATAGACACCAATCTAACCATCCCCATAAATCGGGTTCTCCTCCAGGCAAGGAAGCGACACCTATGTTAGCAAGGCCACCCAATTCCCTTGAGAATGAGCTTTTTGAAGTGGACATTGGAGACTAGATTAGGTAACTTAGATTACTTGTGTTTTATCTCATCAGGGATAAACACAACAACATAAATGAAATTATCTCCTTTCTAAGTGATATACAAAGAAAGTAGTGCTACATGCGGGACATATGGTCCATATGGAGAAACATGTTCACTATGATTTTAGGCCTCAACCATCTCCCAGTTCACATCCAAAAAATCTTTCTCCAATAACTTCATTTGATACAGATGCCTTCTGGATGTACTTTGATTCTGCTATTGTTTTGCCTCTTAGTCCCATTCCATTTCTAGATGGTTAAATCCTTTTGGCAATGTATGATGCTTTTTAAAACTACCTACTAGCCAACAAATCTAGTAAGGTAGAGGTCGATAGGATTTTGGAAATCCATGGGAAAATATGTAAACATTTTGTATAATAGAAAAGCTTGATTTACAAAAAAAAACATTTATTTATCATTTTAAATAACTTGCAAAAATGGGCAACAAACTCCTTATAGACGACTGTTATATGAAGTAAAAAGGGTACTTCCAAAAAATATCAAACGACTAATCACTGAGTAAGGAAAACATGAAACGAATGAAATTACAATGGATGTCAGCATGGATCTCAATATATTGTTGTGTTTGAGAACCAAATAAATAAAATGAAAGTATAATTTAATAATATGGTTTCTTGAAACTTCTTGAAGACTCTACATCCCTTAAATGTAATTTGTATAAATTATAAATATTGGGTTTTTGATGTAATTACATGTGTTTTTTGGTTTTTATTTATTGAGATGGTGTTTTTTCCAAGTGGGTCTTTGTATAAATGACAAACGTAAGGGTGAGATGTTAGGAAATTTCTAGGAGTTGGGATTGATGTTCGAATAATCTTTATTCTATTAAGATATTTTTTTTGCAATAGTTAGATATATATGTCTTGGTATAGTAAGTAAGAAGCAAAAACAACTTGAGGAGGAGCACAAAAGCTTTGTAGTTGGACAACAAAGGTTGTAACATTCTTTTGTATATACATCATTATGAGTTATATAAAATATGAGTTTATTCAGTTGTTCCATGTGTTCGATTCCTTTACCTGAACATATATCGACGCCTTGTGTAAAGTGGGCGAGTGTCTCTGCATTAAGTCTAATTTATTTTGTGTGCGGGGTTTTGGTTTCACATATTTTTTTTGTCCATACTCTGGCAGAATAAAATGCTCAAGTCGAGTATTCGGGATAGTGAGTCGTGAGGGAGAAAATGCTTATGCTATTAGCTAATGGTCTCAACCATGGAGTAAAAGCAACGGTGCTCAGTCGAGTAGGGATGAGACCATTGCGAGCACAATGGAAGAATTTGTACCCATGAGTCATCTATTGTGGGTAGGTACATTGGAATAGATAAGTTGGTACTAGATTACATCGATAACCCAAGCCTATAGGTCTGCCAATGTTAGTGATCAAGTCTCGGAAGTTTCTTCGTCTACTAGGCAAAAGTTGTAACACAACTAGGAGGTCGAAGTGTACTTGGATTCCTCATGAGATTCTATAGGCGAGGTTCCATTACAGGATTCTAGGAAGTTTGAGAGTGATTGATTTCAATCAACGACACATATTGATTGTAGACCCACCCTCCATTTTAATTACATCACGGGGAGAGCCCCCTTAAGGGTCGTGGGATTTTGCCAGAGATTCTCGACTCTTCGTAATGGAAAGTAGAACCCCAAGTCAAAACCAAGAGTGTAGACCCCCGTTCTCCCCCTTCCCCTACCTCCTCCATTGATATCATGTGTTACCCTCCCCGCTCTTGCAATTCACCCCATTGTATATTGTTATACATGGATCGTAACCATTGAATGGAGGGCCCACCTCAATAGAGACTTAAGCCATGTTTGGATAGTGGCTCTATTCGTCTGATCATGGCCATTGATTGTGGAATGAGAGCACCTAGTCACGAGTCCACAATCATGTTGGCTAAGGCCCTACGAGGGGTTGGAGAAAACGAGAGTCGAGCATTTATGAGTGTCTGGGTAAGACATCCTATGAGGATTCAAAGAGAGGTCAAGGCACGACCTCAACAAATAGCCCACGAGTCGTGATTGCATGTTGAATGAGTTTGGGGCTTAAGCCATTGTGGTGTTTTGAAAGAAGCTGTGACCACGAGACGAGACCAAACCAGTGCAAGCTCGACTAATGTCGATCAAATTATGTTGATCAAGTTAAGGGAGGCATATTGGTTGTCACATTAGGCATGGAGTGAGAAGGCAAGAAAATTGGAGCTCAGTGGAAGCCCAAATATTTGTATGTTTTATTTAATAGGAAAGTTACAAATCTTTTTCCCTCATTTTTTTCTAATTAGGTTTTTCACATAAAGTTGTTTTCTATTTTCCTTCTATGATTTTATTCCACATATTATTCAAATATATAAATTTTATTTAAAATAATTTTATTCCACATATTATTGAGATATATAGATTTTATTTAAGATGATGGGGCATTTTAATTATTTGGATTTCTATTTCATGAATAGAATCTTGAGATAAATTATTCTACCATTATAGATCTACAAAATTTATTTACAGATCTGATATTTATATAAATAATATAGATAAATAATGTGTTGACTGATATATTAACAATAAAAAAATTAAACAAGAAGTATAGATTTGATATTTAATAAATATTTTGTTGACTGATTTATTAACAATAAATAAATTTGGACAACAACTATACAGTCAGTCCTATCGCATCAGAAATATGGATCTACGCTAAATCAAAATAGATAAATTTCTACGCTATCCTGAATGAGTCTTTGACCGAATCCCTCTGGAAATAAAAATAAATAATATTCAATGTTTAGACAGTCCCCAAAAGAATGAAGGCGCACCTGGTTTCAGGCACAATCCGATGAGATCCACTAGATGAGGATGACGTGGCAATCTGAGAAGCACAGATAATTCTTGTTTGAATAAACTGGGATCTAAATTTGTTGCCCTCTTGACGGCGCCCAGGGGGACGAGGAGGGTTGTACGATTGTCGAATTGCTCCTTTGGTTAGAGGGAGGTGGACTAGGAGGTAGGAGGGGGATGGCGTGGAAGATTGTACGATTGTCGAATTGCTCCTTTGGTCGGGGGGAGGAGGAGGGTTGTCCAGCTGGTATGTAATCGGAAGGGGTTTCAACGTAATAGTGGGAGGGTTGTCTGATTGTCACGTAATAGTAGTGGTAGGCAGTGTTCAAATTTGAACACATCACAGCTCTTCCCAAGCCTTCTACCACGTTAGAGAAGTGCTCAGCGAAATTTACTAGTTAAAAAAATTTTAAGTTTTGATTTTTACAAGTTTTAAAAAAAATTAAAATAATATGATAAACATGTCCATAGGACATTTCAAAAAATTCCAGTTTTTTGACTGATGTAACACTCTAAAGTCTGCACGAGGTTCTACCAACGCTCCACAATGTGTAATGGGATGTAATGGAGGTTGTTCATCCATTCCCAGGTCATTAGTCATAATGGCAACATTGATACAACTAGCAGTCATGATATGAGGTTTATGTTCCCATTAGTTGATAACAAAGGTTTCTTTTCGCATTCATTAATAGCAGATGAGAAGTATCTATGTATTGGTATCCATGAATAGGGCATATTTTGAAGGTATCAAAGATTTAGAAGAAACAAAAGATAGAATTAACGATCATTGAGCTAGATTATTCTGAGCCTGTGAATCTTGCATGCATTGATTTTTCCAATCCCAACCTTAAGGCCAGTGCAGCACAAGTTAGCAAAATATTTTTAACTCTCAGTTTTAATTTTCAACTTTCATTTCCCTGGACTTTCATTCAGTTCATTGATTTAGGTGGAACCCATTAAAATTATTATATATGGAATGGTTGATTGATCTTTATATAGTCATGTGTAGACTGTGGATTTTTTTTTATATCATCCATCATGTCATCGATGAAGATTTTTTGGACTAAGTCTTTGAACAAAGTCAAAAGCTGCCCTTCCTGAGGAGGAAACGATGAAATTGGTGTGGAATGAGAACCATCAAGGTTACACTCCATATCAAGCATAATCTCTTAATATTTCCATTCAACCATAAGGTTTGATGTGGATTTCTGTCTCCTTATATAACTCTGAAAAATCAATCCATTGAAGCATTTCACTTCATATTTTTTCATATATTCGTTTTTCCAGGGGATTGGAAGGGGAGCTACGAAGTTTCTTAAGCGTGGATAAAGGAAAATGATTTCACAGTCCCAATCAATGGCCTTCAACAGGTATGTAGTTCAAACTACAACATTTGAAACGAATTTTTTCATATTTGTCCAATGCTTAAAAATAGATTAAAGTGACAATATTGACATTTTTACATCTATAAAGCTTGAATCTATAAAGCTTGAATTTTTGAATCTATAAAGCTTGAAGTTTTTAATGGAGATGAAAGTCTATTGATAATGTTCTTTGATTGAGCAATGTTAAGAGAAAAGTTCAAATCCCTTGGTTGTTGAAGGTATATATTTATTTTTTTGGTTTGTTTTAAATTGTTTCAAGCTGAACAAAACATATAGTATAAATTAGAAATAAATCAAAACTTAAAAAACTTTTTCCATTGTGCAAATAGATTTATATTTTCAATGAAAAAAATTCAAATATTTTCGAAGATTATCTAATGAATAGAAAAAACATATGTTTACCTTTTTTTAATAGAATTTGAAAAAAATGTTATTTACTAAACTATATTGAGATTTTATAGTGTTATAATGTAGCCACTTTTTAAATTTTAAAGATTTAGAAGGACACCATTTCATTTTGACATTTTTTTTATAAAGAGTTTATTTAATATACACTTGTTAATAGAAGTACAAATTATTTTATAGCTCTTCATCTTTGAAAGATTAGATACATATATGCCCTTCCAAATAAAATTAAAACCAACCGTTCAAATTTGATCATTGATAAAGAGTAAATTTCCGGGCAGAAAGAGTGCAATACACCAACAAAAGCATGAGCAGCAGCCGTACTTCAATCTCCGCAACAGTGTTCATACTCGAATATAATTATCTGACAGAGCGGGGAACAATAACCAAGAAAACACAATAATTGATAAAGTCAACGTGTTCATTGCGCTGGTGTACCAGTTTAGATAAAAGTAGTCAACATTTACTCTCATCAGGTCATCGGTATTGGTTGAGACATGTAGATTTTGATCGGTAGTGTAATGGTGCGTTAGATTTGATTTGATTTTATTTATTTATATTGGGAATTTTTTGGATTGAAATTTTGGGGTGATATTTTTTTTGTTTTTTTTGTAATTTTAGATTTTAGTAATGAAATGAAACGATATTTTAATGTTAAATTAAAAATAGTTTATGAGATTATTTAATAAGTTTTTTTAAACAAATGCTAAGAAACTGAGGCTAACATATTTCTATAATTTTTTCTGATGTCTTTGAATGCATCACATTCCAAAATGAAAAACACTATAACTTTTTCCTGATGTCTTTGAATGCATCACATTCCAAAATGAAATGTTTTTTGGATTCCACTGGTCCAGATTCCAAAGGCTTCTTTAGGGCTTTTCCACATAAGTTGATGGGAGCTCCAGATTCCAAAGGCTTCTTTAGGCCTTTTCCACATAAGTTGATGTGAATTGGTTAGTTGGTTCTTAATTGAGCAATAATAACGTTTGCCCTCCATCAAATGCTCTTGTTTTGTTGTAAATCACAAGGAGGGTTGAATTTATCAATGTAGTACTTATTCTTTCTACCCCTATGTTACCAAAAACAGGATGGTTGTCACCGTTCACAGTAAAAAAAGTGTAAGAAACAAGACCAACCAGTGCATATATTTTACTGGAAATCTTTTAAAGGTCGTAGTTGGCTCTTGGCTCTTTTGCAGGTCCTTCGCAGCTCTATATTTTCACTCTTTATTGTAGATTTCATGCATGTATTCATTCAATAAACTAGAGGCCTATGCGAAGTATATAGAAAATTGATTATTTTTGTACTATTGTCTTTTTTTAGTTGATTTGTTTTCCTTTAACATTATATTGTTAAAATTCATAGTATAAATACTAATTTATATGTGGCTTAAGAAGTTCACATTTAATTACAAATCTATTTATTATATATATATATATATATATATATATATTATTTGGTTTTTTTTAAGGAAACAATAATTAGCGGAAGGCCCAAAATGCATAAGAATGTATACACTTAATTGACTAGGAAGCATAAGAATGTATATATTTAATAGTCAATTTGCTAAGCATAAGTTTGGTGTTCAAATTATTTAGTTTTTAAATAAAATTTGGGCTGGAAATTTAGTTGAAACTATATTGAAAATTGAAACTAACTCTGCATTTTTCATTTTTATTTTCATTTTCTCTCTCCTGGTTTCTTGAGTGCGAAACCTCCAAACTCTGTTTCTCATACCGTCGTTTCTCGTTTCGTTTCCCATTTCTCGTTTCTGGTAACATAGTTCTACCCAATTCTTTTCCCCATAATAACATTTGCCCTCCACCAAATGCTCTCTTTTTGTTGTAAATCACACGGAGGGTTGAATTCGTCAATGTAGTACTTATTCTTTCTACCCAATTCTTTTCCCCACCTGTTTACGAAACTTCTCCATAACAAAATTCTTTAGCTTCTTGCTATTTGTGGTACAGACATTGAGGTAGATATTCCATTTTTGCATGCATGTGTAGTTTTGTTTCATTCATGTTTTTTTTTCCTTCACTCATACTTCATTGAAAATAACATTAGGCCATCTACCTACTCCCATTTGCCCAAATCTTTTTAGATATTTTATAAGCTACATCATTGCAATTATTTCGAAGCTAGTTACTCATGTTTCACACAACATCTCATAACATACCGAACTTTTTATTTTCAACTTGCTCATAATTAAACGTTTTTGAATTTTCTTAATTTATTTCCATTTTGAGACATGGTACTCTTAACCTATACTTCAATGAATTTAGTTTTCACGGGACATTAATTTCTACGTGAATTGCGCAGCCCAGCACATGATTACTGATGAGCAGGCTCTATTCTTTGGATTTTCGAAGAATTTGGTTTTCGCGTGACATTGATTTCTAGGTAATTTGCGCACCCGAGCACATGATTATGGATAAGTAATTGGAATTAACATGGAAACTTTTTCGCAACTAGCTGCTACTTGCCAACACATGGTCATTAAAAAGTAATTGGAATATTAATATGGGACTTTATATTTACTTTCCAGTCCTGTACGCTTATTAAGTGAGTTTTTAGTGAATTGGGTTGAAATTTGGAAAAAAAAATTACACATTAAAGTTTGTTTTTCATCTTTCTAAATTTTATTAAATATTATATAAATTAAAAATTAATAATAAATTTTATTAAAAATATTTTTTTAATTAAAAATATTAAATATAATAGAACAAATTAAATAATAAAAATATATTATTAATTAAAAAATATTAAATATAATAAATATTAATCAATTAAATAATTTAAATATAATAGATATGAACCGATTAAATAATTTAACAAAATTGAAAGATAAAAGAAATAGATATCTTTAATAACTTTGGATGCCAGAAGGAAATTTAAAAAAATAAATATAACATAGGTTTATTATATTTCATTATATAATTTCTACTATATTTCATATGTTAAAAAGACAAAATATTATACTTGTTAAATTAGAAAAACAACTTTATATCAATTAGTATAGATCCATCTTGATTATTTATTTTGACCTATATGAGCAAAATTTCAAGTTTGATGATAAACAGACATGGTTACACATCATACTCGGCTATAGATCGAACCTCTCTGCTCAATAACCAGAAATTAATGTGATAGTAGAATTTTAACATAAAAATAAATCATAATATTAAATATAAAATTTTATAAAACATATAATATAGTATAAAAACATTTTTATTGGAAGGAATTAGATTTCCCAAACTTCAACAAATAGTATGCAATTATTACTTTAAAAGGATTTATCTAGATAATGTGATAGTAGAATTTTAATATAAAAATGAATCATAGTATTAAATATAAAATTTTATAAGAAACATATAATGTAGTGTAGAAACATTTTCATTGGAAGGAATTAGATTTAACTGACTTCAACAAACACCATGCAATTATTTATTTAAAAAGATTTATCTAGATACAAACAACAAGCATGTTACAAAAATATATAGATTAAAACTAAAGAGTTGAAGGGGAAAAAAATGACTATTGTCACTTGTATGTTTCTTTACATTTATTAGCGAAACATTTTTCTCTAGAATATAAAATATAAATGGCTAATTAACAACTTGCTTTCGAACTTCCTAACTTTAAATCCATGGTTGTGTTGATTAGCTAACAAAGAAAAAGCTACATATTTCTCTACTACATTAGAACATGTTACTAGTCCTTGTAAAAGTGACTGAATACTAACCAAGATAATTAGGAAACAATAAAGTAATGCTCATAATAGATAACAAGAATAGTACATTTACTTCAATAAAAAAAATTAACAATATATTACACAAACAACTCAATAAAATATGTCTACCTTTGAAGACTATTATAAACAATTCCATTACACTTAAAACATTATATTAAAGTATGCTAAATTGATATTATTTGTGTCTACATATCATATAAAAACTAAAAATAAAATTATTATAACAAGTCCATTATGAGTGCCCCATGTTTTCAAAGTTTCATCCCAAAAAAAATCTTAAAAGCATGTGTGCAAATTTCTTAATTTCCTTCCCTCTCCGTTTCTTGATGCTTAATATATAAAGCAAGTAAATATTATTATAAAATATATTCTCTATAAATAAATATGGGTAAGTTATTTTTAATAAAATTAGATAATTATGTATGTAGCACAATCATATTAACAAGATGTATCCACATGATGTCATTTTTTATTTAATAATTAGAATGGTAATCTCATAATTATATTAGGTAAATGTGAAAAGATAAACATGGATTTAGGTAGTTAATATTTTGATGCACTCTCTAACTAGCACGACCACATTAGCAAATGTCATTTCCTCCCTTCTACAAAACTATGTATCTACATGATGTCATTTTTTATTAGATCATTTGCATGTTAATTTCATAATTATACTATGTAAATATGGAAAGGGAAACATGGATTTAGAGAAGAAAAGTAGTTAATATTTTAAATTTCATCCAAAATACCACTAGCATAGCATCTCACATTTATAACCATAAGATAAATATTAGGATTAAAAGAAATATTATTCTACAAAATTTCAATAGTAGCAAGGCTATCCATGTAATCAAGTTCCTATGAAAAATATAACTTATTTTTAAGCAATACTTTCAGCCTAATACACAAGAAAGAAAATACAATAGGCTTAGCATCATAATTAGTCTTATCATAAATGACACAAATCACTGTCAAAATAAAGAATATTATTACACATATATTTTAATAAAATTACATAAATTTTACAAAGAAATAAATATTGGAAGCTCAATTTAGAAACATACACATAAAACTAGAAAGAAAGAAACATTATTAGCCTCACTTGTAAACTAAAATATTCAATGATATTTCACTCATACAAATAACAAATTGTCAACAAATAGCCTCAATGTTTGATAAATTTATAAATTTGAAAGAGGTATTAAAATTATAATAAAGATACCATTAACTTTCAAATATCAATATCTCAAGATCAAAATATAGATAAATGTCTAAAAAAACATAAAATTTGAAATAAAAACACAAAATCATAATAGAGATGCCATGAATTGAGACCAACAACAAAAGTGGAAACACTTTCAAACGATATGGGTGACTCCTTCTTACTATATAAATTAAACAAATTACAACTATATTCCACATTCATACGAGAAACATTACTTTTTCATATATTACAACCATAAACATTGTTGAAATTGTTTTTTTTTTTAAATACAAAAATATATAAAAAATCACACGTATCTATCAAATTTACACAAAATAAGAATCATATATAGATTGATACACTTATTTTAATGAAATAAAATAAAATAAAAATAAATTTGTAGAGAGTGAAATCTTGGAAGCTCAAGTGGAAATTAATCTAGAAAACTAGAAAACAGAAAAGAAAAAAAAGTTGACTTATAAAAAAGAATATTCATTGATATTTTGAAGACACAAATACTAGATTTTAGGCAAGTAGCTTTAAATTTCACCAAATTTCCTGAACTTGAAATAAGTGTTGAAATTACAAATGAACTTGTAAATGTCAATATGTTAGATCAAAATGTAGGTCAATATGTCAAAAACATACAATTTAAAATAATAACATATAATCATAATCGAGATGCCATGAATTTCAACAAAAATATATATGAAAACCCTTTCAAATCATACCTTTGATTCCTTCTTGTTGCATCCATATAACTAACCATCTGTGTCTTCCACATTCATATAAGAAACATGAGATATTCATACATTATTAGCATAAAAATTATTTAAATAGAAATATTTGCAGAAGATAACAAAAATAAAAAAAATTATATATATATATATATATATATATATATATCCCTTCCTTTTCATTTTTCCAAATCTCATAAACTTGTTGCAACTCCACCTCATGTGTGTAATGATCCAGGTGGATGTTGGTGGCCACCCACCTGTCCCACTTGGACCCCCACAACTGTCTCTATCAATTTTTCAGTTTCCTTATTTGTAGCACAATTTACTATTTTTAGCATTTTTTCAGGTCTTGAACTTCCAGAGCTGTTTTGAGGCCCTAAATGACATTATTTGGGAAATCTGGGAGCAACATGTGTCCATGGATTGATGTTTCTCTTCCCAAAGTTGTAGTACTCGGATAGATCTTTCTAACGAGATATTGTGCACGTCAAACGGAGATCATATGCCAAAGTTACGACCCCGGGAAGTTGATGTACCAATTTACCTAAAACGGGGTCCATAACTTAGCGTTTCATCTCCTACGGTTAGGTTTTTGGATGTTTAGGGTTTTCCATTATTTCTCAACAATACATAGGCCTTTGAGCCTCATTGTAACCCAGTTCAGAGGCATGTAGCCACCACATCTCTTCTCAGAGATAAGCTACCATCACCCTGGCTAGTTTATTTCCATTTCTGTCCATAAGCATATTTTAGTATTTTATAGTAATGAAATGAAGTATTATTTTTCTTGCATATCTATATGTATGGTTATATTTGTAATTTGTTACATTCTTGTTTAAATATGGATCAATGGTATTAGAGTGGTTTGCTTTTTCTCTGTTTTTCTTTGCATGTCCCCAATGAGGTCGTGATATAAGGAGTTAGGGCTCGAACTGGTCCAACCTTTGCAAGAACATCCTCACAAATCCCGACGGCCTCCCATGGCGGATGAAAATAAAGACAAGGTGGCAAGAGATTCTATCAAAATTTTGATCGAAGAAGCCCTCGAGCGACAAAGGAACACGATGATAGACAGATTTTCCTAGATCCTTCAGTGGCTACCTAGAGGCGACGCATCGGCTTCCAATAGCTACTCTGGAAATGCCACACCCTTTAAGGTACAAGTCAATTTTGAAATCCCCATCTTCGAGGGTCAAATAGTCTGCCTTTTAACTTTACTATCTACATCACGCACTTTACCATCTGCATCGTGCCACCATCGGTGATCCCCTTAATAACATATGGTCCAATCCAAGGCATCAAACTGATCAACTCTAGACAGTAGTCCCCAAATTTGTCAATGTAATCATGCACATCCTGTTTTATCACCACGGTTTTCTTTTCAAGAAAGTCCTTTTGTATTCTTTCCTCAAGCTTCTTAACTTCTGCTTCCACCATGGCACTTTTCTCCCTTAACCGAACTCTTTCATTCATGAGTTCTTGGAGCTCTTCCTCAGGTCCCAAGCATTCTTCTTCGAGCTCTTCCAACTACACCATCCCTTCTTGCGAGGCTCTGCGATTCGTCATATCCATGGGCGCTGGAATGCACGAAGTAGCCATGATAGACTCCATCAACATTACAAAGTTTGCTCCATAGGTCAGCCTAGAAGGCATCTATTCCATAAGTTTCTTGCACATCACCCTATAAGCCCATAAAACTGTTGGTACGCATAGGTCCCAATCACTTCGTTGCACATTATATACCTTGTTCAGTGCTCCACACACCTCGTTAAATGCTTCTGCATGGATAACCTTCTACGCGCTCGTTCTCTCCACACCCTGTCGTTCCAACTTGAGGAACCATTCACGCATTTGCCCCCCCAACACATTCTTATTGACCGTATCTCCCAACGCGAAGTTCATGTGCATCCACGTAGGTTGTTTTCCATATGTCAGCATCCACCTAGCTAGATGTGCATGTGGTTTATCGTACCCATTCCATTTATCTGTCAATCGCACTCTAGGCTTCCCAAACTGTGTGCACATCATTCTCCTGCATTCACGCCAGTCTTCAAAGCTCCCTTTGTGCATACCCCAAGACCTCGTGGGCGTAGCACACAGTACCCAATTCAAGGCCTAGAAACATTGCTTTTCTGACACCTCCCTTTCAAACTTATCTAGGAAAGTATCTACCTCACCTAAACCATCATACGTAGGTATATCTCTTGCTTTTATCGATACACAACGGAGTGACCTTGTCATCATGTTACAATTATAGCATGGTTACTTCGTGTAACCAGTTTTGCCATCGTTTTATATCCTCATCCGAATCTGACGTACATGAGCTTTCACTCTCCCATGAGATCCACCCGACCGTGGTGGGATTTACGTAGTCTTTCTCTCACGCGGTTATCTTGTAGATGCATTCCAAATCATCCTCACTTTCATAGTCACACACTGGATCTTTATAGCGCGATCCTTCTGTATTAAGGTCCAAGGGTATAACTACACACAGAGACTTCTTCTCAAAAATCATCTTGTGCTTCTTCATATTAATCTCCCCGTTCATGTCAGTGGCCTAATTAATTCCTAAGAGCATAGGGTAGGGATTGTTGTCATCAACAATCTCTATTACTTCAAAGTCTACTAGCGCGCTCGCTCCCTCAATATCCACAATGATTCCCTGCAATCTCCCCATATGTATTATCTTCTGTTGGTTCACCACTCGCAGTTGAATAGGAGACCATTGCAGTGTAGGCCTCCCCATGTGCTCCCATGTCTGCTTCAGCCGAATGTTCGCGTCTGATCCTAAATCCATAATTACTTGGTCCATCTCATATTCTCCAATCTATGTGGTTAGCCTCATTTCTCTCTGTGTCCTAGTCTTGTGTTTTCCAATCTTTCGGACTATGCACGGTTCTCCTAGCACAATCCCAATGCATTTGTTAATGAGTTCCTACAATCCTTTTACAGCCTTACTATCACGCAATAGCTTCATGCATGTTTCCAGGAATGACGTAAGCATAGATGGGTCAATTTCTGGCTCCAGTCTATCTTTGATTTCTAAAGTGGAGGCATCAGTGAAGCTCTTCTTAGCTTCCATGAAGGTTTCCTTAGCGCGCTCCAAATCAAACTCTGCTTCTTTCGTTGGAGTCTTGCAAACTCAAGTACTATCTTTGAGTTATTTTCCTTTATCATCTCCCATCGCGATACCACTTCAGAGCACGATGTTCACATTTGGATCTTCCTCGCACGGCTTAGACCTCATAATTTGTAGGTTCTCAGTCAGGGGAGGTGGTACTGCTCCCTTGTCATGTATCTTAGCTATCAGCGTAGGACAATCTTCCATCTCATGATCAAACAAGGTACAATACAGACATGATGGATGCGTTGGGTTTGTAGAATCACAGGCATATGTCTTGGCCCTCCGCAATTATAGCATATCAACTGTCCGCGACATCGTCCAGGTCCTCCTATACCTTGGCCTCGTCCGTGCCCCTAAAATCTAGTTCCTGCCACTCCTGTATTCTGGTCTAGGGGCCGCGTTTTGGCCTAAACTCTATAGGTGGGAGTTTTATCCATCATCAGCTCATAGCTTTTACAAGTGTGCTCATCGTGTCCAACCGATCTAAAAAAATTACAGAACAACTGTTGCGAATTCTACGTGTACTTCTATAACAAATGGCAGTTGTCCATAGCATGCTTTCCTCCTATTTGACAAATCTTGCACCACAAGGCAATTGCCATGCTAGGTCCTCCTTATTCTTCCAGCGTTAACGACATCGGTCCTCCTCCCGCGAGGTAATTAGCGGACACAAGGCAATGGTCCTTATCATGACCTTGACCCTTACATTTTACAAACTACACCTCTTCGCGCACTTCTGGTCAGGTTTTCATGTCCTGTTTTAGACTTTGCATCTCAAGGCACAAGTTTTTCAACTGCGCATGGATCTGCTAAACTCCCAAGTTAGGATCCTACATCAAGGTTTCACGCAGCCTCATCGCGATCTCCAAGGCCTCTTCCTAAGTCATTAACCTTTGTTGTGACAACGCATTCCTCAAATGCAGTGTTAGTGATGCTACAAACCATTCGCGGTGTTGTCCATCCGTCAAAGTCATATTAGCTTCACGAATCATACACTTCAGTCTCTGATCCAGCTCCCAAGGAGTCTCGCCTAGTAGCATTGTGATCTCTTTGAATCCAATGATCGACTGCACTTCGACCTGCTAAATTCTCTGTTTAGCACAATTTGGGTATCCGTGATTCCCACATTTGGATTTTCATTAGAATGCTTAATATACCAGGTCAGCGAGCGATCCTGCAGAGCACTAACCAGCATCCGTTTCTTTATATTATAATATGTAACTCCCTGTGCTTCCCATACGGCTCTTATCATGAACCAAAACTAGTCCGGATCTTCATTTCCTACTCCCTTGGACACAGGAAACTTTATCATGCTTGCCATATTGAATCAGAGTGGTAGTGGAGGTGGTACAAATGAAGATGGAGGTGAAGGCGGTGAAATTGGTAGCGGTGCGGGCGGGGATGGTATGCGTGGAACCCTTTGCCTTATCAAATGGATCGCACTTCACGTCAAGACCTTAGCGAGCTCTTCGTTGTCCCCTCGTGGAGGTGAAATCAAAGGGCTATTCTCTGGTTCCTTACTTCCTTCGTCTCTGTAGGATTTTCCACTTCACGTAGTTCTGGACATCAAGGTAATTTCATAACCCTTTTGTCACACAATAGCATTTTAATCCAAGTATTCAGAGGCTTTACGTACTTACCTTGCGGTCCTTTTAGGAAGCATCACTTTACCTCGCTATAGCTGATTGAAGTATCTACTGTGAACTCAGTAATGAATCCTCCTATAATTCGATCGAGCCAGTGATAAAAAACGTTCACCATCATATCCCCCGATGCTTCCAATATGCACACCAACTCTGGGGTCCACACAATAGGATTATCGAGTTTCCACCTTCCTTGTCTATCTGCTAGCTTCATGATCCACTCGTACATCTCAACAGGGAAAGATGTGAAAAATATTTCGTGGACCTCTATGTACAGGTAGTAGTCTAACAACTCTTCTTTTGTTAGTCGCAGATTCTTGTTCTCCTGCGTCGCGAACTCGTGAATTCTCCTGTTCAACCACACTTCAATTTCCTTCTTAGTTGGATTCCAATGACATGACATCATACATCTCTATGCAGATTCCGGTCCCAGCAACAGAACCATTAGTTGGCTTGAGGGGGCTTGACCCAGGTTAGGAGTTAATTAGCCAAACAAATGCTTGTACTACTGGCCCTTTTGGAAACAGCCCGTGGAGCACGAACTGAGGTCTCACCCGAAGTAGTATGGGGGGATGTTGGAACCAAGTTTCCACACCCTTGAGATGTCTGAGGGGTCGATTTAGTCCAACTGTGAATACCTTCATGCAGGTCACTTCGCGCACTATCCTAACCTGCGAGGCCTTCACGATTTGCTATAATCACCTTCACGCAACCCTCACCAGGGGCTGAGGTGATTTCGCGCTGCCCTAGCAGCGATCTGTGCTACTTCCCCAAGTTATACCATGAATCTTACTTATCTTCTTATAACAGTTAGTTATCTTCGTGTAAACATATACTTTGTCTTATATTCACTTTATCAACACATTCATATAAGTTCACACATCATATAAACAATAGAAATGAAATTTATATCTGATACATTAAATGCACAAAATAGGAAAAAGATATACAGAAATGATGTAAAACTTCTCTTTATTACTTCTCCAAAGGTTACAGACTCGACTCGCCCTGTGCACTCAGCTGTAGGGGTCTGTGCACTCAACTACAGACTACTAGGCCTCTGCGTAATCAGCTGCAGAGCCTTCTCCTACTCTACAACCCAAATACTCGACTCGACACTTAGATAAGACTCAACTCTCCTATATTCTCCATTCATGACTATCATTCCCTTGATTCTATAACTGATTTACAACTTAGAGCCTCGCTCTATTTATATAATCGCATGGTTCGCGGACCATGGGTGGATCTCTAAAGCTAACATTACATTTACAAAAATGAGGGCAGACAACCCATTGACTCATTTAAAATCTTCACACTTCGTGCCCACAAAACGCGGAGTCTTTACATCAAATTTGGTCAAAATCTGGGCTTTAAGCCCCAAAAGATTCCTTGGGGGATCCCGCGCCCAACAAGGAACCTTGTGGAGGGCACTTCACAGAAAAACGGACAGGATATAAAGTCCTTTCAATAGGGTATTATTGGCCAGAAATATTTCAAGATGCCAAGAAGTTTGTGAAGGGATGTGATAGTCGCTAAAGGATGGGCCAACCACTACAATCATATGAGATGTCGTTACAACCCCAAATTGTCTTAGAACCTTTTGAGAAATGGACCCTAGATTTTGTTGGACCAATTAATCCTTCATCTAGACATAAATATTACACCTTGGTATACACTAACTATGTCACAAAATAGGTTGAGGCAAAGGCATTAACCAGAGCCACGGAGCAGGTTGTCTCAAACTTTCTATTTGAAGACATCTTTTTCTGATTTGGCATACCCAAGCAGATAGTCACAAACGGAGGGCGCCAGTTCACATCTCATATGATCCTAGAGTTGGTTGAAAAATATGAAATCCATCATAGAATCAAAACACCTTATCATCCACAAGAAAATGGCCAAGTGGAAAGCAATAACAAAGTCATTCAGGGGATCCTTACTAGGGCTGTGGCCAGTCACCAAAGAAATTGGGCCAACAAACTTCCATAAGTGTTGTGGGCATATAAGACTACATGGAGGAACACCACTAGATTCTCACCATATGAACTTGTGTATGATAAAAATCCGGTATTCCCCATTCAGTTCAAAATCAAGACACTAAGAACAACATTGCAGGTCAATTTGGATCTGGCTACATCACAAAAGCAGAGATTGAACCAACTTACTGAATTGGAGGAGAAATGGTTAGATGCTATCTAGCAAACATATATTATCCAGCAACAGAGAGCTAAGTGGCACGACAGATTCATCAAGAAGAAGAAGTTCTAGAAAGGAGATTGGGCTCTCTTTTACAACTCATGATTTAAAGACTTCAAGGGTAAGCTCTACACCAGATGGTTAGGTCCCCATGAGGTAGATGCAGTCTTTGACAATGGGACTGTAAATTTGGTGACAATTGATAGTGTGAGGACACCATTGCTTTCAAATGGGCACAGTGTTCGATTATATCGTAAACTTGCTTCAAGGGATTCATTCATCAACATTGTCACAAATTTAGATCTTTGGATTATAGGAATAAGGGAAAGCCCCTGTGTGCTGCAAAAATTCTAATTTTTCCAATAAGTGCAATAGTTGAAAATCAACTACGGTTGGCGGATATTACACCTTCAAACTCTTAAAAAAAAACATAATAAAATAATCTGTCTGTGGAAACATTTCCCAGGCTCAGATAGACAATTTCTGTAGCAGTTGAAAACCACCTTTTGGTGGCTATTACACACTCTGTAACAACATCTTTTATTTCAAATCCTACCTTACGATAGTGTTGTTACATGCTATTTTCTTCTCTATTTTTGTAAAAATGAAATAATATATATTAGTTATCTTGGTTGTTACACCTGTAACAGCTGACGAATTTCAGAAATAAGTAAGATATTTTATTATAATAAACAGTAGGCATCATCGTGATTCTCATCATCGGAGTTAAGTTCGTGCGTCTCGCCATTGGAGAAAGGATCACGCATCACGCCACCTCACCCAGGTATATCATACAAAGGTAATATTGTTATTCTCTTTATTTGGTAATTATGGCAACTTAACATGACTTTTGACAGTCGAGGACGGCTATCACATTTATGCCGGGGGAGGGAGTGAATCATATTGCGACATGCCCTTCGCATGACTTGTGATTATTCAAGAAAACCTGCAATTAAGGCATGGTGACCTAGTAGTTATTGTTACTTAATGCCCGATCATACCAAAAAGGGGAAGTGTACGTTTGACGAGACCTCCCATAACCTAGCATTAATAAGGAAATATCACTCTGTAGTATGAACCATGATTGCAAAATCTTAATTTGAAATCCTCACTTGCGACACCTTACCACCCTACCATTTACCCCTGCTAGAGCATTGCATCCCCATTTGGAGTTCTCAGAGAGGTGGGAAAAGAACAATGCAGGCTAAAACAACTAAGTCGTTTGCTGACTGCCCCATAAATTCTAAAGGTAAGTGCTTGCCGTGTTCGATTCCAATGGAGCAAACGGTGTGTAAATCCAAGTTTGGATGGAGAAGTTAGAGCTAGTCAAAGTTTGTGGAAAACTAGGGCAAAAAAAGTCAAAAAGTCAAAGCTCAACATTCAACCAGGTCAACGGTCAACCAAGTCAATTCCTACATTAGCAGGGACACGTGTCAACCCAGGAATGAGCCACACATCCTGGATGATGTTAGTAGAGGAGGTGACATGGAAGATTGTGATTGTTTCATACCGGCCAATCCTGTGCTAACACGTGGCAGCCTGGATTTTGCCCAATTCGGCCTCATGTTCAAAATGTTGGGGATCATGGAGGATTGAACCCCTAACCTCCCAAAGTGGCAATGACTTCGCTGAAACTAGCTAACCGGTTGAGATATTGCATGCCTTGGTAATGGAAGCGGTGAGTTTGTATTTAGGTTGTGTCGAGATTCTCGCCAGAAAAAGGCCGGACGGTCGGGGTCAACCTCACGACCGTTGGACCTTTGAAGTTATAGTTATCATTATATTTCGAAACATATGCAATATCCCACATTCACCGCGAATAGAAATCACATATGGTATATTAATACCATACAAACGATGTACAATCAATGGAAAAACGAAGCTAATGCATATTATATCACATATCCAATGTATAACGTAACCAATGGTGTAATGGTCTGGCGGGGGTTTCGAACCCTTAACCTTCCAAAATTATATATATGCAATGATTTAACACACCTCCGATAACCAACATGTCAGTAGTTTGAGCTTGAAACAAAGCTGAACCAATTTTTTAATAAACTGTTGCAGGTGTCGAACTCGCCATACCACTAGTGTGCCAACTGAGGTGGTTTTGTGCAGGCGAGAGTGGTTTTTTCCAAATTGAGGGTGGTTTTGCAAGGACAGAGGTGGTTTTGGACCATTCCAGGGGGTCTGGAGGTCACAGTGGCCAAATATGGTCAAGTTTATACTCATTTGACTCGAAATTTCGAGTTGAACGTAGTGGTGAGGTCCATTTTCTCATTTGAGTCTTAGTTTTCGAGCTCATACCTGTAACAACAATTTGAAGACAAAATAAAGAGGTCAACATTGGAATCGAAAGGACCAAGAGACGTAGCCAAAAAGTTTGGTGAACACCTTTATTAAATTTTGCTGTGTTGATGTGTTTGAATGTGTTTTCCACTTGTTTATGTATTTATGTTATTTGAAATCTTTTCAATCCATTGCATTAAGTAACATAAATGAATTCACATAAAGTCTCTAATACCTTTTTCATTAACGGATCAAGTGGTATCAGAGCATCAAGGTTTTTAAGGTTTGACAAGTTTATGTGAAGATTTGAATGCTTACTAGGTTGAGGCTCAGACAAGATGAAGGTGAACTTGTTGAGGTGAATCCAGAGATTGAAAGGGTCTTTTCAAAAAGAAGGATGGTAGAAGAAACTCCACTTGGGTCAAAACCTCAATTCTTGGATAGTTTCATGACAATACTTGCAATGGTGGAAGAGATGTATCGCAAGTTTAAGAAGAACAAAGATGAAGGCACTTCATCAGCCAAAGATCAAGAAGATAAGGGAAAGGGAGGGATGATTCCTCCACCATCTCCTCCATCCTCACCATCATCGTCATCATCATCCTCTTCTTCTCATAAATCTAGTCCTTCTAAGAAGAAAAAGAAGAAATCCTATTTGATCAAATTAGATGTAAAATTTTCTTTGCCAATTTATGATGGACAACATAACGCTGAAAAGATTGATAATTGGATAAGACAAATTGAAGTATATTGCAGGGTGGAGAAAGTTGTTTCAAAAATGAAGAAGATCCAGCTTGCTAAACTTCGACTTGGAGGAACCACACTTGTATGGTGGGAAGGCAAGACACAAGCAGATCTCCAAAAGCATGGTAAAATCATTTCAACTTGGAATGAATTTGTTTCTACCATTAAAAAGAACTTTTATCCTTTGTCTTATATGCAACAAGCAATGATGAGTTGGAAAACACTACGTCAATTAAAAGGTCAAAGTGTTCAAAGTTATACTTAGGAATTCCGTAAGAAAGTTTTAACATTCGGCATATCATTGGACTCACCAGAGACATTGTTGAAATACATAGGTGGTCTTCATAGTTATTTGAGGCATACCATACTTATTTTTAATCCAATTAGCTTAGATGATGTATCGGTTCAAGCAACTCATCTAGAAGCTAGAGGTAAAAATGTAACCCAAGATGTTGGGAAATCATCCAAACCTATTGAAAGCAAGAATAAAGGCAAGAAGAAACTTAAATGGAAGGAGAAGAAAACAAACACTGTGAATAAAGATAAACCTTCATGCACTCATTGTAAGAAGGAAGGTCACAATGAGGCACATTGCTAGTCATTGCATTCAGAATTGAAGCCTAAGAAGTTTGGGAGTAAATAGCAAAAGAATGTTGCTGCTATTCAAAAGGACTTGGGATCAGATTCAGGTGATGAGACAATAGTTACAACTACAAGTATAAAAGGTAAAGATTCTAAAGCATCTACAAGTACTTCTTCGCATTCTGTTGATAATGATAATGATGAGAGGAAAAGAAATGAGATATTTCACATTAGAGTCATTTCCAAGCATACTAAAATTGATACTTGATGGTGGATCACAAGTTAATTTGATTTCTGAAGGAATTGTAAAGAAGTTGGGTCTAGAAACAAAACCTCATAAAAAGCCATATCCATTAGGTTGGGTGTGTGATAAAACTAAGCTACAAGTTACGAAACAATTTAAAATTCGTTTTGATATTGGGTCAAAGTTTGTAAATGAGGTTGAGTTAGACATAGTCCCATTGGACATATGTGGAATTGTATTAGGAAGTCCATACTTGTATGATAGAAATGTTATCTTCTATCGAACGGAAAATAAGTATCAACTCACTAAGGATAGAATTGAATATATTGTAAGGGCTTGTGAACTCAACAATAACTTCTCTCTGATAAATTCAGGACAAATGAAAAGAATTATAAATTAAAGTAAACAATTTTTACTTATAATTGTAAAAGCAAAGGATATTTATAAATCCGATGCAATCCAAAGCTGTAATCCTAAACAGAAAGCAGATCTAGTTAAAGTTGTTTCTGATTACAATATTATGTTTCAAGAGCCTAAAGGGTTTCCACCCAAGCGAGAGATAGAACATGAGACTTATTTGCAGCAAGATGCTCCACTACCTAACATTGGAATGTATAGGTTATCAGCTCTAGAGAATGCAAGAGAAAAAGAAGCACGTACAACAGTTGCTCGATCAAGGGTTTATTCGACCAAACATATCACCATGCGGATCACCTATTGTGTTAGTGCAAGAAAGATGGTTCATGGAGAATGTGCATTGATTTTGTAGCATTAAATAAAATCACAATAAAGAATCATTATCCTCTTCCTCATATTCATGATTTGTTAGATTAGTTAAAAGATGTAGTTTACTTCTCTAAATTGGACTTGTGAAGTGGCTACCATCATATCAGAGTTGCATAACAGGATGTATGAAAGACTGCTTTCAAAACAAAGCAAGGACTCTATGAATGGATGGTTATGCCTTTTGGCTTAACTAATGCTCCAGCTACATTCATGTGAGTCATGAATGATGTATTTAGGCCATTCATTGATGATTTTGTAATAGTCTATTTAGATGATATTCTTGTTTTAAGTAGAACATGGGATGGACATGTAAAGCAGGTTTTAGATATTTTAAAAAGAGAAAATCTCTATGTAAAACTGTCAAAATGTGAATTTGGCAGAGCATCTTTGAATTATTCTGGTTATATTGTAGGGGGTGGTGAATTGAAGATAGATCCCTCTAAGGTCAAAGTCATTGTAAATTGGCCTAAGCCCAATACTGCTACAGAAGTTAGAAGTTTCTCAGGGGAAACACAATATTGGAGAAAGTTTAATGCAAACTTCTCTTTGATTGTAGCTCCTTTACATGATTTGACAAGTGTGAAATAAGTGTTTCAGTGGGGAGGAAAACAGCAAAAATCCTTCGACGCATTGAAAGAAAGGATCAATACAACACCAGTACTAGTGCTACCAGATCTTTAGCATCCATTTGAGATCGAGATAGATGCAAGTGAATATGACATGGGGGCAGTGTTGATGCAGCACAAAAAGCATATATGCTTTCATTCTGAGACATTCACATCAACAATAGTTAACTATCCTACATATGATAAAGAATTGTATGCATTAGTTCAGTGTTAAAAAGTGGAAACATTACATAATGTGTAAAGAAACAATCATACACATAGATCATCAACCACTTCAATATTTACACTCGCAAACTAAATTGCAACAATCACGACATTACAGGTGGATGGGTTTTCTACAACAATTTCATCTTGTTATCATATATAAGAAGGGCATACATAATAAGGTTGCAGACATGTTATCCAAACCAATTATAAATGCATCTACAATACTTAAGCATAACTTAGTAATTCATGAAAGTTACATTGAACAATATGCTCAAGACACAGATTTTAAGGATGTATATGCAACTTTAAGACATGGCAAGTAGGTAAAAGAATTAGATTATTTCATCAAGGAAAAACTCTTATATCATTTGGGAAAGTTATGCATTCCACAAACTGAAAGAGTTAATATAATTCGAGAATAACATACTTATCTCATATCAGGTCATTTTGGTGTAAGTAAAATAGTTGCATAATTACAAAGATTTTGCTATTGGCCACGAATGAATGAGACAGTTTCTAGATATATTAAAGGATGTACTATGTGTGCTGCAAGCAAGCCAAGTAATAGAAAATTAGGCTTTTATAATCCACTTCCAATTCCTTCTCGTCCTTGGGAAAGTGTTTCCATGGATTTTGTTGGGGGATTGCCAAAGTCTAGAAAGAGTCATGGTTATTTGTATGTAGTTGTGGATAGGTTCAGTGAGATGTGTATTTCGACACCATGTAATAAATAGGTCACATTTGAATAAACTACAAAGTTGTTCTTTCAGAATGTATGGGTTCATTTTGGGTTACCCACTTCTATTGTATCTGATTGAGATTCTCGATTTGTCAGGAAATTTTGGTCAAGTCTATGGAGTTAATGGACACAAATTTAGAGAAGAGCACAACATTTCATCCACAAATAGATGGTCAAATAGAAGTGGTCAACAGGAAAATGATACAGTTTCTCCGAGGATATTGTAGCAAGCATCCAAAACTTTGGGATGAGAATTTGTGTTATATGCAACATGCTTACAACCATGCAAAACTTTCTTCTACTCAGAGATCTCCTTTTGAGACTTGTTTTGGTTTTATACCAAAGTCTCCCTTGGATTTTGTCTTTGGTAAAGACATAACAGTTGATGGACACAATGATGTGGAAAAAGCAACCAAGTTCATTGAACAAATCCAAGAAATTCATCAGGCAATATAGGAACAACTGGAAAGAAGCCAAGAAAAGTATAAGGTGCGACATGACAAGCATCGAGTTGAGCATAGTTTTCAAGTTAGTGATCAAGTCTAGTTGTACATCAGGAAAGAAAGACTGCAAGGGGAAGGTAAAAACCAGAGGGGGGGTAGAGTATGTATGCCTTCGTAGACTTAGCAGTCAAATCGCTGCACGGAGGTGGGTCCCTTGTCACACAAACAAGGGGGTCTCATACACCAATTTGGTGTCTGGCTTGGCTGTGACCTTAAAAATGGATATTATTATTATTATTAAAAAGTTGAAACCAATTAGATATGGTCCTTTCAAAATACTTGAAAAAATTGGTGAAAATGCTTTCCGCCTAGATCTACCAGCTTATATGCAATCTATTCCATTGTAAATGTTGAAAACTTGTGATTTTAAGAGCCTTCATTGATTGAAGATCCTGAAGAGCAAGGTCAGCCACCTTCCCTTGAATATCTTTTGCCCAAGTATCTTAATGAGCTACAGTAGGACACAATTCTTGACACGAGGATAAGGACTTCGCGACAAGGAAATGTTGAGTATCTTTGAGTTGGACTTAAAGGCCCAAATCCAAGCAAGGCATGATGGATAGAGATTGAAAAAGTGAAGGAAATTTATCCTCACTTACTTCACAACTAAAACCAACTTTTGGTGGTCCAAAAGCTTCCAGTGGGGAGGAGTGATCCAAATTGGATCCAGTTTTGCCTCTAGATCAAAGTCTTCAAATGTAGATTAAAATGGGATCAAGTCGAACTGCTTGTCAATATGATTCCAACGGTGTGAAGGACGCGTAAATCCGAGTCCAGATGGAGAAGTTAGAGCCAGTCAAAGTTCGTGTAAAACTAGGGAAAAAAAGTCAAAAAGTCAAAGGTCAACAATCAACCAGGTCAATGGTCAACCAAGTTAATTCCCACGTCAGCAGGGACACGTGTCAACCTGGGAATGAGCCACAGGTCCTGGATGATGTCAGCGGAGGAGGTGAGATGGCAGATTGTGATTGGTTCATACGGGCCAATCCGGTGCTGACACGTGGCAACCCAGATCTTGCCCAATTTGGCCTCATTTCAAAAATTTTGGGGATCACGGAGAATCGAACCCTTAACCTCCAAGAGTGGTAATGAATTCGCCAAAACTAGCTCACCGGCTGAGCTATCGCAGGCCTTGGTAATGGAAGCAGTGAGTTTGTATTTATGTTGTGTCGGGATTCTAGCTGGAAAAAGGCCGGACGGTCAGGGTCAACCCCGCGACTGCTGGACCTTTGAAGTTATGGTTATCATTATATTTCGAAACATATGTAATATCCCACATTCACCGCGAATAGCAATCACATATGGTATATTAATACCATACAAACCATGTAAAACCAACAGAACAACGGAGCCAATGCATATTATATCGCATATCCAATGTATAATGTAACCAATGGCGGAATGGTTAGGAAGAGATTTTGAATCCTTGACCTTCCAAAATTATATATATGCAATGATTTAACACACCTCCGCTAACCAACATGTCAGCAGTTAGGACTTGAAAGAAAGCCGAACCAATTTTTTAATAAATAGTTGCAGGTGCCAAACCTGCCATACTACCAGTGCGCCGACCGAGGTGGTTTTATGTAGGCCATAATTGTTTTTTCCAAACAGAGGGTGGTTTTGCAAGGAAAGAGGGGGTTTTGGACAATTCCAAGGGGTCTGGAGGTCACAGTGGGCAAATATGGTCAAGTTTATACTCGTTTAACACAAAATTTCGAGCTCAACACAGTCGTGAGGTCCATTTTCACATTTGAGTCTTCGTTTTCGAGCTCATACCTGTAGCAGCAATTTGAAGACAAAATAAATAGGTCAGCACTGGAAGCGAAAGGACCAGGAGACGTAGCCAGAAATTCTAGTGAACTCCTTTATTAAATTTTTCTGTGTTGATGTGTTTGAATGTGTTTTCAACTTGTTTATGTGTTTATGTTATTTGACATCTTTTCGATCCATGGCACTAAGTAACATAAAAAAATTCACATAAAGTTTGTAATACCTTTTTCATTAACGGATCATGAAGCATGCCAGATTTTCAAGGACGCAGGCCGGTTTGAGTTCTTCGAGAGGTTGGAGGGATCAGACGGCGGTGTTGACATGGAATTTGCAAATAATTTAGAGAGAAACCAGATGGAAGTTAGGGGATTGAATCTAGAGGTTATAGAAGAGGTGATTGCTCGAGTGACGGGATTACCAGTGGAAGGGAAGAGGTGGTTTAATAGGAAGGTTAATGACCCATCCTTGAAGGGGGATTTCCTCCAAGAGGAGGAGTCGCTGGTAAAGAAAGGGAGGGGGATCGACAGGTTGTCACTTCCCCACTCATGGACTGATGTTGTCCTCTACCTCATCAAGTATATTACTTGCGAGGGAAGGGAAACAATTGTGTTCAATTACCACTTTCCATTGCTAAATCACCATCGACATCAGCATCTAATCAATATTACCTACTTCTTATTGGGAAACATTAGGCATATGGCCATAGCCGTGAAAACAGTTGCGCATCCAGAAACATGCGTCACCAACCATGGCCTCATCAAGCTCATTGTGTTGGATGCCTTAAGCTGCCAGGGTAGGAATTGGGAAGAATTCATGAGGAAGAAGGCTAGGACCACCCGTAGGAGGCAAACCGGGATGTCTGAGGAAGCTCCAGTGGTGACAAAGGAGCAACCCCAGCCTTCGACAGTAAGGGTTGGTAAGAGGCTAGTCGACAAACCAATTGGTGATAGGTGGCCAAAGTAGAGGATAAGGGTTAGCAGGAACCCAGAGTCCCCATCCATGTTAAAGAAGAACAATAGTTGGTAGAGCAGAAGGACGAGGAGCAGGCTCAGCCAGAGGAACCTTCTCCACCTAGTAAGAGCGAAACTCAATCCTTGTTGTTAAGAATTGAAAATTTAGAAACGAGAGTAGAGAGCTATGGGAACAAATAGCAGAGAGAAAGGCAAAGGAAAGAGCCTCATAGTTAGACACTTTGGCTGAGGCCATGGACAGGGCCAGAAGGGGAGATGTCCTAGGAACTATGTGCAAGGCCTGTGCATAGAAGCTAGTGGAAACAGGGTTTAAAGTCTGTGCAGCAGACACCACCTCGAGGGAAACACAAACTGAAATCTAGGAAGCTGGCACACAAGAACCCATTTAGGATGTTGCTGTTACACAAGAACCAACAACTGAGATGACACAGTCGACAAAAAGTGATATGGCATCGGATACATAGGAGCCCTTGGCTGACACTGCTGTTACACAAGAACTAGCAGTGGAGGCAAAAGTCGGCCAAGGAAAGGAAGGAGAAGCTAACAACCAAAAGCCTATGGTTGACACTATTGTTACACAAGAACCAACAGTGGAGATAGAAACTTACCTGGGGAAAAACGATATACAAAAGTCTGTGGATGACACTATTGTTACACAAGAACCAGCAGTGGGAATGGAAGTTGATCAAGGTGATAAGGAAATTGTAACAGAATCCATTCATGAAGTTGTTCTTAAATAAGAACCAGCAGTTAAAGTGGAGCAGTTTAACCCTCGGGAGGTTGTTACACCTTAATTGATAGTGCATGTGGGACAACACCAAGTCCTGATGAAGGATGGTGTTTTCAAAAGATTTTTTTGTTACCAGAGCTATAGAAATGGAAGTAGCATGCACTCTCTCTACAAGAGGGGGTGATCTCACTCAAGGGAAAGAAAAGGATGATGGATTCCCTTAGGGAGAAATGGCTAAAGGAATAATGGGAGAGAGAATGGGAAGCACAGAGGCGCAAGGAAGCCATGGACAAGAATGATGAACAGTTGTATCAGCTACATCGACAGGTCTTGGACCTGATGAATGACAAGACCAAGGTCCGTGACCTTTCCCTAAACCTGCTAGCATGCAGGCGTCCATCCCTATCGTATTGAGTGTTCCTTTGGGAATGATATTATTTATTTCAATTAAAAGTAGTTTTTGAGAATAGGTATTATTTGGGTTCTTCAACCCAAACTTTTCTTGATATTTTTCGCTCCTGTGATTTTGACGAACAAAGCTTGCTTTGCGAGCTATTTTTGCACAATATCATGTATGAGTATGCCAGAATGAAAATGGTAGCAAGTGTCTTCTCCTGTATGGGATATTTTTAGTTGCGGGCCTTCCTTTCATTTATGAGTGACCAGATTGAGTGGCATCTGGCCATGAAATCAATAGAGGCTAATGAAGAAAGGACAAGATTATGGGTTAGAGCTAACTCAGGGATGGTTTATGAACTCAGCTGCGAGTTCAAGTTCAAGCTATTCCTGAGCACTCCATAGGTCAGGGAACAATTGGTCGTCTATAGGAAAAGGATTGTGAGGATTTGCCTCAACCTGTATGCACATATGAACAGTGGAGCACTAGGAGGATGTCTTAAACATACTGAGGCTTGTAGCATTAAGTTATAAGAAGGGGATCCTTTTGAGTATAGAATTTTTGTGGCTGTTGTTACACGGGTACCTGAGTATGCTCGGATCCTATAGACATTGGGGGCATTCTAGATTGGGCTAAGATTTAAATTTCCTTTGATTTGGGTGCCAGTAGAAGAGTATTAGTCGGACTACCACCTGTGTGATTATGAAGAAGAATCTTGGCCACGTCAGTTGATGGCCATTCAAGGGTACAAAGCTATGGGTGAAGACACTGCTAGTGCTTACAATTTTATAGACTTGCATTGAGGGTATAGCAAGAGAATATGAGATTTTGCATGGGGACATGGAGTAGCTTCAGTTGGGGGGAGATGTTGGGTGTGGCTTTTTACCTATTTTCTGCACCTTCTTTCCCCAGTTTTGATCCTCTTATCCTCTAGGCCTATGAAATTTACATGATTAATTCCCCTTTTTCCCTTGTTGTTGTCCTAAACGTGCTAAGGCTTGTAGCACTAAGTTACAAGAAGGGGATCATTTTGAGTACAGAAATTTTGTGGCTGCTGTTACACGAGTACCTGAGTATGCTCGGATCCTGTAGACATTGTGGGCATATTAATACCATACCATATGTGATTGCTATTCTACTATCATGTTATTTTGTCGTATTTCATTGAATAATACAATACTTTATTCCTTTTTGTGGCTAACTGGAGGAGCATTGAAGAAGTATTTTGGAAAGAGATTCTCCTTTTCAAGTGTTGTTTGCGAGAAAAAGGTTATGGAGTAGACATGCAGGGCTAATTAACCATAGAGAAGGGTAGAGCAGTTTATTGTTACACAATGGATGTTATCACAGGTTGTTGTTACACATTGAATGTTGTTACAGGATGTTGTTACACTACGCGCGGATATGAGGGTCCACTAGTACACCAAGGGTTTTGTCGCCAATGATCGTCATAACGTCCTGAACCGCTATTCACTCGCAAGATGTTGTTGCACTGGAGTTGGCAAATGTGGGTACTATTCCACATAACAGTTATCGACATTAGGAATTGTTTATTTTGGAAGCAACAAACCCAAGCGGTTGCAATCATAGCTAATGTATATTTTTATTTAGAAATAGGTTGTAACTACTTTTATTTTTTATCAGCATGAGAATCGTGATATTCTCATGACTGATTTATTTCTAATTTCAGGTATGTAATAGTTGTAAATGAATTCGATTTTACATGTATAAGGACATGACATATAGAAGAGTATTGTTACTCTGTTTCTGTAACTTTGAATTATTTTTAATATTAATCATCACAGTGATGTTGTTACTGCTCTTCAGCTGATTCGCTAATTACTTTTTTATTGTTCCTGCGTCCTGCTAAGGAGGAAGGGCCCTCCTCTTTGGCAGGGACTGTAGTGATAGAGGTAGTGTACATTCTAGTTTCGGTAATTGTTATATGGTTTCTTGTTGTTGTTGTAAGAATTGTGAATTACATTGACTCTTGTTCCAGTTTATATTATGGTGTTACATTGAGTTAATAAAAAAAATGGTAGTAACTAATTGGAGTAGATATTAGTCACTGCATGGCACACCCTTACTTTGATAGTTACGAAGTGTGATTCAATTCTATGGAGTGTTCTTTTATGTCTACATGAATGATTTTATTTAGTAATTTTTGTTCAACATATTTTATTGTTTTTTCCATTTTCTCATTCTTGGTTGTAGTGTATCGGCACAAACAGTGCAAACTCCATTGAAACAACAAGATCTGCCCTAGGTTGACAATTAAATGTTGTAGTCTTGGTCAATTAGGATTAATTAAAATAGCACTACACTCCCCCCTTTTGACATCAAGGGCAAAGGGTTGAACTAGGTTGAATGAAGTACTTCCTTTTTAGACCTCAATACTTTAAGTATAATCTATTGATATGAATCATGAAAACTACATATTAACCATGCTCTCCCTGAGCATATACTAGACCTTATAGAGATATAAAATAGAGTACAAGACTGTAGGACTCGAATAAATGACTTACCATATACCAATGACTCTATGATCAATCTCCCAACATAATGGGATTAGACATTTGACCAAAATTTTACATCAATGTCCCAAAATAATGGGAATACATACATAACATGACTTGATCCTAATAGCCCATACATGACTAAATTTTAAAATGATTACACCATGGGTCTTTTCATGACCTTTACATCAAGATACATACATGACATTCATAATCATAAATAATGATTTCAAGCATGATAATTAGCAGCCACCACCATGCATCATATAGAAATCTGCAACATAATCATATGGAAACAACAACATAAATTTTATAATGAAATAACATGAACATCCTCATCATCAATAAGTAACGTAAGACAATATAGTTTAACATCGATCTCTCCAATATCATCAATACACAATCAAATATGCAAAGCTTCCAAGCATCACTAAGAAACTGTATCATAGTATTGTGCAATAGATCTCCGTCAGCAACTCAAACCCTTGTCCTCATGTCATCAAGGTCAACATGATCTTTCCACATATAGGAGGAGAAACACCATAGGTAGCATATACATGCATCAATAACATATGTGATAACCAAGAGTATCTCCACCATAAAAAGACATTAAGTAGAATAGAACTGACTCACAACATCATCAACCAACACCTTTAGTGAACATATCTTCAAGCTTTAAAAACAACAAGAATAATACACCATTAAGAGCTTAACCAAATGACGCTCAAGCAACATATAGGAATCATCCATAACTTCACCACATGCAATCCAAGTATCGAAGACATAGATACAACAACATGTATTTTTAGTAGTGAGTAATGAAATAAGACTAATGACAATAGTGATCACCATGTACTCATCATAAGAAACATCATGTAATAAGGAGTGCTCAAAAGTACATAATTCCAAAAGTGAATTATTAGAAGCATGGAAGATGCTCCCCCTGAACCTATGCCAATTCTTCATCATCAAATTTTCCCATATTCTTCTTACCAGCAAGACACACATTAAATAACCATATAAACAACAATAATGGCATAATATTTTGCAGCAACTCATAACCTCATCATGAACCAACATAATTCCTAAGCAGTATATGGGAATCATTAACAGTTTGCAATAAATCAATATCAAAACCAAAATGCCAATAATGGACTGATGAAACATATGAGAAGCTCCCCCCTAAATCCGTGCCACTTCTTTTTCATCACATCGAAGCATATGCAATTATCTAGATCAATTATTGTGTATACACACGAATTTATTTCATAAGAATCACATATAGAATATAAATTACTGATTTTTATAGCCATATATCCCCCTAACCATGTCATGTATTTTCTTGTTCACGTTCTCTTCATCAATGTAGCATCAATATAAAATGAATAGCAACACATGAAATCATGATCTAAGTAGACATTCATAGATCCCCCTGAGATAAAATGCCATTGATCCTATGGACCTAATAGTCATCATCTATTACTCATGAGGTTATGTACCTCGCATTCACTTCTATAGTTACTTTGAGAAGTATACTTTTAAGAACAATGGACTATAGTAGGGGCAATCTTCCCTACGTCTCTAACTAATGTTCCTTGTTCCTCCAAATTTGTTTGTAATTTCTAATCATGTGCCAAAATTTGTGGAACTTATCCATATTTTCCTTCCATTCCAAATTATTGACCCGCAATCATTGACCTTATGCCAAAATTAGTTACAAGAAAAACAACGTCCATCAAACCATCCTCTATTCCTAGGTATTGATGTTGAATTTGATATGGGATGTTTCCTTTCAGATGTGTAACTTGATTCAATTTTATTTTGAAAAATGCTTATGATGGTTCTTGTCATTACATTGTGAAAATAAATCGGCGTGGTTGTATCCAATGCCTATCTTGATTAGAGGAGAGTGTTTTTCATTGATAATATTCTCTAATGATTCAGATGCCTTTACCCATTTGTTGATCTTCTCATAATATTTCTTTAGAGTCACAATTTTTTATTCTATTTTTTCACAATGCCTTTCCTTTTCTTGAAGTTGTTTTGCTAATACTTATGTTCTTCTATTGGCTGCTACTAATTGAGTCTTTAGCAAGTTCATTTCCTTGACAATACTACTTTATTTTGTTTCCAGTTCTTTGTTTGCATTCCTGATTCTATCAATTTCATTTAATGTTTTCATTAAATCATCTTCTTTATAACTATCTAATTCACTAGTTGATTGATCTTAAAAAGCCATAAATATTTGGTAACAATTGTTAGAATCTGAATCTAAATCTTCCTGATCATAAGATTTTCTTTGACTATATTCATTAAAATAAAAACTTTTTGGCGGAAAACTTCTTTTTAGCATTTTTCTTTTCAATGCCATTTCCTTTTTCTTTATTATCAATATTTTATTTATATGAAAATTTGGATGGATAGTGACCTACTCTTCCATAAGCATAACATTTAAAGGGAATCTTACCTTTGAATTTACGAGTTCCCACTTGTAACTTTCTCACAAAATTCACTTCTTCCTCATATAAAATGTAGCTTGTATCTTTAGGCTTTTCTCTTTATTTCCCTTTGTATGTGGCTTTGAATGTTTCTTCTCTCATACCTGATGTATCCCATTTTCTCATCTCATAAGCTATTAAGATCCCATGGAATTTTTCAAGGGTAATATTCTTTCAACCCTGCATTTCTTCAATGGCAGAAACTTCAGAATTAAAATTTGGGGTTAGTGATCTCAATTTCTTTTTAATAACAACTATCATTTATTTTGTCGCCATGACCTTTCATTGTTTTGACAATCTCGTCTACTCTAAGGAAAAATATTGCAATGCTTTCATCATCATGCATTCTAAGAGACTCATATTTAATTCTATATGTTTGAAGTTTAACACTTTTTACCCTAGTGTCACCTTCATAGCTTTCAACAAGCTTATCCCATATTTCCTTTGCGGTTCTCAACTGCATGAATTTCACAAACTTAGATTCAACAAATCCTGCCAATATATCATTTACTGCCTTTTCATTTTTCTCGTACGACTTCTTTCCTACATTATCAGTGGGAGTGGAGTTGTTGACAGTGTTGGAAATCCATCAACCAATGGGGCCTCCTTGATGAAAATTCCCAACTAGACTTCACACCATTTGGTGTGGGAGACCTTCCAGAACTAAGGCCTGACTCCCATATATTCTTATAGGTTTTCCTTGGCTACAAATTTTAGCAAGAGAGAGAAATGTATGGGTGCTTTCAAATTAGCAAAGTGGATATGCCTTGCAAAATGTTCAACTACTGAATGTATCAAGTTTCTTCTACCAAAAGGGAGAGAAAAGTGAGTCTTTAAAAGATAAGTAATAGTAATAATATAGTAAATACACATGAGCATATACATATGAGTGAATAGTTGGAAAACTAGCAAAATAGTTCACATAGAAGCAATAAGTGTTAAAACACATACATCATACCTTCAAAAAGATAAGTACCAAATCCACCGAAATAGTTCAATTTCCTTAGTATAGATGAAACAACATACATCGCAAACATTCAAAGAATAGTCTTATAATATTTACAACATATGCATGAAAGTGTGCTAGCTCAACGAGATTTTGAGTTAAGAAAAAGTTTTAAGATGTACAATACAATGAACACCACTATCCCTATTACCGGAGCATTAGAGCAACAACTTTCTCCTCCAAAAGAAGTATATTTCTCTCTTATTCCTAGTAGGTGGAGCCAAGGTGAAAAGTACTTTACATGATCAATGAGGGTGTATATATAAAAAATTGGGGGATCATTCACCTCCCTTTTGACTCTTGGACTACCCTCCTAGGAATTTGACTTCCCTATGACCTTTCAACTCTTACATGACTTTTCACATTATATACATTTCTCTTGGAATTCCACTTTACATTACATTTCCCCAATATTGAATTTACATATTTCACAAATGATGTGGCAAATCATGACTCATGACAGTACATGAAATGACTCTCATGACATGTACCACATGACGATGTGGCAGTATCAAGTCATTATTTGATGCTACTTTCTTTGTGTCTCCTGAAATATAGATCATGTTCTTCTTCTTCCTCCTCCATAAGGATTGAAGGTAGGGAGTCTTCAAAGTGATCTTGATTTTCAGTTGTTGCCGCAATCTAGTGTCCCTTCGTCTTTCTTGATTGATCCACTTCTCTTTGTAACTACATAGGTGTCTTCTATTATGGTCTCCTTATTCATCTCCTTCATCATCATACTGTCGTAACATGATGGAATCCTTGCAACTGAAATCCACTCATGACAAGACAACATCAGTCCAATAAAACCCATAGTCTAACATGATTTAGGATAGGTGTTGTTTGAGACGTAATAAGGTGATAGGCTTGGAGACAGGCTTAGGAATTGCACAATTGAGCAACTCAAGAGGTCAAGGGCTAGGACTAAGCCCTGAGACTCCATAATGCATAGTTCAGGGAGGCCAGAGAAAGATAACTGTGTAGTTGAGAAGCTCGAGGGGCCGGGCTTGATGTTAAAGCCTCAATGTTTCCCATTGTGTAGTTCTAGAAGGAAAGATACCAAGGGATTATTCTTTTGTGAAATTCAAGGGCTCAAGGTGGAGGCTTGATTCTTGAGACTACGTAGTACGCAGAGGAGACCGTCTGAAGGAAGGAATTGCACTGTTTTTTAGCCCAAAGGTTGAGATTGAGCACTGAGATTGCACAATGCGTAGTTTGAAAGGTAGGGACTACACATTTCGCAGTGCCTAGAGGAAATTTTGACTATTGAGCACTGAGATTGTACAGTGGACAGTTCAGGAAGGTCGAGTGAGGCCAAGTTACTTGGGTGAAAACTTTTCCAAATTTGACTAAGTGTGGGATCAGTAAGGTCAAGGTGAACATGGGAAAGAATTGAGCATGATCACACACTTAGAAAAATTTACAACACAATATTGATCACTCGGAACACATGAAAAACATGCTTCCTTCAATGTGACGACGTTGCATTGGCTTACCCCAAGTGTAACACAAAAGGTACACTTTGCGACAATGGTGATGACACTTGTGTGATAGTGCTTAAAAATTTGGGAATGGGTGTGATACATGTCTACATGATAATAATTATCATTAAGACCAAGTTACCCCTTTAAGCAAGCCAAAAATATATATTTGCGATGTGCGACGCTTGCCATGCCAAAAGACAACATTTACAATAGTAAGAGGAAAGTGAAAATGACACTTGCAAAATGCAAGCAAAATTGAAAGCAACACATGTAAAAATGAATAGCATGAAAACGAAACTTATTACAGTGAAAAAAACAAAATGTGACGGTGACAAACATGAAAGTGATACTTACAAAATCGAAGGTGCACAAAAGCAACAGTTGGGAAAACTCACCGAAATAGAAGAATAATCGCAACCAAAAGTGAGAAATCATTGATAAAAGTGCCCAATGATTGTCAACATAGGTTGAACATCATACATGCACCATCTTAATGGAATTTTGCCATGTTAATCAAGTTTTCATAAAAGAGTGCGCTCATGAACTTGTTGCAGACTGAGCATGTGTGAGTAGGTGCCTTTGACACTTATCGATCGAACATAAAGTGACTATGGAATGAACAATCACAAGATCCATGGTAGGCTCCAAAATTCAAGTGTAGACAAAATTTTGGAGGGTGTTTTTCATAGAAATAATAGGAGGTTGGGTATTGATATCCAAGTTCAAAAAATGGCCATACATCAACTCCCGATGACTGCAAATACGTTCTCATTCTCACCTTCCAAACACAAAGTTAGTTCCATTAAACAAAGGTGGATTTGCATAAAATACAACTTCCATCTTACTTCTCCCTTTAGATCTCCCTTTAAGCGATCAAGCTCCTTATAAGGGACCTACTATGATACTAACTGTTAGGAAAAATACTTAGAGGGGGGCAGGTGAATCATTATTTTTAATTCACTTTAGCTTTCAATTTCTCACTCAGAAATATGTACACTATTGTCGTTCATGAAATATGCATGTATACACGTGTTGAGTGAAATAAGATCTGTATATCCAATTTACTTAATTTTTCATAAATTCCATCAATGATTTAACCTAACCAATGCATCATTGTTTCTTTAGTTATTCACTATGAAATAACCATGAACATTAAAGAGCAGATAAATAATCAACATGTAAGAAACACATCAACACATGAGAACACTAATGTTTTAGGTGGAAACTCAATGTGGGAGAAAACCACAATCGTAGTCGTCTCTCTCTTCTTTCTTATTATATAAAGAAAATATTTATTATCTCTTGTATTGGCACAGACTCTTACCAACACGTAGGCTACTACCTGCAACAGGATACAACCTTCACTCGTTCTTAAACACCCACTAGAAGCGAGCTACAACCCATTGATCTCATTTACCAGCTCCTACCGTGTTATATACCTAGGGGGGATAATATGGGGTACCAAAGGAGGTACCCAAGGTAATAATGTAATAATGGTATGGGCCATAGTAATAAATAATGTGGTTAACCCATATCATGTAAGGGACCACAAGTAGTTAATAATAATGTAATGGGCCCATGGCATTAGTTGATGGTATGAGGGAACCATGGTAATGATCCATGGTATTGTATGCATGAGGCCTATATAGAGGCTAGAGACTCCACATAGAGGGATAATGAAGGATTATTGTATGAACAGACATATGGCTTGTGGAGTGTTCTCCTATATAACATAAGGTAGTTAGAGATTCCTTCTAGTGGTAGCTGGTAAATTTGTTCAGTGGGTAGGTTCTCCCTTTCGGTATGTTATATACCTAGGGGGGATAATATGGGGTACCAAAGGAGGTACCCAAGGTAATAATGTAATAATGGGATGGGCCATAGTAATAAATAAGGTGGTTAACCCATATCATGTAAGGGACCACAAGTAGTTAATAATAATGTAATGGGCCCATGGTATTAGTTGATGGTATGAGGGAACCATGGTAATGATCCATGGTATTGTATGCATGAGGCCTATATAGAGGCTAGAGACTCCACATAGAGGGATAGTGAAAGATTATTGTATGAACAAGCATATGGCTTGTGGAGTGTTCTCCTTCCTTAAGGAGTGAATGTATGGTGTTGCCCTACCTTAAGGGTTTGATCAATAAAGAATAATTTCATATTATTTCTGGGTTTATTTGCATTATCTTATATTTTCATATTAGATCTATAATATTTCTAGGTTAGATCTACAACAAGTGGTATCAGAGCACTTTCTTGGGCACAAAAGTGGAGTCTCTAGCCTCTATATAGGCCTCATACATACAATACCATGGGTCATTACCATGGTTCCCTCATAACATCAAACTAATACCATGGGCCCATTACATTATTACTAACTGTTTGTGGTCCCTTACATGATATGGGTTAACCACCTTATTTATTACTATGGCCCATCCCATTATTACATTATTATCTTGGGTACCTCCCTTGGTACCCCATATTATCCCCCCTAGGTATATAACATTCTTGTTATCGCTCTGATACCACTTGTTATAGATCTGAGCCAAAAGATATATGAGAATAGAAATAACCCAAGAATAACAAGATAGAAATAGATAGAAATTCTTCTTTATTAATCAAACCCTTAAGGTAGGGCAACACCATACATTCACTCCCTAAGGAAGGAGAACACTCCACAAGCCATATGCTTGTTCATACAATAATCCTTCACTATCCCTCTATGTGGAGTCTCTAGCCTCTATATAGGCCTCATGCATACAATACCATGGATCATTACCATGGTTCCCTCATACCATCAACTAATACCATGGGCCCATTACATTATTATTAACTACTTGTGGTCCCTTACATGATATGGGTTAACCACCTTATTTATTACTATGGCCCATCCCATTATTACATTATTACCTTGGGTACCTCCTTTGGTACCCCATATTATCCCCCCTAGGTATATAACACCTTACTTAAGGCTCTAAGCACCTCTCATGGACCGTGTTTTATAATATTTCATACTCGATCCACATGTCTCAAATATGCATCAAAACATGTAGACCACCTTTCACCAAATTTTCACATTGGACCCACACCCAACATTATGCTCAATACCAATTAACCACTATGAAACCAAATACTGAATCAAATTATCTAATCACTAGAAGAACCAAGAATCATAAAATATTGAATCAATATCAAGTCACCATAACCAGATCATACCAATGCACAAGCACCCATCAATATACCAAGTCATAAATCAATCCACTAAGTAACCAATCATGAATAAAGATAATAGTCACTCTGTCATCAACACAGTCAGTGCAAACCCTGATCAAATTTACTTTAGAATGTATACACGATTGTTATGAATAAAATATACATATATATGTTTTTCCTCTGCATATAACCTATGCATAGATTTCAGTTTAATGAACACTTGACCATTTAACTAATTGAATCACTATAACATTGAACCAACAACTAAAACAAGTATTGAACCAACCACATATCCCTGAACCATACCCAATTACACTTCTACAACATTATAACTAATCAATATACCAATCCACAACCAAACATATCACTAATCAATATACCAATCCACAACCAAACATATCAATACTTCAGTGACAGATAACAACAAATAATACAAACTTCATAAATTTATTTGACATCCAAACCTCTGTAAACGACTCAAATCAAGAAGAAATCTAAAGGAAAATTATCTGAGTATATATATGTGACTATTGTGAAGCATATTCGTGTATGTATGCAACTATCCTAAAGCAAACCTGCGTACACATCTTAAATTACTTAATCAACTTCTTCGCACAAGTCATAACACATGGCAAACCCATATCTTGTGCCTATATTGTCAACATCACATATTACTGCACAATCAGATCCTACCATCACTATAACCCCAGATCTAGCATTGTGATCTACACAGACATAAATAGATCAAGCAAGTATATTCATTTGTCTTCACTACACTGTCAGATGTATCAAATCTTAGCCATCTCCTTGCTTCTTGGTGCACACCTATTTTGGATCAAATCACACATGAATAAACCATTCACTTGCACATGTAACTCCCTAATCTCCATCTCCGAGCATCTGTTCTCACCATATATCACATACCAGGGTAGAGGAATAGGCCACGGGGTTGGTGTCGTACTCATGTTACATGAACTTCTAAGAGAACGTCATGGGTAAAAAATTTAGGAATAGGTAAGAAATTTAGGATATAGAAATGAGATCTTATAATCATATTTACTTTACATTTTAACCTATTAAGTAAGATGTCACAGAAACTAGATTGAATTTGGATTACTTTTTACTTGTCATTTTTTTTAAATCTTTGGGACTTTATATTCTAGTCAAAGAATGTTATGTAAATTAAAAAAAAAAAACTACATTTTCAATAATAAGGTTTTGATTAAAAACTCTTTTTAATTTAAAAAAAATATAAAATACTAGATATAATAAATATTTGAAAAATATTTTAAACAAATTAGACACTTCAGAAAAATTAAAAAAATATATGTGTACACTAACAATATATGTGTACACTAACTTAGATGTCACATCAAATGAATGAATCTTACTATTTAAAGAAGTGTTCAAAATAAAACCACGACATATTCATGAATGATGTAAAAGTATCAAAGAGTACCTCTCATATTTGGATCCGAAGTTTGAGAAGACTTCTCATGAAATTCCTGGTAACATATTGCTATTTCATACCATTATGAAGTTTTTATTAAAATTAAAAAATACAAATTATATTAATGAAAAGACGATTAGTATATTGAATTTTTTATATAAAAATAAATTTTAATATTAAATAATAATAATAAAAACATGGTAGGGACCCAATTTAATTTGAGGATCCAACTTAAATAAACACGTTTCACCTTTTTGTTTAAATAAATTTTATTTAGATAAAAACAATGCTAGTTTGGAACTAGGGAAAAGAAGATATAATAAGAAAAAATGGTCATCTTACAAAAGTGTATATGTTCCAACTAAAAAGTCAAAGATATAAATTTGAGTGTTATTCATTTTTACTTTTTTACATGTATTAGTGAAATGTTTATAAAACATAAATAGTTAATTGCCACTTTGCTTTTGATATAATTGAATCTAAAAACATATTTGTGTTTCGTAACTATCAAACTAAAGGCTAGATATTTCTCCAAAACATTAGAACGTGCTAACTATCAAACTAAAGGCTAGATATTTCTCCAAAACATTAGAACGTGCTACCAATCCTTGCTAGCCTGATTAGTACTAATCAGGTCGATTTGGAAATAATAAAGTAGCGCTTACAGTAGATGATAAGAATGGTGGATTTGCTTCCATAAATAATAACACCAAATTACACGAACAATCAATTAAATGTGACTAACTTTGAGGATTATCATTCAACAACTTTATTACACTCAAGACATTAGGTTAATGTAATGTATCTCAAATTGGTAGTAATTGTGGTTATTCATTGTATAAAAATTGAATAAATTATTATAACAAGTCCACTGTGTGTTCTTAATGTTTTTAATATTTCAAGTATGTAATTTTTTTTTACTATATAAAGGAAATTTATATTATATTTGTAAATTACTTTAACAATATCTAACAATTATCTAACAATAAATTGCATGGTAATTTCATAATTATATTAGGTAAATATGAAAAGGTAAATATAGATTTAGATAATCAAGACAACTCATATTTGAAATTGCATTTAAGAAACAACAACATTATACCAACAAATAAAAATCTAATTAAACGAAAAATATTTCTACTAATAGGGGCACCTGTTCACATAATTAAATCCCTATCAATAATACAACCTATTTTTTTAACAATAAGTTGCGCCTAATTACCCAAGAAAGAAAATATAATACTCTTAGCATCATAATTAGCCTTGTCTCATATCTAACAACTTATTTTAATGAAATTACATAAAATAAATAGAATTTTGTATAGAGAGAAATATTGGGAGCTCATACTCAAAGTTTATTGAGGAAACTAGAATGAAAGGAACATAATTAGCTTGATTTTTTTAAAAAAATATTCAATTATATTTAACGAACATAAAGAGTAAATTTTAGACATTAAAATTTGATCAATTTTTCATAATTTGAAGCAAATACTCAAATTGCAACAATTATAACATGAATTTACACCAACAACATACATGTGAAACACTTTCAAATGATACCTTTATTTCCTTTTTGTTGCATCCATGTAAAATACAAAACCTATATTCCACATTCATACAAGAAACATTAGAGTTTCATATATTACAAGCTTAAACATTCTTGAAATTAATTTTTTAAATTTCTTTTTTTTTGGTTAAAAAACAATAAAAATAAAAAATTTACAGGTATTTATTTATTTATGCAAAGTAGGAAAAAAATATAAATTAATGCACAAAAATATTGGAAGCTCGAAACTAATCAAGAAAACTAGAAAGGAAAAAAAACCCACCCTTGGTTTGATTTGTAAACAAAAATATTTAATGAATTTTTACTAACACAAATAGTAGATTCTAAGGAAAGTATCTTCAAAATTTGACCAAATTTTTAGAATTTGAAATAAGTACTGAAATTATAAATGAATATGTCAATTTTAATATGCCAAGAACATACAATTTGAAATAATAGCATAAAATCATAATAGAGATGTCATGAACTTGCAACAACAACTTATGTGAAAAATCTTTAAATGATAACTTTGATTTATTTTTATTGCATCCATGTAACTAGCAATCTTTGTTTGGATGTACTTGTGTATACCACTATGATACTTCAAAACTAGTTGTTGCTTGTAGTCTTTGATACCTAGCTTAGGGTGCAAAGTAAAAAAATATTTGTGTACTCCAACATGATCTGACCTCTCTCTTATCATAGTGTTGTCAATCTTGTGTACTAGTCATCATAGTCCATCTTGTGTACTAGTCATCATAGTTCCATACACGGTTAAATTCTTCCTTAAGGGCATCAAAGAAATATTTCCAAATGGGCCTTACCTTAAATATTGCATACTCATCTTTGTTGTCTCTTTCAATAACCTTCCCACCAATATTTGACATGGGGAAGAGATTTCAATAGTGAAAAGGTGATATTTTCATTGTTGGAAAATTTTTAGACAAAATAATAACCTTGTAATAGATTTAACCATTTTTCCAAAGCATTTGCATCTAATTGGCCTTCAAATAGGGGGATATCAAAGATAATGTGTACCTTAAAGGGTGTTGCACCTTTAAAATCATCGTTGTTTGGAAGCGTCTCAACTAATATTGGAATTTTTCAAAGGATCTAAATGCAATTTACGATAATCTCACTTATATGTTGCACAAACGCTTCCTTGATCATCAGATTGATAGGATCTCGTACTCCATCATTTATCTTTTCTTACTTCATAGAAGTCCTTTTGAGTTCGTGAGAGAAATTCTTCCAAGGAGAAACTAAATGGAGACCCAACTCTTTGTACTATCACCTCATTGGGGTCGTGCACCAAGAAACAAGAAGGAGCAAATTACTCTAATACCGTTGATGCAGGTTGTACAATGAATGAAATGAAAGGTAGGAATGGAACCGAAACACACACAGAGAAATATAACAAAGAGAATAGCAATATAGTGAATACCCAACTTGAATTTTTAAATAAAATAGTAGAATATTGTAAAACACAAATGGGTTACAATGGTGGCATTAATAGAGAGAGCGAGCGAGCGAGAGAGAGAGAGAGAGAGAGAGAGAGAGAGATGGTTGCTACAAACATTCATAAATAATATGTCTAAAGAATGTTATTTTAACATAAAGAAAGAACCCTAGAGTTTCAAAACCCTAACACTAGGATAGGAAGTGCTAAAAGGTTTATGAGTCCCAAGGTAGTTGGTACATCAACATCCTAGTGCATAACTTTTGTATACAATTTCTATTTTGGTTCATAGTAGCTTGTTGGAAATATCTATTTGATGGCTACAAATTTTAAAGAAGGCCAAGGAATTCCATGGAAACCCCTACCCCACCACCCCCACCCCCTCCCCTTAGGGAGTTGCAAGAAATAATTTATAAGACATCAATATGACTCAAGAAGATTCTAACCCAAAAACTTGCAAGATAAATCCCAAGGATATAGAGAATGGTTGACTTAATAGAAGAGGTGGGTGGCCATCAATATCCACCTATATCCACCTATATCATCAAACATTATCATCTTCACCATGGGCACCTCATGACCATGTTTCACTATATAGGAAATAAGAAGGGTAGAAGACTTTGAAGCATTTGATATGGATGAATTATTTTATTGCATCTTAAAAAGAGATAGGTTTGGAGGATGAAGGCACTAAAGAACCAACGATTTCTCAACTCAATCACAACACTAAAAAGATGATTAAATATTTATCAATGCAATAAATAGATAGAGGATCTTGATTATCAAGACATTTTTCTTCATAAATTAAACATTGATGAGCTATAGTAATTCCATGTCATATCTCCTATTTCCATTTAAAAGTAACATAGAGTTTATGGATAATAGAGGAAAAATGGCTTTCTACATCAATCAAACACTCACAAAATAACTCATAATAATACAACATGATAAAACACAATAGAACATAACAACTTGCTAACTCAAATTATCGTTACTTGAATTGCTTGAGGATACACGAAAAGAACCCATAAAACCTCTGGAGAATCCACCAAAAAGATCATGGATAATTCATGAGTACAATCTTTAGTACAATAATTATATTAATTTTAGCTTATAAATGTGCATGACTAATTACTCCTAAATTTAGGTTCTACTGAAAACTACTAGAAACTACCAACTAAGTTGGAGTAGTTAATAGGCTTCAACACTCCCCCTTAATCACGACCACTACCATTTATTGGTATAAGTCATAACTAATATTATAATACTTGATATTAAGTCAAAAAATGGTTTTGCTTCTACATGTTGGTGTAAGTTGTTTGAAGCTTATGTTTTAATTTTTTTCCTCCAAATTTTATATTCTGCATGTTTTTTCTTCTTCTTTAGCTTTAGATGTACTCTAGTCTTCTTCTTCAATACTTCTTCATCTTCAATTCCGCCTTTATATGTTTCTTCTTCTGCATCTACTTGTGTCTCAACTACTACTAGTGAACTTTTATGCCAACCTTTGTAAGATAAAGACAATATCTTCATTTTCATTCATCCCCTGTTCTATTATGCAAGAGCTTCACCAACTTTGATAGTTTCCTTCATTTATTTTGTTCCTTCTTCTCTTGTAGTTAGGATGGATATTTTATATTCAATTTCTTCCTCATTATACTTGGGTTATGCATGTCACTCTTCAAGAAAAAGTAATTTAGCGTCATAAGAAAATTCAAATTCGACTACTAGGTTTTTCTCACCCGTTGGTGTTGCTATAAAAGTTGTTTTAATTTCACCATCTTCAACTTCAATTTCATCTTCCACAAATGTGTCTAGTGGGATTCACCTTTTGCATCATGTTGATACTCTGTGTCTTGCACAAAGTCACATATTTCTTTCATAAAAAATTTTAACAATTTTTTTTTGTAGTGTTTAGGGAAATTATAACCTCCATGTTTTGTATACCTTCTTGTGCTTTAAGAGACTCTTCCAAAATATCTCTAATTAATTTTGCAATATCAAAATCTTCCACTTCTCCTATTACAATGAGCACTTCATTAACAACTTCAATTCTCTATAGCTCAACTCAATGTTGACAATGTTGCTCCTTCTCCCACTTTATGTCATCCGTAGAATATCCCAAACTTCTTTAGCTCAACTCAATGTTGACAATGTTGCTCCCCCTCCCACGTTATGTCATCCCTAGAATATCCCAAACTTCTTTAGCTCTATTTAATATTGCAATCTTGGGAAGAATGTTGTTATTTGAACCTTGTTGAATGAGAAACAATGTTGTTGCATCATCCTTTCTATTGGATATAAATTGCTTGATTCATTTGATCTTGGGTCATAGCCTCATAAGGTGCTTGACATGAAGATTCTTCAAAGCCATACAAAACAATTTCCTATAACTCCTTTATTCGTAATTTATTTCTTATTTATAAATTTTTCCAACAAAAATAAGAGATTATGAAATATACAAATCATTGAAATATGCAAATAAATAAATAAATAAATAAATATAAAAATAAATAAAAATAAAATAAAATAAAAAATTAAAACCTTATGTAAATCTACTGTTCCACACAATAACTACTACTTTTATTGTTGCTAGTTTTAACATTTTTATTTTATTTTATTCTCAACTCTCTAATATTTTTTCCCTATTCTTACATTTTTTAAAATCCACATCTTTCTCTTTGTTTTTTTACTCTTTTTTTTTTTTTTTTTTTTTTTGCCCTTTTTCTAATTTTTCCTTTTTAATTTTACTTTTATTTTTACCTTTTTCTAATTTTCACTTTTCTAATCTTCCCATTTTAATTCGGAATTACAGTCATTAATTAAAATCCACTTTATAGATTGTTGAAAGTAAAATATAAACTTTATAGTTTAATATATAAACTATTCGGTTTTTATCATAGATAAGCCATTAAAACCCATTACATCAGATGAAATCTAACGATTTGAAACCCTTTACACCAAATGAAATCTAAGGATTCGAAAACTTATCTTTTTCTTTTTCAAAATCACCTGAAAATATCTCTCCAATAAAAAAATTCCTTCATGCACCCTAAGATAATATCTAACTTTGAATAAACCATTCATGAGCGAAAATGAAAAAAACACACTTACCTTCAAATGAAAAACAAATTGCACTTCATTTCGACAACAAAGTAGAAATATCTATAACTTCAATATTTTCAAAATAAACAATTCTTCAAATCTAACTTTCAATGGTTTGGATATTTTGGAGTCACGATTGTTTTTACACCAAAACCCAGACACATCGCTAGATTTAACGGATCCACGAAACACACTGGGAGCGTTGGATTAACACTACCATTAACGGGGAGGGCAACAATGCCCCCTCAACGCTACACTACCATTAACGGGGAGGGCAACAATGCCCCCTCAATGCTAACCTTTCAAACTTGAGACATTTGGCTCTGATACCACTTAAAAATAAAACTTTAATTATTACTCTTTAAAATTTAGTAATAATGATCTTCCTCCTTTTAAAATACCCTTTTCAAAATCCCTGTTCCTTTTAAAATATACTTTTCAAAATTCCTAATTATATATGTTTCATAATAAATATAAAAACATATATAATGTTTTAACCTTTTCACATTTCACACATACATATGTTGGTTTGAGAAAATACTTGACGTATACTTGCGAGTGTAATGTAAAAAAAACTTACAAACACTCATGTTTCAACTCCAAACTCCACTGATCTCTATATTTCAAACTCCAGCAACACGTTTCAACATAGATCCACGACCTTGTTTTTCTTGCAGCGACTGTCTTTTAGTTCCAACGTTCCTTAGCGATTTCTTGGACAAATCCTTGCTCCAAGGGTAACAACCAACGTTTTAACAGAGTAAGGGGATGGCACTTGCATAGTGGATATTCGACCCTAACTCCGATACCAGTTGTTAGACCAAAACCCGTAGATGTTAGTAAATAGACACATCGCTAAATGTAACGGATCCACAAAACACACGAGAATTGGATTAACACCCCATTAACGAAAAGCGCAACAAGATATTTACCACATAACCAACAAATCATATCGGTAGTTTGAACACACTCCACTTGACCGGGAGGCTGAGGTGACTATGGATAGCAACAAAAAATGGCTCACTCAACAATAACTGTAGCATTTGTTGCAACGTGGATACCAATACCTCTGATAATCGGGAGATTTTTAGCACGACCATTATGCTAAATTTAGCTTACACATGTCAACCAATTATTTTTAATTTTACACTCTATAAGAAACTAGCAACTAACAAGAACTACACGCGGGGTGATCAAAATATATTCAAGTAAAAAAGTTATTGACTTTTTATTTTGAAATTTAAAAAAAGTGTGGTTAATGTTTTAATTTAAATTTGACTTTTTAATTATTATTATTTTATTAGTTTTTAAATATCACAATTTAGTTGTTTTTTAGTGAAGTTTTTTGGAATTTTTATAATGGCTTTTTTCTGGTCAATTTCTCTAAAATTTAACAAAAATTTATTGAAATCACAAGTTTGATGAGTAACCCTTGTATAATAGAAGTGCCCTAGAGATCTTTTAGGATGCTGAATCCATATATAATAAAAAAAGCAATTTAAATAACACAAATCAAAATTTCACCTTCCAAAAAATCCTACTAAAAACAACTCCCTAAAAAATACATTGAAAAGCCATAATTTTTTGTTTTTTGTAAGCTGAGGTGGATCTCTTTCTATTACTGGATAGAAAATAAAACATTACATAGTACCAAAAACATTGTAGACCCGCCCACATGGGAAAACCGGATGATTAATCCATCTATAGTTTTTGATGGTCGCCCAAAAGTAAAAGGCCCAAAGTCTGATAATCTTAGCCAAATAAACAAGGCAGTCTTGAGATCTTCTAATACTACTAGTCTGCAAGAAATATATATCTCTATCTAAATCATGCAAAAAACTGTAACTAGTAAGACTATGAGTTTTCCTGAACATATCTCATGTCAAACATTGTCCATTGCTGGTTGCTGACTTGCTCCTCTCTCTGCATCTTGGTGGTCTCCCTTCAGCAGCTGATGAATTTCGTCCAATTTCTCCTCTTGCCTCTCCATGGCAATGCGGATGAAACTTAATTCTCTGCGCATATCAGGGCCTCCCTGGGCAATCTCGACCATCTCCTTAGCAACTTGCTCTAGGGCCTTTGCCAGCAGCCTCTTCATAACCCAGTATATGTGCAGAGATTGTTTAAACAAGGACATTCTTCCCCTGGTATGTCCTGGATCATGTAGCAGGAACTCCCAATCCTCCATTTCATCTTCAGATTGGTCCTGGAGAGACTCCTCCTCCAGGTATTGCATGATTCTTCTAACTGCTGGGTTGGTGTTTCGCTGATAGGCCCTTTCTGCCCGACGGACTCTATGATTCACCGTCCTTCTTGTCTTTTTAACAGGTTTCGTGTCCTGCCTGGAGTTCTCTCCTTCCTCATGCGTCCTCCTACTCTGTCCCCGACCCCTTTTCCTGCTCGAGTCCGCACCGCTGCCGGGGCCCCTCTCTCGTCTTCTCATGCCATAACGACGAACCTTCACCTCCTGCGGAGCAGGGTGGTCATTTTCCATCTGATGATACTCCTCGCCTGCTAGTCTGTCCTGAGAAAAAGACCGCTCGTTCCCCTCGCCTCGGGGCATCTCCTCCTCAGACTCGTCCTCAATCTCCCAGATCTCAGTTGGTTGATCTTCGTTCATAATTTCCTTGCCTTTCCGGCTCTTATTCTTAACAGTTGAATTATGCTGCTCCTCTGCCTCCCTGGTTCTCAGCCGTGTTTCCATGTTACCAACGGATCTGTCGCAGAGAAATCTCTGGTGCCAGGAAAACTTTATCTTAAAATGCTGTCTCTCAGCAGTAATGTCCACACCTCTCCAAATTAGGAAACAGCTAAATGACTGTTCTTCCTTCCCCGTTTGGGTATATATCAGATTTCTGTCCTCATCGTACACCTTTGAATCAAATTTCGTTTGCCGCCGGTTGCTTTCCGGGGTGACGTTTCCTTTGGCCATCATTCCTTGATTAATATCCGCTGTCAAGAGATCTGACAGACCGCTCCACCCTCCTCTAAGATCTCGATCATTTATTGCTTCACATTGGATGTGATCCTGGGCCGTTTTCCACGCACGCCGCTACTGTACTGCCCTGTATCCTATGATCATATCTCTTCTCTGCCCAGACTGATCTAGGTTCATTACATGGGACCTCCACGTCCTCTCATTGCTCCAGCTCATTGATCCTCGTGTTTCCGCTTGTAGCTTGATCATGGTCTTCATTAATGATTTATGCCAGGTCCTTCCACTCCCTGCTCCCGCACACCGCTCTCCATTGATTGTCCATCGTGCTGCCACGACCTCTACATCCCCAGTTTGCCATGAAATAGGCCGCCCGATTCCCCTTCCTTCTGACGTGATTTCTTATTTTGTATTCGATTCTTTTCAATAAGTCTGCGATTTCCTGGACAATTCCAGCCGTACGCCAGCTGCTTGTGACCTTCTCCCAGTCTCGTCCATTACTGAGCTTCTTCAGCATTTCAACCGCAATCTGGGAGTCTCCAGCAATTTCAAAATTAGTGTAACCATTTCTTACAGCGATTCGCAAACCCTGGTGAAGAGCCCAAAACTCCGCCTCGTTGTTCGTCATTTCTCCACCCCAGTCTGTGTAAATCCACCTTACCTTCTTGTTACTATCCCGAAAAATGCCTCCAAAACCAGCTTCGCCCGGGTTCCCCTTTGAGGCCCCGTCGAAGTTTAATTTGATGAAGTTTTCTCTGGGATAGCTGGATTTATCGGGGCTTTGGGTCCGCATATCATGTCGGGAGTTCTGCTTGTGATGGACCATCTCAAATTTTAGATTTAAATTGTTCAGGATTCCCTCCTCAACCTGGTTTGCCTTCCAATCCTCCCCATCCCACTTTTCAACCAGGATTGTTTCCCTCATTAACTTGACTGCTCGTCCCCAAATTATTTCCGGATCCTTTGATTTATTCTGGAATACTCTGCGATTCCTCTCCTTCCATATCATCCAAAGCACGAACCCTGAGATGAGATTCCACGCTCTTCTGACCACTTTACATTGAAAAACTTCTTTATTCCATTGAAAAACCATTTCATTGAATTCACTGGGGGCTATCTCGGATTTGCCAAATATTCGTTTAGTGTTCATCCACAGATTCTTTGCGAACGGGCAATTAATCAGTAGGTGATTTCTGGTCTCCACTTCAGTGTTACATAGACAGCACCTCGATGGGCCACTGAAGCCTTTTTTTTGAATTCGGTCCCAGGTTAAAATCTTATTCTTAGTTGCAAGCCATATGAATATGGAGACTTTCGGCCACCAGTTACTTTCCCATATAATTTTCCAGTCTAAATTCTCCTCACCTCTGGTTTGGGTATCAGTTAAGTAGTAAGCCTCTTTGGTGGTGAAATAACCTTTCATGGAATTCCCCCACCTGAGGATATCCTTTCCAGTGCGTGCTCTAATTTTCCTGGACTCTACCTCTTTCCTGTAGGCTTCTTGATGGTCTTGGCTGAGCTCCCTGTCCCACTCAGTCGGATCAGTCCATATTCTCCAGCTTCCTTCCGGATCATTAGCTTTCCAATAGTCTCTGACACATGTTCGATCTCCTTCTATTCTATCCTGAATCTGTTGAAGCCTCTGAATTCTACTCATTCTTTCTTTCTGTTGCCACTTATCCTCCCAGAAATTCGCTTCTTCTCCACCTCGAATCTCCCAGAAAGTATGTTTTTCAACCAAATCTCTGTTTTGACGAGCTAGGTCCCAAATTGTTGACCCTTTGGGGGTTTCTCTCTGTCTTAAGATCTCAACTGTGGAGTCAGGAATATTGTATTTTGTTTTCCATATGGCTTTCCAAAGATCATTGCCCTCCCTAAGCCAGCGCCACCAGAGCTTTGCTCCCAACACTTTGTTGAGAATTTCAGGGTCCCTCAGCTCCAAACCTCCTTTTTCTTTTCTCTATGTTAAATGATTCCAAGAAACTAAGGCCCATTTTTTCTTCTGGTTAGTCCCTCCCCATATAAAATTTCTAATGATCTCTTTAATCTTTGCACATACTCCTAAAGGGGCTGCCATTATCGACAAGGGGTAAATGGGGATAGCTTGAAGGACAGATTTTGCCAGAACTATCCTTCCTACTATGTTTAAAACTCTAAAGGCCCAGTTTGCTACTTTGTTTCTTAGCTTATCCAGGACTCCTTGCCAATTTTTCATCTTTTTGGAAGTAAAGTCCAATGAATTTCCCAAGTATTTCATAGGCAGTTCTCCTCTCTTAAAGCCCAATAATCTTATGAGGTGGGTTTCGACCTGATCCACTGTATTAAATATGAATATACAGGATTTATCTCTATTAATTTCCAGACCAGAAGCCTCAGCAAATAAATCCAAAATTCTTTTAAGATGTCTTACTTCTTTGACAGTTGGTTCCCTGAATAACATGATATCATCAACGAATTGCTGATGAGTTAAGGGCAAATTATTTTCCCAGAGCTGAAGACCTTTGATTCTGTTCGCTGCTCGTTCTTTTTTAATAAAGCGACCCAGACCTTCGGCTACTAGAATGAAAAGAAACGGAGATAATGGATCTCCCTGTCTAATTCCTCTAGATGCATTAAATGTTTTCGAGGGAGTTCCATTAACAAGAATGGAAAATTTTGGAGAAGAAATCAAGCTATGAATCCACTTAATCCACCTCCTGTTAAAACCAAAACTTTCCAGGACTTCTTCCAAATAGTTCCAGTTAAGTCGATCATAAGCCTTCGACAAGTCTAATTTGATCATCATTCCCTTTTGCTTTTTTATTTTTAGAGAATGAATAACTTCTTGAGTTACTACTAGGCCATCTAGGATCTGTCTACCTTCAACAAAACCTGTTTGTTCAGCAGATATTAACTTGTCCAGAAGGGGTTTTAATCTCTTGGCGATCAGGGATGTTATAATCTTGTAAATAACATTACACAGAGCTATGGGTCTAAAACCATTGGCATCTTCTAAATTATCAGCCTTAGGAATCAAAGCATAGAAAGTAGAGTTAATGGCAGGCCATACCTTTTGGTTCATCCTAGATTCTTCTATCAGATCAAGGATCTCTTTTCCCAGAAAGTGCCATCACGCCTGGTAGAAATCAATTGTGAAGCCATCCGGGCTTGGAGCAGTACCTTTCTTCATTGCTTTCACAGTTTCCTCTATCTCTTCTAAGGTAATAGCTCTCATCAACGCCTTATTTTGGTCTTCTGTGACTAAACGAGGAATGGCCGAGCATATTTCCTGAATTGCTCTCGTTCGATCAGCTTGAGGTTCTGTTAGGATTCCTTTATGATGATCTATCAAGACTTGTTCAATCCCAGCTTGCTCGACCACTCTATCCTCATTCTTATCTTTGATGGATAGAATCCTGTTTCTCTGTCTATGTTTGATCATAGCCTGATGAAAGAATTTAGTGTTCCTTTCCCCCTCCCTTAACCACTTTATTCTTGATTTTTGCCGCCAGAGGACTTCTTCCTGCTTTCGTCTTTCTTCTAGTTTTCCAAGTATTACCCCTTCTTCTCTAATGCTTTCCTCTGTTCTGCCTTCCATTATCATCTTTTGTTGAAGTGATTCCATTTCCCCCTCTAGTTTTTGTTTGTCTTCCATAATGTTGCCAAATTCTTCCTTGTTCCATTTCTTAATTCTCCCTTTCAGCTCTTTCAGTTTCAACTGGAACGTGTGCATTTTTCCTTTGCCCTGCACTGTACTCTGCATCCACCATTCTTCAACTTTCTTTATGAATCCTGGGTCCCTTAACCAGAAGGCTTCAAATCGGAAAGGTCTTTTTCCACGATTCCTTTTAATATCCACCTCTAGTCTAATCGACCAATGATCAGAACCAAGGGATGATATGATCTTTGCTTCGACGAAAACATCCTTATTCATAATAGCTTCTGATACTAGGAAGCGATCAAGTCTTGATGCAATTTGGTTCTTTCCCCCCCTCCTGTTGTTCCAGGTGCATATCCCATTAATAGTCTGGATGTCTACTAATCTTAAATCCTCTATCATTTCATTGAACATATCCATGAAGTGGTCCACCTTCCTTATCCCTCCTTTTTTTTCTTCTAAGGATCTGATTAAATTAAAATCGCCTCCTATGATCCAAGCAGCTTCTGGATATATTCTGCGGATGATTTTCATACTATTTATAAAATTTTCTTTTTCCCCTGGGGAAGGGGGGCCATAAACCCCTGAGATAACAACCTTTTCCTTTGTTCCTACTATCCTACCCAAGCCAGTAAGGACTCTATTCATGCTGGTCCAGCTTTCTAGAATGATATCATTTGGATTCCACAAAATTTCAATACCTCCCGCAGAGCCAATAGCATCTTGCCCCATAACTTCGTATTGCAGTTTATTTTTGTCAATTATTCCTTCAAGCTGTTGAACTGTAATTTTTGTCTCCTGTAAAATCATAAGACTAGGCTTCTCTTTTTTCAATTTCTCTTTCATATATCTCTGTTTACCCTTACTGTTCAAACCCCTAATATTGCAACTGATAACAATCATTTAAAACTTTTGGTAGGAGGGGAAGAATACCTCTGACAGAGGTATCACTTTACCTGAGTTTATCAACGTTTCTCCCACAGTCTGGATAGTTTCACTCATCGTTTTCCGACCTCTTTTCCTACTATTTTTTCCAGAGCCGTCCATTCCCACCTGTCCATTCCCCTGTTCATTTCCTATAATTATCTGCTTGTCCATGTTCTCCCCTTTTTTTTCCTTGTACTTCTGAAATGCTTCCTTATACAATTGTTTCTGCTTCTCAGGTATGAATCTACTATCTAGATATTTCCATTCCTGAATTAGTTGTTTCATGATTCTCTCCTCCTCCACCTCACTTTCTACTTGGTTTTCCACTTCCATCTGGGATTGCATTGCTGCATTTTCTGCCTTTCCTTCCGTCCGTTCCTCAATAGTTTTCCTTAAATTTGCATCTTTTCCTTTATTTTCACTTACAATTTCCATTGGTGTGTTTCCAGGGTCTTCGTCGTCCTCCAAATTTACTTCATAGTCCTCGTTCTCGCTCTGAAGCACTTGAAACTTGTTTTGACTTGTTGTGTGGCTGGGCTTTTCTTGTGACTGGGATTTTGGTCCCTCCTTGCTCTGTTTCTTTCTCCTTGTGACCTGTTGAAAACCCCTGTCTGCCTCCTCCAATTTTTCTGAATTTTTCTGATATTCCTCTTGACTTCTTTTTGACTCCTCCTCCTTATTCAGCGGGCATTGCCGATATAGATGGCCATATTCATGGCATTTGCGGCACCTAAACGGGATATGTTCATAGTCTATTGGCTGTTGCCAGATTTCATCATGATATTCCAGCTCGATACTTTCTCGGAGGGGTTCTACTAAATTCATGTAGACACAGATCCTTGCATATGAAGTATATTTGCCTCGTTTTGTAGCTTCTGCAATTTTAACAAAACCCCTGATTGAGTTCTCGATTCCTTCTAAAATTTCAGGGTCCCAGAATTCGTCTAGGAGCCCGAACAGTCTAACCCAGATTGGGGCGTCCAACATTTTTTCCTTTTCTGGGTTGTATCTTTCTTCCCAGTATTTCATGAACAGGCCTACATTGTTCATGAAGTACGGTCCTTCTTCGAAAACCCTATCTTTGTCCTCCAGATTCGTGAAGATAGCTGTGAAAAACCCTTTTGCTCCCAATTTCAAATCTATATGGCCTTTTGGTCTCCACCTTTGATCAATCCATTTGTATAACTCCTTCTCAGATGGCCAGTAGCCTATGAATTTTCATATCAGGGCATGGTCCTTCATGTAACAGTTATATTCCTCAAGTTTGTTGCAGGGAATGACATATCTTGGTTGTTTTTGTGCCCTAGGTAGGCATTTTCCTCCCATCCTTTTCTGCCATAGGTTGCCCATCACTGGGGCATAGCTTTCCTTCTGGTTATGCTGCATTCCGCTTGCACTGGTCTCCCTTGCTACCACATTTTTGAAGGAGACGATCTCTCCCCTCCCCTTTGGATTTTCCATTTACCCCTCAGCTCTTGCCTCTAATTATTTACCCTTACTTCGCTGTTGAAAACTGGTTGCCTGAGATGCGAGTATTGCGAAATTCGTTTTCCGGATCTGTCCTCTTCGGCTTTCTTCGTCCTCTCTCCCGCGTTATTCGCCTGTCAACCCTGTCTGCTGCGCCGTCTGCAAACCCTAGCAGCGCGCACCCTCGCTCTCATCGTCGCTCCCCCTTCTTGGTTTATGTCGTAGTTAGCGAAAATCCATAATTTTTTTTATAAAAACTAATTTATCAAATTAATTTTCTATTCGTTTTACCCAATAACAAATATTCAAATATTATAAAGACGAAATTGAATTCTAATTGACTTCCCAGTGAATGAATGCTGCACAAGGCTTAAACTACCTTGTCAGTACAGAATAATCATGTATGGCTACTAAAGTGCAGAAGTACAAAAAAATCATAATAATATAGACGATGAAAGGTCAAAGGTTGTTGCCCATTATTCCTCTGTGTTTGCATTGTGCGTGCAATGTAGCTGACTGTATCATGTCGTTCAGAGGCCATTTTAAAATTCAACGATAATTTTGTAAAACTCAATTGATAGATGTTAATTCATGTTTATTAAAATCTACATGGTTTACCATTCAATTTTAACAAGATAATAAATTAATTGAAAATTTTTAATATTTTATGTGTATTTAAAAAGAGATAATTTTTTATAAATTATTATAATTTTGGTGATTTAAAAGGTTAAGAAGGTAATTTAGAAAATTAAATGAAATGTGAATACAAAATGGATAATAGGAATGAAAGTGTTTTTTATTTTCAACTCCTATGCTATAACATGTGTCATAGATTGTTTAGTCCTATGAAGTTTTGGGAATTGACCAATGCCTAATTTTTTTTTTTGCTAAGTAAGGTTAATCTATTAAAATGAAAAAAGATATTTACAGAGAGGAACTGGCTGTAAAAGAAAACAACCTATATCAGCTTGCTGAAGAACTGGTTCTGCGACTGCCCCAACAGAGGGGAAACCAGTCTGATAGTGCGGGGCTTACAAAAAAAAGAAGGACATCATTGAACATTTTCCTCAGAGTTCTGTGGAGAGCTAAGAAAACAACAAAATACTAGCAATTCATCCTACTGGATGTACCTACGTGGACAAAATAGAGGTGGAACCAAACATTATATGAAGTGCCACCTGGCATTGGTAATTTGATTGATGAACTCCTCCGTGGCAGGTTCCTCCACCACCGGGCAGCTCCAATCCTCGCGGTTATCTGGCTGCGATGGCTCGCCTTCGCCTCTTCCTTCAGCTTGCTGCATGTTCTCCTCGTTCATCTTGCCCACTTCCATGACTGGCTTGGCACGCTGAGGCTCTGAATCCTCCTGCCTTTCCCTCATAGCCTCCTTCCCTTTCCGCTTGGGCTGTCCACCGTGCGCCATTGCCTTGTCTCTTCTTTCGTTCTGCTGGTCTCTGCGGTGACTGGGTTTTGGTTTAGGCATGTCACCTCCAGGGCGGGGCATCTGGGCATTCTGAACCTCTTCCTCGGAGAAGGAGATGGCGATGGTGGCTGTGATGACAGGCTGGTTGAGAGTGCTGTGGAAGTGGAAGAGCGTAGTATGGGTGGAGGGGTGCTGGGGCAGAGGAAATGGAGCAGAGCGAAGGCCTGCTCTGCCTCGTCCGCTTCTAGTGTTGGGATAGCTAGGATTCTCCGCAGAGGAAGAGGGAGAGCCCGAAATGCTGCGCCTCTGGACTTGCTGTCGAGAGCTGCCGCCCCTCGAACCACCCCTCTTGCTAATTAACCGCCGTCTCACCATGATGGGGAATAGAGCAGAGAGAGCGCACAGGTTCTCCGAGAGAGGAGAAAAGAGCCAATTTGGAGCTGGCGGAGGGCACGTCTCAGAAGCCGGGCATGACCCAACAGCGTTCTAGAACCCACCTTCTCCCGACCAACAATGCGTATGAAACTTCCAACCGAGACCATGGCTATACATGAGATTGATTGCCGCCAACTCTTCTCGACTTTCCCCCGCCATTACTTCTGCAATAAATGGAGCCGAAGCCCAGCTATACCTGAAGCATGCGGAGGTGATGGTCCAGTCCAGGTTCCGGCTATGCATGCTGCCTTCCCAATGCTTAAGGCCATGTGAACTCACCCTCCTCTGTATGAGGCTCGTCCCATCCTGATCCAAGTGGTGCTGGGCTGGCAGGTGTCGTCCTGCTTTGCCGCACCCCTGTCCCATCTCTTTAAATGCCCACTGAAGCACCCGCATCCGGGGAGCCTGCATCCTTTTGAACCAGAGTGTTGCATTCCTGTTTCTGTTCATGATTCTATATTATATCTAGGTCCCCTGTGAGGAGAGAGAGCCTATGGTCTGCTCCCAGATTGGCAAGGAAATCCGCTACCTTGTTTCTTTCTCTTCTAACATGGTTGAGAATGATTGCTCTGTTGGAGTTGAGAATATTTTCTATGGCTTCCAATCTGGCTTCAAGTCTCCAGCTAGTGGAAATTTTGTTCGCATGAGCTCCATTGAGCAGCTGTTTGGCCATGTTGATGAGGAGTTGGGAGTCTGCTTCGATCTCCAAAGGCTGGAAGTCATGGTGTTGGGCTAAGAGTATTCCTTGCCAGAGTCCCTCCAGTTCAGCTGAGTTATTTGTGTCCCATCCTATGTTGCCGAAGTAGATTAAGAGAGGAGAACCCTTATGATCTCTGAAAATGCCACCAAATCCTGCGTTCCCTGGGTTACCCTTAGAAGCTCCATCAAAGTTGAGCTTGTATCTGTGTCTTGGGGGGGGGAGCCAAAGATTCGTGTTGATGCTTGTTTTTTCGATAGGATTGCAGTCCGGGATTCCTTGCTGGAGCTGGAGGTTCCAATTTTCCCATATGGTTTTCTCATTAGCCAGCGTGGGAAGGTCATCCAGAAACCAAGTTTTAAGCAACAAAGTTTCCTCCAGGTTCTTGCCGAACTTGTCCCAAATGATTTCTGGGGGAGTGCTTTGGTCTTTGAAAATACGCTTATTCCTTTCTTTCCATATAGTCCAGATGAGGAGGCCAGGTATGATTCACCATAGATGGTTAAGGATAGCGCTTTTGTAGGGACTTTGGTGCCAGAGGCGCATGGAGTTGATGATGTCCTCAGATGTTCGACAATTTCTTTGACAGCGGAAGCTGGTTTTCTCCCACAACTGATTGGCCAGAGAGCAGGATTCCAGGAGATGTTGTATCGTTTCCTCTTGGGAGTGACAGTTGGGGCATATGGAGGGCCCCTGTATGTTCCTTTTTCTTAAATTGTCCCAAGTTAGAATTTTTCGGTGCCCAGTGAGCCACAGAAATATTGAGACTTTGGGCCAAATGCCCGGAGTCCAGACCCTTCTCCAGATGGGATCCTGAGGCGCATCATCCTGGCATTTGATTCTGTAAGCTTATTTCGTGGTGAAGGAGCCCCTTGGAGTATATCCCCATCTCAATAGATCTTGACCTTCGGTGTATCTGATTCTTCGTTTTTGGAGCTCTCTTTCCAAATTTTCTCTTGTCTGGTTATCAGTATTTCGTATCAGTCTTTCCAGGTTCTTCCATTGTCTGTAGCCGTGGTTGATCTCCTGTGCCCATTGTTGTTTGACCGTTTCCCTTTGTCGTTCCTCCCAATCATAGTTGGGCTGAAGATTGAGAATGCTTTCAAGCTTGGGAAGCTGATTCCAGGCATCCGTCCAGAAACGAGCTATATTGCCACTTCTGATCTCCCAAAAACTGTGTTGTTGAATCAACGAGAAGTGTTGGCTGGCTGCATTCCACATCAACGAGCCTTTCTCAATAGGGGTAAATCTGATTAGCTCCTCCATTGGTCTGTGGTTGGCGTATTTGGCTGTACAGATGACCCCCCAGGGCTTGTATGGTGTTGTGAGCCATTGCCACCAGATTCTCTTTCCCATGATTTCATTGCTGTGATTCGGGTCTCTCAGACCTAAGCCTCCCTGTTCCTTGGGTTTGCACACCGTAGTCCATTTTACAAGGGCCCATTTACGGTTTGTCCCATGAGTTCCCCACAGAAAGTTGCGCTGGAGATCTCTGATTCTTTTGAGTGCCCATTTAGGCACTGCCAGGATAGAAAATAGATATAGGGGCATTTCCTGAAGCACCGCTTTGATAAGGACTAATCTGCTGGCCATGTTCAGAGCTCTATAGGTCCAAGAGGAGAGATGGGATTCCAGCTTCTCTAAGAGCCTGCGCCAGGAGGCATGCTTAATGGCAGAGTCAATGAGAGGGGCACCAAGGTAATTAGAGGGCAGAGTAGCTATGGTGAAACCAAGAATGCAGGCAATGGCCCGTTGAATGATGGGAGGCATATGAAAGAAGAAGATTTGCGATTTGGCTTTATTGATGCTAGTGCCTGAGGCGTCTGAGAAGTCCTTCAGAAGGGCTTTGAAGTTAGTAGCTTCTTGAACAGATGGATATCCAAAGAGCATGTTGTCATCCACAAATTGTTGGTGGGTGGTAGTAGGGGTATTGTGAATGGAGATTCCTTTAAGGAGATGGGAGTGAAGGGCATGCTTGATGAGTCTTCCTAGCCCTTCTGCCATTATAACAAAAAGGAAAGGAGATAGGGGGTCCCCTTGTCTGACTCCTCTGGAGGGGCTGAAAGGTCGAGAGGGGATGCCATTAATGAGGAGGGAGAATAAGGTGGAGGAGATTAAACTACGAACCCACATAGGTGAAAAACCAAAATCATGAAGCATTTTTTGAATGAAAGTCCAACTTAATTTATCAAAATCTTTGGAGAGGTCTATCTTGAGAATCACACCTGCCTGCTTTGTTCCTGAGGGAGTCTATGATTTCATGAGTGAGGATAATACCATCTAATATTTGTCGCCCTTCAACATACCTTGATTGTTCTGGCGATATGAGTAGGGGTAACAACGGCTTTAGCCTGTTTGCGATGACTTTAGAGATGACCTTGTAGATGACATTGGAAAGTGCAATTGGGCGAAATTTATCTGGAGTGACGGTGTTGTCTTCCTTGGGGATGAGAGCAATGAAAGTAGAATTGAGTGAAGGCAGCAGTGAGTGAAGAGATCGGGATTCCTCCACTACTTGTCAAACTTCTCCTTTTATGATCTCCCAGAATGAGTGGAAGAAGGTGGTCGAAAAGCCATCCGGACCTAGTGCTTTGCCTTCCTTGAGATGTTTCATGGCTAAGTCCACCTCCTCGGGCATTACAGTTCAGAGAAGGAGCTGATTGTTGTCTTCTGTGATTACTTTAGGCACATATTGAGTGATCTTTTCTATAACATTCCTTCTGTAAATTTAGGGTTCTCGTAGGACTTCCCGAAAGTAATTGGTAAATTCCTGTTCGATTTCTGCATGATCCTCCACTCTTCCCCCCCTTGCTTTTGGATAAAGGAGATAGTATTGTGCATTCTTCTTTGTATTGTGGTTCTGTGGAAGAATTTGGTGTTTCTCTCGCCTTCTTTCAGTCATCTGATTCTGGATTTTTTCTTCCAGGGAATCTCTTCCTGCTTGTTTCTCTCCTCCATTTGATTATGAAGGTGCTTCTCTCATTCCAAAGTTCCTTCCCTGTACCCCTCTGTTATTATTTGTTGCTGGAGATCCCTCATTTCCTTGTTGAGGTTTTGTTGAGCTTGAAAGATGTTACCAAAAGTCTCCTTATTCCACCTTTTGATTTGAGTTTTTAGATATTTGAGTTTCTGTTGGAATTGGAACATTTTTGAACCTTCTCGCGCCGAGAAGTTGTTCCATGAGTGATTGATGAAGTCTTTGAAAGAGGGATGAGATAACCAACATGCCTCAAATCTGAAAGGATGTCTGGTAGTGTTACCTAGTCGCTGCCATTGGAGTGCAATAGGCCAATGATCAAAACCAGAGTGGGGGAGGATGGATGCTGAGAGATCGCCTCCGAGATGTATTGCACTATCCGTGATGAGGAACCTGTCAAGTTTCAAAGCAATTTGATACCTCCCAGCCCTACGATTGCTCCAAGTGTGCATGCCATTGGGTGTTTGCATGTCGATGAGCATGTTATTATGGATGAAGTCTTTGAAGTGATCCGCATCCTGATCCAACTTGGCCCGACCTCCTTTCTTTTCCTCTAACTTGGTGATCATATTAAAATCTCCACCTATTATCCAAAGAGAATGCTCCCTGTTGGAGTTGAGAGTTGCTATGGTGTCTAAAAGAGCAATTTTATTTGGTGCATCCTGCGGAAAATAAACGTTGGTCAGGTGACCATGAATGTTGGTACCGATTATATGGAATGTTGCCTAGATGATATTGTGGGATGCATGAAAATTTGTCAGCAATATTTCTAAGCCTCCAGATGCGCCTGATGCATCCACTACCACTGAGTGACATCCTGGCCATGCTTTTGAAAGGATGTTTCCCAGGGTGTTACTGTTGCACTTTGTTTCCTGCAAGAAAAAGATCTGGGGTTGTTCCTGCCTTATCATATTTTTAATCATTCTGAGTTTCCCAGGGCTATTGAGCCCTCTTACATTCCATGAGGTGAGCTTCATTGATCACTATGTGGAGTGGGCCTATAGTACTTCATTAATTTAGCATATCTGCCTGAGTCGACCAGGATTTTCCCTACTGCTATAGTTCTCTGGAGATCTATCTTTCTCCCCCTCTTTTTGGAATCCTTTGGAAGGAGGTTACCATCCCATTGGCTCCTGGGTTGTATACCCAATTGTTGCTGCTGGTAAGCTCTGGATAGTATAGTTTCCAGAGTACTGAGCTGATGCTCTTGGATTTTGTCATACTCCTTCTTTCTACATGCTTGCTCCAATCCAAAAATGTCTAGCCCTTTTAGATCTATGCTTTCTGGTTCTTCATCCATATGCTGCACTTGGCTGCTTTCTTCTGGGATAAGCGCTAGTTGCCAGGATTGATTGTGGGGTTCATCCGTATCCATGGCTTTGGATGTTCCCTCAGGGGTTTTCGAGTTAGCTATGGGAGTTCCACTTGATTTGGATGGCGATCCCTCTACTTCCATATCCTTTATTCTCCCATCAAGTCCCTGTTGGCTCTCTTTGGGGGTTGCATTATCATCCCTGGGGAAACGAGATGCTAGGGAGGATCCAGGGGGGGGAAGGGGTACAGAGGAGGGGATGGGAATGTGGTTATGCTTCGAGCTCAAGGGTTGCTCTTCTGTGGCTTGCGATAGGATATCAAAACTATTACTTGTGGTGGGGGTAGAAGCCATTTCTTGCAAGGGTTTTTCCCAGTGGAAGGTTTTTTATGCGATCATTTGCGGGTAGGGACCTTGGTGAACCCATCTTGGGCTAGCAGATCAGAGGGATCGGAGACAGAGGCTTTGGAATTTAACGGACAATCCTTGAAGAGATGCCCGTGAGCATGAAATTTACGGCAACGAAAAGGTACATGTTCATAATCCAGGGGTTGAATCCATTCATAATCGTCATGAGAGAGACTTACTGAATCCAGTAGGGCTTTATCCAGGCGCATGAAGACACAAATGCGGGCATAGGATGTGTATCTTTGGAGCTTCGTCTCTTCAGCTGCTTTTACGAATTCCCCCAGTCCATTTCCAATGTCTTTGAGCAGCCCTTCATCCCAATATTCCTCTGGAAGTGAATACATTCTGATCCACACTGGAGCCCAGGTGAGGTCTTCCTTATCCGGGTTAAATCTTGCTACCCAATCTCTTAGATACAATCCTGCTGAGTTGAAAAAGTATGGCCCCTCATCCATGATTCTGAACTTGTCTTCTAGACCCAAGAATATCACAGTGAAGAAATCCTTCGGTCCTAGCTGCAATGTTATGTGGCCCTTGGGTTTCCATTTAGCAGCGATCCAGTCGTACAAGGCTTTTTTGTCGGCCAAAAACCTATAAATTTTCCTATGAGTGCAGGGTCCGTCATATATTGGATTCATTCATTGATCTTCTGACCGGGCAGTTCTATCTTGGGTCTTTCAGCTGCTATTGGTTTGCATGTTGTCGAGGTGACCTTGATCATTTCCTCTGTCTTGTCTTTTCCTTTTGGTATTTCATTGTTCTTGTCTGACTGACTGGCAGGTGCATTGGGCTTATGCTGCTGCGTCTTCTCATTGTTTTCCGCCTCTACATGGATCGAGCTAAATACTAGAGACCCCGTTTGCCCTGGCGAAGAGGAGTTGGACAAGGGGGAGGGCTTTGAGGCCCCCCCCTGTGGGGGATCCATAATCGTTGTTGTTTAGCCTACGATGCTCTGTCAGTACCAGGCAGTCAGGCCTTTAGTGGGTACTGTGTTGTGCTTGGTCTGTGCCGTCTCAGATAGTCGCTAGAACCCTAGTTGCAGAACCGTGGTATTGACCAATGCCCAATTTCACTATCAAGTGAATGGGAATTAGTTTTTATTTTATCAAATTTCATTTTCTTCTTTACTACAGTGAAAATACTAGTTCTTATTTTTGGAAATTGGGGTTGATCACTTAGATTTTGTCATTTTTTTCATGTTTTTCTAAATCAATTTTCCCAAAATTTTAAGATGTAAATTCTAGAAGCTTGATAATTTTTCAATTTTTTTTCAAAACCTGACTTCATTTTTAAATGAAAAAGATCAAAATCTCATTCCACCCTCACAGCAATAAAACAAAACATCTGGTTAAAGTGAGCAATCTAAACATTAATACTAGTTTTCATAACAACAACGTTTTTGTGTTAAACATGCAATTCAATGGTGGCTATTGCCTATAATGTGATGCTCGCTCGTTGATTGTGAAGACTCCACGAGTTGAGCTTATCCTCCTAAACACGCAAATATGGTGCAAGATCTTCACACATGATTGGAAATGTCCCTAGTAAGTATAATTATCACTATAGCTAAATTTTCTTATGCATCTCTCAGGGTTATTATATATGGTAATGTACGGATTTTGATGCAGTGTTGATTAATAAGTATAATTGTCACTATAGCTAAATTTTCTTATGCATCCCTGGGGTTACTAGTCCCTGCCTCTGGCATAGCAGGGACTATAGCGTTCGATCGAGCGTTGACCAGGTATTAGTTGTCGTTGACCGCGTTGTTCACCAAAATTTAATCTAAGGTTTTGACATTTCAATTTTGCACAATGACATTTTAACCAAACTTTTCACTTGCACCTCTTATTGGAAACCTCACTTGTTTCGAGGCACATTACGATGGAAATGGTCATTTTATCCAAAGTTTATTAAGTTTATTTGTTTTATTGCTCAAAGTTTACTTTTGATGCATGTTCAGGGTCACTGTTTTCCTTTCAAGCATGCTGTCCGTGCCCTGCATGCAACGCCTTGCATGTAGCCAGTGCTAGATGTCTAATGGTTGTGCACAGGCATCCTTCCTCTAGAGCAGAGCAGAGAGTGAGTTTTCGTTTCGAGCTAGTTTTAGGAGCAGAGCAGAGAGTGTCAGGAGCAAAGCAGGGGGTGAATAGGGGTTTGCAAAGGAGGGTGGAGGTAATTTCTGCTCATTTACCTCTAGTTATGTGCATGTGGAGGTAATTTCTGCTCTCTTGGCATCTGGCTCTCCCATTTTATTCTTGCATGCTTGCTTGATTAAGAGATGCATGTAGTTTTGGTTAGTGATAGTTGCAAGTAGATAGTGAGTAGATTGGTTCGTTATTCGATTGCTTGGGGGTTTTGGTTCACACAACATGGTTCGTTCGATTGCTTGGAACTCAAATAGAAGCTGCCCACCTACTGCAAGAAGTGGGAAGATTTCTACTTTCAATCTGTTATACCACCATCTTTCTCATTAGGTCTTGGGAACAAGGACGAAGGGGATCATGGTGTTTCAGTGCTATTGAATGGGAACCTTTTTCTCTCACTGGGCCTTTTGGCTACCTTGAAGCCTCACACTAGTCTCTATGATTCTTTTTTACTGGCAACTGTATTGTCCACCTTCGTTTTTTCAGGTCCCCACAGAGGCCGCATAGCCCTCATCGATTCCACCACAGGAGAAACCATCACCTTCCCTCAGCTATGGCAGAGAGTGAAATCACTTGCCGCTGGTTTGGCCGAATTGGGCATCAGAAAATCCGATTTTGTACTCCTCCTCTCGCCAAATTCAATTCATTTCCCCATAATCTGCATGGAAATTTTTTCCATCGGAGCCATCGTCACGACAACAAATCGCTAAATATGGCATTGCAGATAGCGAAGCAGGCCAGGGACTCTGCAGTCGTGTTGGCCTTCACCATGCCATTTTTGGTTGCCAAATTGGAAGCCACCCAGTTGTGAATTCTGCTAATTTCTTCTTCTTCTTCTAACTTAGGGTCACAAAACGACCAAAATTACATTTTTTCTGATGGAGAGATGGAATTGCAGGCAGGCCATGGTTAAAGCCTGACAAATTTGAGTTGAGGTAATCTGAGTTCGATTCCACATCTTTGCGACAATCCGAGCTTACCCGCGCAGAGGGCTTTCTTGCATACCGGAAAAACGACTCGGGCTAGAGAATTTGCCACCATGTTGCCCTTCACCACGCCATAATTGGTATCAAATCCTGCCAAAACCATCTTCCTCTTCAGCTTCCCTCGGGCTCAAACTAGACTCCTTGAAGACACACTGTGTATTGCTCAGAAACTCTTCTTTGTCTCGCCACTAAGGGGGGAGACCTTAGACCTTAGAACACGCAAATAACCTGAGGCACTTGGATATTTGGAGGATTCATTGAGTAACCGAATGGAGGCACGGGAAGTGAGGGAATGAGTGGAATACATGTAATTGGTCTGATTGTATGAATTTTCTCGTTAGGATACGATTCTGGTCATTGAAAGGCACGAAAATGACCCCTGAGGGCCAACGATCTGCACCTTGATGCGACGCTTTCGCTCATCGGATGAGCTCTAGCACTCTAGGATAGGCTTTCTTGAAAACCATGATTGACCTAGTTATGCCCTTGACAGTAAGAAATCCTTGCCCCTTCGTTTGATGGGTACTACAACTCGGTTCGAGTGGCTTGGCCAGTAGTTTTCTTTCCATCATAGGCGAGCCAATTTGCTTGTAGGGTGAGCGAGGGATGGGGCTTGACCTGAACCTTCATTGCAGGTGGGTAAGTCAGCTTCTGGGATTTTGATGAGTGTCCTCTCTCTGATAGTTCTTGGTTCCACTTGGAGATTCATGATCTGTTACTCATCCTTGGGAAAATTCAGAGAGACAAGTGTCAAATGGGTAGTTTCTAGAAGATTCTCTGGGTTTCCACCTAGCCAACTGCCTCTGCGCTTACTCATCACACCCCACAGAAGGGATTTTTAGTATGCATCACACTTTTTGCATGTGGCAGGTCAGATGCATTGCACCCTTAGCACTGAGCAGTCTGTATGGTCCAGTTTTGACTAGTTCTGAGTAGTTTTTCAAGGAGAACTTCTCAGAGATGATGTAATCAGCTGACCTTGATCCTTTAGGGTATGAAACAACACTTTTAGGGACTTATAAGCCCTTGGTTTATGTACATATGTGATTGGGGTTGCAATGCCCAAATATGTCTATAAAAGTTTCCCCCTAAAGCATGAGGTCGTAAATCTTTAGATGTCGGGTGAAATTCTTTATCATGAGGATCCGAGGTTTTTCGAACTGAAAGGCGACCTGTAATAAGATACAATACAATATATTATCTTCATAATATTTTTGTGATCTAGCTGAGGCGGGCATTCCCATGCTCAACTTTATAAATTCACCTTCATGTACATAGGACAGACAATCGTCTGTGTGGCAGACTGATGATTCTGGTAGAGCCATCATCCTTTGGCTTGGATGATTATCTGTGCAACAATGATGTACATTTGGTGTCTTTATTTTCCCGAATATATCGTAGCCCGAATGGATGAAACTAGATCCAGGATCTTCAAAACGCGTTCAATCCTCGCCCGGAGTACAAGTTAATCCATGTGAAATGATGTTTTTGTGTCGAACATGGAAAGGCATCGCCTGATTACTAGCCAATGATGTAAGTTGTTAACAGGTGCGAGAGGAATCACCGATAATGATAATGACCCTTAAGGTACTACAATTAAATACACGTGGTGTGAATACATGAGTCAATGTCGAACACCATGTAAAATATTTCGGTTGAAGGCCATTAATGTAAACCCTTCGCTGGAAGTGAGAAACTTTCCATTGAGTCATGCAAGCTTCAAAGTACTGAAAGGGTTGTTCCTAGGTTGACTTCTTGGATAATGAGCTGACGTCGACAAGAAGTGACCCGTCTAGGAGGGCATTGATGAATCCCACATCTATGACACGGAACGGAGCAAATAATTTTGTGGAGTTGAAAACGATTTGATGATATATGGTTCAGGGTGGCAGTCATGAAAGAATGAAACGTGAAGGTATTGCAGCGGATGAGACACAAGCTGGGTTGGTGAATTCTCTGAGTGACTTCTCTTGAGCATATCGGCGACACTGAAATGTATTGGTAGCGTTAACCCAAAAAATGGATGGTACAGTGGACCAATGGTGATATGACCAGTGAACGGAATAACCCAACCCGACTCAATCATGGTGATGGAGTGAAAGTTTCATGTTGAAGAGTGACCTACTACCAATAAAGTTTCTTCAAGTTTATTTTCCCCAGTCATTTCTGACTAGTATCTCTTTATTTTTGTCAAGCTTGAGGAGGATAACATATGCTTGTTCTATAATTTTCCCTTCGGTTAAACTCGTCGCTACGTTTTAACGAGCCTAGTGACAGTGAAACTCACTCTTGCTTGCATGGACAAGTTTTTATCTATTGTTTTAACGAGTTTAACGACAAAGATAAATCGGTCCTTTTCATTTTTAGAGAGTCTGAAAAAGGACGGAAAGGAAACTCCAGAATTCCTTTTTCATAATGTAATCCCTTAAGTCTGAAAAAGTATAAAACAGTATGAAAGGGATGACTTTTTGATTGTTTTAATGAGCTGAACAAGACAAACGCTCGATCTTTTTGTGTAATGATCCCTCAGGTCCAAAAATATTAAAATCTAGAGAAGGGATAACACTTTTGATTGCTTTAACGAGCTGGAGAGGCCAATTCCTCAGCGATCTTTTCAGATTTTACGATTCAGATGAAAAGAGCTTAAAGGAGACTCGTTTTTTGAGGAACGAGTGATGTTTTCGGATAGCAGCTAGTTCCAGATAAGGTTTGGAACTTTTTCAATCACGACAGTGTAAATAAGGTGGCTAATAGGATCACTCGTCGCAGTTGTTCCTCAAAAGGGATAAACAATCAAATGGAGGCATATGATTGGCTAAAAAAGAGTGGAGGTGATGGTAAGAACACGACCAAGGTTCAAAAGCTGATGATAATGCGATCGCAATGGTTATTTACCAAAGGTGGGTTCATTTTTTAATGAGCTTGAACTCTGATGGAACATATGCCCATTACTACATTTATTTTTTAACGAGCCTTAATTTTGCACAAAACTGCTCATGTCAGTCGTATAATAAGGATGTCTCATCGATAGGTTCATTTTTTAGGGAGCTTGCCTATTAGGCCCCTATATTACTAGTGTAACCCCTTATTGTTATTAGTACAACCCACTTATTATATTGATGTACCCATGTAGTGCCCATATTGTTACTATTGTGCCCCATAGAAGCCCACTATTGTTATTATTGTTCCCTTACATTATTATTGTTATGCCGGCTCTGATTATGTTATGACCCCTTAGACTCCTATATATAGAAAGGAGGTATTTTCATTTGTATCATCCAAGAATTTCTCATTTATGTAATGAAAAGGAGGTTTTCCCCTCGAAGAGGCTAAATTATAAGGTGTTGATCTATCTTTCCTATCTTTTCCTGAGCTGGTTTCATACCATTTGGTATCAGAGCTTTGGATTCTAGGGTTTCGTTGCTCCAAATAGGTCATCGTGGCATTTTCGCTACAAATTTTTTTCTGTGATATTTCAGAAGCTAAAAAAAAAACCATTGGATAATACATCGCACTGAATCTAAGGTCAAAATTTCAGAGCTTTTCGCGCTATATTTGCGGAGATATGATCTGAGGAAGTTGGTCTTTTTGCAAACTCCTCAATTACATTCCAAACAGGGGACCTGAGTAAAATCATCATAACTTTCTCTCTATGAATTGGATTGAAATTTCATAAGAAGGTATAGAAAGAGGATGGACTGTAGTTTCTTTCATATATGTTTTAGAGCCAAAGGTTGAAACAGTGACTCGTGGTATGTCATACAAGTTCGTTCTACTGAACTAGTCTATAATCAGGTCACGGTGGGAGATTTGGCATAACTCTTTCTTGGAGAATCCAATTTGGATCAAACTAGTGGCATTGGAAAGAGGACACATAGGGCTACTACAAGTCGCAATTTCAAAACTTAAAGATCCGAAAGTACAGAGTTACAGCCGTTTCAAGATCGAGCTCCTAAAATCAAGAAAAAGCAAGATGAGGAAGTTTGATGGCAAGGATCCCGTAAATTGGATACTTTAGATGGATCAATATTTTGATCTACATGGTGTACCACTATTACAAAAGGTATGTATTGCATCTTCATATTTAGAACCGGATCAATTTTTATGGTATGAAGGGATTTGTTCTCGTAAACAACTTGTTACGTGGTCAATTTTCACGGAGGAAATGGTAGCACATTATGAGGATACAAAGAGCAACACCTTCTTTAGAGAAACACCACAACAATTGGAAAGAGTAAAAGGGATTTTTGACATAGTGGAAAGAAAAATTATGGAAACCGGGAAGCATATCCTCACAACTATAAATATGGAAGTGTTGTTTCTCCTAGCCTTCCACAACCTGCAAGGGTTACACCACAACAATTGGAAGAAAAAAGAGAAAAAGGGATTTGTTATAATTGTGATAGCAAATGCACTAAAGGTCATAAGTGTGCTGAGAAGAAATTATTTTACATAGAATATGAAGAGGAGGAAGAAAAGGATCAAGAAACATCAAAAGAAGAGGATATAGGCCAGGACCCCACCCTAGAGAAAGAAGAAATGAATCAGACCATATCTTGTAAAGCATTGGAAAGAATTACAACTCCTCAAACTCTCAAGATAGAAGGAAATATCAAGAAGAAAAAGGTGAAATAAGTGAAAGATCACATCGAGAAAGAAGAAATAAATCCGACCATATCTTGTAATTCATTGGTCAAAATTACCACTCCTCAAACTATCAAGATAGAAGGACATATCAAGAAGAAAAATGTTCAAGAAGTGAAAGATCACATCGAGCATCAAGAAATGAATCTGACCATATCTTGTAAAGGATTGGAAGAAATTTCCAATACTCAAACTCTAGAGATAGAAGTACATATCAAGAAGAAAAAGGTTCAAGCAGTGAAAGATCACATCGAGCATCAACAACAAGTTCTCCAACTTTTAAAGGATAATGCCACCTCGGTGCAAAATCAGATGAAACAATAGGTAGATCAACATCGAAGTGAAAAATGTTTTGATGTAGGTGATTGGTTATTTTTACTGCTACATCTCAAGCAAGTTATTATGAGAAGGAAATGTTGGCAATACTACATGCACTTAAAAAATGGCGACCTTACCGAATGGGAAGACTCTTCAAGGATGAGGATGTGGAAGCATTGTTTTGTACTATTTCTATTATCCAACTAGATTGGATAAAGGAAGCAAGGGATGAATGGAAGAAGGATGAAGAATTATGGCCACTTATTCAAAAGTTGAAAAATATCCCAATTCAAAAAATATTGCCAAAAATTGAAGAGGAAGGAAAAATCGTATTGGAACCTGGAGTAGTCATAGAAACAAGAACCCGACAACTAAGAAATCGATCAATTTCAGAGTATCTCATCAAGTGGAAGAACTTACCCGCTGAAGATTCCACGTGGGAGGACAAGAATTTTATACAGAAGCATCAAGAACTACTCAAGCGTTGAGGACAATGCTTTTTGAAGGAGAGGGGCATGTTAGGCCCCTATACTACTAGTGTAACCCCTTATTGTTATTAGTACAACCCACTTATTATATTGATGTACCCATGTAGTGCCCATATTGTTACTATTGTGCCCCATAGAAGTCCACTATTGTTATTATTGTTCCCTTACATTATTATTGTTATGTCGGCTCTGATTATGTTATGACCCCTTAGACTCCTATATATAGAAAGGAGGTCTTTTCATTTGTATCATCCAAGAATTGTTCATTTGTTTAATGTAAAGGAGGTTTCCCCCTCGAAGAGGATAAATTCTAAGGCATTGATCTATATTTTCTATCTTTTATTGAGTTGGTTCCATACCATTGCCCCATTCGAAACTTTGCTCCTGATCCTTTCATTATGTAAGCTAGGAATGACCAATACTCTGAGTTTAAAGGGTTAAGAACCTACAAACTAAGAAAATAAATGGTTTCTTTTCACTTTCATGCAAAAAGGTTTGCATGCCCCCAAGTATAACGAAGTAGAGTTTCCAGGTTACCCTTCAATTTGTAGACATAAAACTTCCTTGGCTCTGTCGAGAAAGGCATACCTTCTTATGGAGGTATCTTATTCAAGTCTAATCCCATTTTCCTAAACAGATGGGTGTGTTAGACTAGTCATATTCCTATGCGGAATCCTACCTTGTAATTGGGGTTTTCCTACTGAAGCAGACCAAGGCGCATGCCCCCTGGGTTTCAGTCGCAATCACTGAATCACTCGTGCTCATCAGGTGGACGGACTGGAGATTGATGAGACATTCCTTGCGCAAAAAGACCAGTTAAGGATGACATTTGACTATTAGCTATGTGTGAGCCGGGGAATGAAAGCTGGTCTACGAGCTGTACCACTCTACCTTCATGCGAAAAACACATCACTCAAAAGAGTGAGGAGACAATGGCTCCCATGCTATAAATGTAGTCATGCCCAAGGAGTAGATTGTAATCTAAAGGTCCTTGGACTACCATTACGTTCAGGTAGACAATTTTCCTTCTCAAAGTTATAGGCAAACTTGTAAGGATCCTAACAGTCAACTAGTTCCTTTGTCGAAGCCTGTCAGATTTTGCATCTTAGGTAGAAGCAATGGCAAACCAAGCACTTTCCAAGCAGTTGAGGAAAGGATACTCATAGAAGCCCCTTCATCTATGATAGTCCCGACCATGATCATTCTGTAAGCTTGTACTATGATTCAGAATGGTACATTAGATGGTAGGTAGGGTCTGCCTAGTAGATTCCAGTCGAAGGAAACGACTAGGTTGCTTGGAGGTGGGACCGAATAAACGGCCAGATAAATCTCTGATGAACTCCTTTCCTACTGTAAAGGAATGGGTAGATTTCCCCCATGTTCATCGGAGTCTGTGTTTACAAAAATAATTTGAACAATGTCGTTCTCATTCTCTTTGGTGACGGTATCATCTGAAGGTGGACCCTCTGAAGACAAGATTGGGTCGACTGCTTTCTTGACCTGTTGACTTTGGTCCAAGGTGGACTCAGAGGGTTTATCTTCAATGATAGGTGCTTCGACCGACAACAAAGGTATGTCAGTCGGATTTTCAACTAGCGATGGACTCGGTAAGAGTTTCTTGTATCCAAGAGGAAGTCGTAGCGGTGAAGCAGGATGATTATCCAAGACTCTTTTAGCTTCGTCTAGGAACGAACAACGGTGGATGGCATGATCACCTTCGCAAAGTCTACAAGGAATTTTAGATCTTCCTTTTTGTCCAGTGACTTCGTTTTCACTAGTTGATGGCATACTCTCAACATGATTGTCAGAGGTTGAGGACACCGGATTGTGCAAGCGGGGAGACCAGTCCCTTAAGATCTATGGGATACAAGGACAATCTCAATGATAGTGGTCCCCTTTGGAAATGACACATGGGTATTTAGGTTTTTATGGTGCAGTGTGTGGATTTTTGCTAGACAATGCTTGGTTGCCCCCTTTCGTCATTGGCTTCTTCTTCTTCTTCTCCTTACCTTTCTTCTTCTTCTTCTCAGTTACTTGGTCCTTAGCTTTACCAGCTTCACCATGCGAAGAGGAAGAAGGAGAGGGAGAAATAAACGAAGTAGAAGGTTGGGGGGTAACTCTAGTATCATCTAGTTGCTGATTTGATTGCTCAGGAATCACTGTGTTTTGAACACAACAGAGGTCTAGAAAAGCCATATCGGCAGGTCAATTGTCAGTCCTGGAAGGGAAAATGTGGCCATATGAGGTGCACCAACATCCCCCCAAGAGGATAAGGGACTAGGATTTCCCCCAAGGGGAAACACTTGATTGGTGGACTCCATTTTCTCAACCAAATACCAACGAGTGAACAGTGGCGTTACTCCGATTAAGATAAATTTTATGATGCTTTGACACAACTTGCTTTTTCAAATTTTAAGAGTCGAGAAAAAGCTAAAGATGACTCTAGTTGCCTTTGATTTTTAATGAGCTTGAAGTGACAAGTGCTCAGATGAAACTTTTATTTTAAGGAGTCTGAAAAGGAACGAAAGTGACTACTCTGGAAATCTAGAGAGAGGGATTACCAAACCAATCACAAAGTTGCAGAATACTTTTTACGGTAGGGCAGTCAATCTTCCCGAATGATATGTTCAGTGCATTGTGATCGATAGGGCAGCAGACACGGCTTCCTAAGGATAAAGGATATAGCATATTGTGGTCTCCAATGTATACTCGACGGTACGTGGGAGCACAAGTCCGTACTGGCACTTGTCGTCTCAAAGAGGAGGAATCAACCAACCTACGATGAAAGCGATAGTTACCAGACTTTATGACGCCAGAATACGTCTCTAGCCTAGACTTCTAAATGGTGTGCGTTAGGTTCCAAATTGTTTTTATGTTCATTGAATTTATTTTACAGTTGATATTTCTTAAGAAGTTTTCCTTTAAGGTTCACTGCGTGATGTAGATATACAATTCCTAAATATGCAATCTAAGATGATAAATAGTCATCTACTCTTCTTTTTGCAATGAAAATCCTAGCTACTAAGGAAATAGAAGTGAAATTCTTTCAACATAGAGCAGAGAGCACAGACTAGATGCATTGTACTAAATCAAAATCAACAAGCAGTCTAAATTCAAATGCACACGCATGTATTTGTTTTCCACTTTCTTAATGTGTAAGTGACAAAAAGAATTCTAAGTAAAAATCTGAACTATCTTTTCTCTCAAAGCGACAATACTGACAATTTTCTCTTCAAAAGATGAAAGGAAGATGAAGACGACACTTTGCGATTTCAAATTCAAAAAATGAAAGGAAGAATAAGACGATACTTTGCAATTTCGAATTCAAAAAATGAAAGGAAGACTACTTTGTGATTTCAAATTCAAAAAACGAAAGGAAGGCTAAGACGACACTTTGCAATTTCAAATTTAAAAAATGAAAGGAAGGCTAAGAGCGACACTTTCAACTTCAATTTGAAAACTGCTTTCGACACTTGAAATACTATTAATTCAAATCAAATACAAGAGTAACAGTGTAATCGACCATCAAAAAGAGTAGGATTATTTTCTTTGACTGAAAACGACACTTGCGACACTTCCAAATCAAAAAACGACAGTTCGATTAAGCTGCTTTTTTGTAAAGGAGAACTGTAAATGGAAAAAAATACATAAAAGAATTCACAATTATTTGTACAATGGAGGCTGAATAATGCAAAGGAAGGGAGTTTCAACAGTGGTATACTGATCACAAACAGAAAAACTCCTGAAGAAAGTGGAAAACAATGAAGAAAAACCAAAATCTTGAAGCAGAAGCAGTCTTATCTGATCATCACACCTGTAACACATAGAAACAAGGATCTATCTCACCTACTGCACACGAGAGGTGCGATGCATCCATACTGTCAAAAGCAGACAGTGCGGTGGTCCAGGGATGAGACTTTAACGTCGTTTCTGGTCACAGTTTGCAGCTTAGTTCAGGGATTTAGGCTGAGCTAATGATAGTCAGTAAATACAAAGTATAGGGACTGATCTAATGAGGTTACTTGAGCCACCACCAGGGCAATTAAGATGTTTTCAAATCATTTGTTCAGTTTATAAACAAAAATTTGAGATGGATTGAAGCAGCATTGATCTACTTTACAGTTGCATAGCAAAAGCAGTTCGAAGGCTAGCTGGCTTGACTTCAGGCTCCATCTGTACTTTATAAAGCAAACAAATGTAAACAAGAAAACAAACTATTCGATCCCCAGCGGAGTCACCATTTTTTTATCGGGAAAACTAGTGTCCATTCAGAGCTGCTAGTCCCACTAAGATGGGTAGCTATCTTAGAAACAAACAAACTAAAGTCAGTTGTGTTTTCTTTTATAAGAGATAGATGAGAAAGAAGTAGAGAGTACCAACTTCAGCCTTTCGCTTGGCTCCTTTCTTGTTTCCTTTCCCCTTTGACAGAAATCCACCACTCTTTCCTCACTTGTCCTGCTTCAAAGAACACCTGTGGAGTCAAAGCAGCATGATACCATCAAAGCATAGATATCTATAACCATAAACAATATAGGATCAAATATATATTAACCATACAAATGCATATATCAAGACAAGATTCAGAGACACACAAAAATATGGAGGAAACTCAAATAGCTTTATTGATAGAAGTAATAGAAGAGAGGATTACAACCCATTGGTCTGACCCAACGCCATCCTCCCAGCATGAAAGCCCTCTTCACCTCATGAAAATCTTAGATCACCCAACTATACAATGTTGCACAGAGAAACCAACAACACTTCTTTACAAAATACAAAATTCTAGCCTCCTGGATCTCTAGGATGAGGGATCCATATATAGATGTTTGCAGGTGGGTGAGTCAGCTTCTGGGATTTTGATTAGTGTCATCTCTCTGATAGTTCTTGGTTCCACTTGGAGATTCATGATCTCTTACTCATCCCTGGGTGAATTTAGAGAGGCAAGTGTCAAATGGGTAGTTTTTAGAAGGTTCTTTGGGTTTCCACCTAGCCAACTGCCTTTGCCATTTGTCTGCTCTCGCTCATCGCACCCCATAGAAGGGATTTTCAATATGCATCGCACTTTTTGCATGTGGCAGGTGAGATGCATTGCACCCTTAGCACTGAGTAGTCTGTATGGTCCAGTTTTGACCAGTTCTGAGTAGTTTTTCAGGGAGAACTTCTCGGAGATGATGTAATCAGCTGACCTTGCTCCTTTAGGGTATGAAACAACACTTTTAGGGACTTAGAAGCCTCGGTTTATGGACATATGTGATTGGGGTTGCAGTGCCTAAATATGTCTATAACATATGTGGAAACCAAGTTCCTCCATTCTGGATAGAAATCAAGAAAGAGGTGGAGAACCACATGTCATAACATAGACAGTGTGACGAAGTAGTCTTCTTTCATGAGGTGGTGCATTTGCAATTATACTTGAAATAGTTCGTGCTACGCCTAAGTGGGTGACTTTGTCTTCCTCAATTGCGTCAAATATATCTTTTGCTTTTACATTTCTGAGAGAAATGTTGGTTCCACCTTGTGCTGCCATACCCCATGGAAAACCCCAACCATTACAGTGAAACATGGGCATAGTCCAAAGGTAAACAAGCCTAAACTTCATTTCCCACATTAAAATGATATTGATTGTATTGATAAAGGCACCTCTGTGGCTATACACAACACCTTTAGGACTAGACGTGGTGCTTGATGTATAGTTTAATGTAATAGCATCCCATTCATATTCAGGCCAGTGAGTCTCAAAATTAGGATCTCGACTTGCCAAAAGCTTTTCATAGTCTAGAACACCTTCATGATCATCATTCAAAGATACTCTAGACTTGTCCAATTCATGAATCACAATCATTAATGGTAATTCCTTTTTCACCTGGGAAAGAATCCTTACTGCCGCTTTTGTAAATTCCAAGAATTGGTAATGCACAAAGACCACCTTAGCTTCTGAATGCCTCAAAATAAAAGACATTGTATGTGCATCATGTCTAATATTTAGAGTGTTGACCACTACCCCTGCCATTGGAACTCTTCCTCCAACATAACAGGGACTATAGTGTTCGATCGAGCATTGACGAGGTATTAGTTGTCGTTGACCGTGTTGTTCACCAAAATTTAATCTAAGGTTTGGGCATTTCAATTTTTCACAATGACATTTTAACGAAATAACCTCACTTGTTTCGAGGCACATTACGATGGACATGGTCATTTTATCCAAATTTTATTAAGTTTATTTGTTTTTCTACTCAAAGTTTTCTTTTGATGCATGTTCAGGGTCACTGTTTTCCTTTCATGCATGTTGTACGTGCCTTGCATGTAGTACCCTGCATGCAGCCAGTTCCAGATGTCTAATGGTTGTGCACAGGCGTCCTTCCTCTGGAGTAGAGCAGTAGAGCAGAGAGTGAGTTTCAGTTTCGAGCTAGTTTTAGGAGCAGAGCAGAAAGCGTCAGGAGCAAAGTAGGGAGTGAGTAGGGGTTTGCCAAGGTGGGTGGAGGTAATTTCTGCTCGTTTACCTCTAGTTTTGTGCATGTGGAGGTAATTTTTGCTCTCCTGGTATCTGGCTCTCCCTATTTCTTCTTGCATGCTTGTTTGATTGAGAGATGCATGTAGTTTTTGCTAGTGATAGTTGCAAGTAGATAGTGAGTAGATTGGTTCGTTATTCGATTTCTTGGGGGTTCTAGTTCACACAGCATGGTTCGTTCGATTGCTTGGAACTCAAATAGAAGCTACCCACCGACTGCAAGAAGTGGGAAGGTTTCTACTTTCTATCGGTTACACCACCATCTTTCTCATTAGGTCGTGGGAACAAGGAGGAAGGGGATCATGGTGTTTCAGTGCTGTTGAATGGGAACCTTTTTCTGTCACTGGGCCTTGTGGCTACCTTTAAGCCTCACACTAGTCTCTATGAGTCTTTTTTACTAACAGCTTTATTGTCCACCTTTGTTTTTTCTGTCCCCACGGAGGCCGCATAGCCCTCATCGATTGCGCCACAGGAGAAACCATCACCTTGCCTCAACTATGGCGGAGAATGAAATCACTTGCCGTTGGTTTGGCCGAACTGGGCATCAGAAAATCTGATGCCGTACTCCTCCTCTCGCCAAATTCAATTCATTTCCCCATAATTTGCATGGCAATTTTGTCCATCGGAGCCGTCATCACGAAATCAAATTTGCTAAATATGGCATCATAGATAGCGAAGTAGGCCAGGGACTTTGTGGTCATATTGGCCTTCACCATGCCAGCTTTGGTACCCAAATTGAAAGCCACCTAGTTGCGAATTCTACTAATTTCTTCTTCTTCTTCTAAATTAGGGTCACAAAACATCCAAAATTGCGTTTCTGCTGATGGAGAGATGGAATTGCACGCAGACCGTGGTTAAAGCTTGACAAATCTAAGCTGAGGTAATCCGAGTTCGATTCCACATCTTTGCGGCAATCCGAGCTTACTCGGGCAGAGGGATTTCTTGCATACTGGAAAAAGGACTCGGGCCAGAGACTCTGCCACCGTGTTGCCCTTCACCACGCCATATTTGTTATCGAATCCTGCCAAAACCATCTTCCTCTTCAGCTTCCTCGCAGCTCAAACTGGACTCCTTGAAGACCCGTTGCTTATTGCTCGGAAACTCTTCTTTATCTCACCACTAAGGGGGGAGACCTTAGACCTTAGAATAGGCAAATAACCTAAGGTACGTGGATATTTGGAGGATTCATTGAGAAACAAAATGGAGGTACGGGAAGCGAGGGAATGAGTGGAATTCATGTAATTGGTCTGATTGTATGAATTTCCTCGTTAGGATACGATTTTGGTCATTGAAAGGCATGGAAACGACCCCTGAGGGCCAAAGATGTACCCCTTGATGAGACTCTTTCGCTCATCGGATGAGCTCTAGCGCTCCGGGACAGGATTGTTAAAAACCCTGACTAACTTGGTTATGCCCTTGACAGTAAGAAACCCTTGCCCCTCCGTCTAATGGTTGCTACATCTCGACTCAGTGGCCTGGCTGGTAGTTTTCTTTCCATCATAAGCGAGCCAATTTGCTTGCAGGGTGAGAGAGGGACGGGGCTTGATCCAAACCTTGACCGACTTATTTTGTTGCTTTATTCATCTGGGACTACTGGAATGTCCAAGGGGGTCATCTCCATGCACAGAAATGTCATCTCTATGGTTTTTATTTTCCTGCGCGTGCAGTGAGGGCTTTCTATTATTTCTTTCTCTAGGTTGGGTTTGTTTTCGATGGTACAAAGGAAGAATGAAACGAAGTGAGAGGCCGCATTAGGGGGGCAGGAGACACTACCTTGATACAATCCACGTGCCTCGACTGCCTTGAATCATTTCTTCAGGACAGTTTTAGAAAGACTCTAGAAGGAGATTCGATCATTTGGATGGATTCAAGTGAGTTGGTTAGCTAGGAGGTAGACACATTGGACATACAAAAGAGACATAGGTAAAGACATTGGGTATGCAAGAAGGATGAGAGGCAGGCAGGTGGTAAAATTGTGGGCCCACGGTATTTTACATGTTTGAAATATATTTTTGTATTATACATTTTTTTTTCATGTGTTACAAGTGTTTGTTTAAAAGCTCTATCTTTAGCTTAATACGTTATAGTTTGTTTTTGTTTTTATGCATTACAGTTTCAGAGGAGTGAACTGCTACAACTTTTGATGTCCAGTTTAATTTGACAGCCTTTGAAGTTCATCTTTATTTGACAGGTATTTTTGGGCTTGCGGTTCAGCATTGTTTAGGATTTCCCTGCATCATTTTCGCACCGTTTTGGATCACTTTGCACTTCAATTAGTGATCTCTTGCAAACCCCAATATTGTGGTATGCATCATTCTTTTATGTGGGAAATGATGACCATTCTTGGTCCTCTCGTACTAGGGCTATGGGTATATAGTTATGTAAATTGCACATTCAGGAAAAGGTCACTAGGTTTTGACAATAATTGTCACTCCATCACCATTTTTTCATTTTAGTGTGGTTTTTCATGTATTTTTTAATCATGATATTTCATTTTTAATGAGAATAAATAACAGTTTCAACTTCGATGCTGCAAATATTCTTGCCCCTAGATTATAATGTCTTTGATCTATCCTTGAGCTCAAGGTAGCTGTCAGAATGAATGACCCCTAAATCACAAGTGTCAAACCATCCATTTTCAAATGCTTTGGCCGTAGCTTCAGCATTTTTGAAGTATTCGTTCATGACTATGCCGCCCTTGATCATGACTTCACCAATTGTAGTATTGTCATGAAGAACACTGTAAATTGTGCTGGGATTCTTGACATCATGTTTAGAAACCCCCAAGTGAGGAACCCCTTGCCGGGTCTTCAGCTTGAATTGATCCTCTGATGGAAGCTTACCCCATTCAGGCTTCCAAACACATGAGGTTATGGGACCATAGGTTTCTGTGAGGCCATATATGTGTGTTATGTGGAAACTGAGTTCTTCCATTCTGGATAGCAATTGGGAAGGGGGTGGAGAACGACCTGTCATAACATAGACAATGTGAAGAAGTGGTCTTCTTTCATGAGGTGGTGCATTTGCAATGATACTTAATACAGTTTGTGCTACACCTAAGTGGGCGACTTTGTGTTCCTCAATTGCGTCAAATATATCATTTGCTTTTATATTTCTAAGCCAAATGCTAGTTCCACCTTGTGCTGCCATACCCCATGGAAAACCCCAACCATTACGGTGAAACTTGGGTATAGTCCAAAGGTAAACAGGCCTAAACTTCATTTCCCACATTAAAATGGTACTGATTGTATTGATAAAGGCACCTCTGTGGCTGTACAGAACACCTTTAGGACTAGACATGGTGCCTGATGTATAGTTTAATGTAATAGCATCCCATTCATCTTCAGGCCAGCGAGTCTCAAAATTAGGATCTCGACTTGCCAAAATATTTTCATAGTCTAGGACACCTTCATGATCATCATTCAAAGATACTCTATACTTGTCGAATTCATGAATCACAATCATTAATGGTAATTCCTTTTTCACCTGTGAAAGAATCCTTACTGCCTCTTTTGTAGCTTCCAAGAATTGGTAATGCACAAAGACCACCTTAGCTTCTGAATGCCTCAAAATAAAAGACATTGTATGTGCATCATGTATAATATTTAAAGGGTTGACCACTGCCCCTGCCATTGGAACTCCGAAATGCATTTCATATGTTGCTAGGACATTTTGAGCTACTACAGCTGTTAGCATCCTATACCAATAGGTTTTCATCTCTCATGATTGACAGTGGAAGTGCCAAAAATGTTCACCTTCCATGCTGCTAAGGTTCCATTTTTGTGAAAGAAGCAGACAATTTAAAAAATGTAAAGAGGGTATGCCTTAAAAGAAAAATCAAAGGGCAAGAAAATGAATTGGTCAATGAAAAAATAAAAGAAATGAACCCCAAACAAAGACCATGAAAGTGGCTAGTCCAAATTGCCACTACTATTTTGATGGGTGGTCCAAACAGCTCAAGTTGGGCCTCACCATGTTTTAAATTGCATGTTGTAGACTAGAGAGGAAGTACCTGTTCAAACAGCTCAAGCTTGACAAATGACTAGGTGGATAGAGAAAGAAAGGAGCCCAACTGCTAAATCTGGGCCCTTGGAAGTCATAAGGGTAGACTTAGACAGGAGGGCAGCAAAAAGAAAAGAGAATTATTAGGGTTTGCAAGGCTAAGTGCACCCATACAAAGGAAGAAAAAATGTTAGGCATAATAGGTAGGGTAGGCAGTTGAAGGTTGCAGAAAGCAAGATCCAAGCATATCACTTGGAATAAATCACAATGATGTCATTAGCAGGAAAAAGGCAAGAGCAGTGGCCTATTTGGCAAACTACTAAACCATCACTAACTTCCCCCTTCCCTTCAAAGTTTTTTATTAACTTCCCCATGAGCACTACAGGATCTGCTTGATCAGTCCTCCTTACACTCTTCATTTATACAAATTTCATATCAGATGTGACTTCTCTCTTTGAAAAGGAGCCACATTTCTTGTGTAAAAATTCTTTTCATTTTGATCTACACCCTAACTAAGCTTGTTTCCTAAAAACTTAGTTTCTATCACTTCCCATTCATATTCCCCTACAATACTAACTGCTAACTGTATCTACACTAAATCCCCTATGTTCCCCTTTTCCCCTACTATTATAACACCATGGTGTATAAACCCTAAACAATGTATAAATATCCCCCCTTTAGCATTATAGCTAAATAGTATCTCTATGGGAGACATTAGTCCACCAGGGACTATAGTCAACCCTGTTTTGGGAATTACTCTAACCCCTGGTTAGACTAATAGCTCACCCTTAACCCTCATTTACCCATTGCCCTAAAAAAATTCATGAGAAACCCCTTTCCCCCCTCTCAAACCTAAGTCTAACTATTTGTTGACCCCCCGACAGATTAACCCATACTCCAACAAACCCACAAAAGCCCCTTAACCAAAGTCTAAAACCCCGAAGTATTAAATTGAATATTTTAATGTGCCGGCAGGTCCCCCCCAACCTGCACGATGGGTCGAAACCCCCACCAACCCTTGATCTCCCGCCCCCTTTGATCCAACGATGGGCGGGCATTGTGAGATTTGAAGCCGTCACCCTTTAACGTCCGGGGAGAGGGCGGTTTTCCCCCCCGTACACGGGACGCGTGGCAAGCGGCGGGGGTGTTCGGAGCCCCCCTCCCTGATACCGCCTTCTCCCAAAAGCGGTGCGGGGAGACCGCTTACCACTCTCCCCGATACTGCCCCTCTGCTGTCATGTCGGTCCTACGTCACCATGACATCGTGCCACCCGCACCCGCCCTCATGCCTCGTGGCCCTCCAGGTCACCTTGCCACCCCGCACCACCCGCCACCGTGTCCCGCCACGGTGGCCTCCAGCTCAGCACCCACGTCACCCTTCGTACCGGGGCCCGCCCTGACGTCATCGGCGGAAAAGCGCCAATGACCCGCTTTTTCCAAAATTATCGTTAAAAACGCGCCAAGGGGCCATTTTATGTCATTTTCACGCGAAAAAGACAGAGAGCCGTTGTGAGCTGTGCGCTGCGAAGTTTGCCTCCAAAACGCCAAATTCAAGGCTCCGAACACCATTATTCGCCAATCCAGCTGTGATTCTGCACCCACTGTTCAACCTGAAGGTTTTCCGCACCATTTATCCAAGTATTCACCGCAATTCTCTTATTTTGCCCCTATTCATGCTGTTTCACTGCAAATTCTCCATTGAACACCTGTTAAATCCCAAATTGAAGATTGTCTCCTAGTTAGTTTTGAGATAAAGCAACCTACATTGCCCCCTGTTCTGAAAATTTGAGATTGAAATGATAATTCACGGTCTAAATTTACAAATTCGTCCTCAAGCTGCCCGACATTGTTCCCTTTTGCCGAGTGCATGCCCAAAATGTTGCATTTCACCAATTTAAATCCTGCCCACCCTCTGCATTTCATCTCCAATATTCACCATTCCTGTGAATTTACCAAAGAACAGTAGAGACAAGTCTGCCTAGCCTGCCTATTCCACCTTGAAGAAAATTTCTAGCATTGTCTACATTGAGTCTGCCACTTGAGCTTTGAGGAACCTTGCAAACCATTGCACTTACCTTGTTCCATTCACAAACTACATAATGGCTGCTCCTGCACCCACAGCTCTCAGTGTTGCCCCCATGAATCCACCAAATAAAGAGCTGGAGTCCCTGCCTCTTGCTGACAGGGACTACCTCATCCAAGACTTTGTGGGTGATAGAGACCACTTGCAGACCTTCAGGGAATTGAGAGATGACTATCTGAATGGAAAGGACACATATGGGATATGGGAATCAAACCTGCCATATTACTTTCTCCCATCTGTGAACATTTTTCCAGAGATTATTCGCCTATGTGTTGAGAATTATGATGCAAATCACAAAGCTGTCAAGACTCCATCTGGGAGCATCCTCTTTCACATTAATGCTGAGTCCATCAACAAGATGCTCAACTTCAAACAAACTCAGCTGTTGTTCCCTTTCTCCATGAACTATATGCTGGATACAGGTGCCAAGATGACCACTGATGACAGGCAAAAGATCACCCAGACATTTATGAGGCCTGACCGCCAGCCCACAGGGCCACCTCCCTACTTATATGTCTATTTTACTGATGTAGGCAAACTTCTACTGGACATGATTTCATATGTGTTGGGCTATAAAACCAGTGAATTTGTTGATGAGACAGTGCTGGTATTACTAGCTGCTTATAGCCCAGGCCAACCTCCTGCCTACAAATATAATTTTGCTAAGTTCATAGCCAACAAGATACATGAGCAGCTTTTCAAAGTAGACAGGGAGGGCATCTTCAAGTATTCATCTTATATCTACCACCTTTTCATGTATTACCAGTCTGAGGCTTTTCCATGCCACATTAAAAAGCTGGATTCTAAAGGAGAAAGAAGATCTGTTATCTTCTAGACATTTGTCTTCCACCAAGTGCAAAATTCACCATATTCATATTGTGAATTCATTGATCGATTTGTTTACCCAGTCTCTTGTTTGTTGATGAGGTCCCCTCCTCCCAGAATGTCATTTGAAATACAGAAAATCCTGCAGCTCTCCAACAATTATAAAATAGGTGATTGGTACCTATACCAGGATCATACAGTCATCAGAATCTATGGCTGTGAGCTCTGTCCATACAGGCTCCCAAAATATGTGCCCATGAGACTGTTTTCCTTGGAGTATTATAGGTAGCTTATTCAATCTGACCTCACTCACTTTCACAGCTCCAAAAAGAAAGCCCATCTCAAGTTCAAGCACCGCCTGGGCCCCTTCATCATGAATAAAAAAGAGGGATGGCAAGATGCTGAGCTAATCCTCAAAGACAAGTACATGCTCTCAAAAAGCTTCCGGTGGATCCCTTATGACCCTGAAGGCTTCATCTGTGCCAGGAGGTTTAAGTACAGGCTGTTAGGCTATGAGCATTGCAAGTATCCACATATTGAACAGTATGCCAATCAGCAAGAATGGCTGCAAGACACTTTAATTGAAAAATTAACTGAAGAAGAGACAATGCAAAAGAATGTCAAGGATTTGGAAAAAACTCTTGACTTGGATTCTGTGCAGTAGGTAATCTTCAAGCAACCAAATCCAGTGGGAGAAGGGACCTCGGCCACAACAACTGCACCAACCACACAGGCACCTTCTACAACATCACCATTTACAGATAAAGGTAAGGGGATAATGGGTGCTGAAGAAGAAACAGTAAAAGAACAGCCTGCCTCCTCAATTGGGCAGCAACAAGAGCAGACCCCTCCACCACAAACTGAGCCACCAGCAGCACCAATCTTGCAGACTCCAGCACACGAGGAGAGGGGTATGAAAAGAGACAGAGAAGAGTCCACTCCTGTAAGTGGATCCTCCCAGCAACCTGAGGCCAAGAGGCAAAGGGTTGATTCCCTAGAGATAGAAGAAATCAGTGAAGAAGTCCTGGACAGCCCAAGAAAAGATGGGGAAGGCAGCCAGCAAACAGGTGCAAGCTCCTTTCAGCAGGAGCAGGGATCATAGCTTGGCTTCGAGGTGTCATCCTCCACTCAGCAGAGCAAGAAGCCTACAAGCACTAGGGCTTCTTTCAAACAAATAAAGGCACAAAACGACTTGCTGAGAATTGAAGTGTACAAACAGTTTCTGAAAGCAACACCAGCCAAGCAAGAAAGGCTAATGTCTGTCTATGAAATTCAAGAGGAGAAAATGATCCTCAGCCACTTCAAACCTAAGGTGCCGCAACCCAAATCAGCTACAGATTATGTAAGAACAAGGGTGGAGGTCATGGCAAAGGAAATTCACCCCATGGACCAAATAGAACTCCACAAGCAAACTGGAGAAATGGTCTATGCCACCTTGGCGGACAGGGCAACAATGGCCCATGAATTAAAAGAATCACTGAAAAATACCAACATTCAGTTGGATTTTGAGAGAATGTCCTCCATGGCCAAGGAGAACAGAATTAAATCACTGGAGGACATCATCATCGACCTAGGACATGATCCTCAGGATCCAAAGGGTGTAAAGGCCCTCCTGAAGAAAAAAGAATATGATCTTAATGCATTAAAGAAAAGGTTAAAGCTGCTGCCCACCGAGCACCCTCAAACAGCAGAATTACAGAAGGAAAAGGAGGCCGATGAGCAGCTGGATCTCATAATGCATCTCAACCAGAAGGTCCTTGATTTGAAGAAGGAACTTGAAGGAGCACTACAAGATAAGCAGGGAGAATCCACATCCCAAGCTCCTCCAACTACTTCAACCACTGCAACAACTACAGAGGCAGCAGTAGCCCCTGTAACTACTACAACAACAACAGAAGCAGCAGCAACAACCACAGCCCCAGAGTCCAGTTTAAACATGGAAGATTTGACTAAGGCTATTAAAGAAATGGAGGTCTAGGCTACTGAGATAAAACAAGCCAAGGAAAAGTTGGCAGAGCTAGAGGCCAAATATGATAAATCAAAGATGACTGTGGCAGAACAAGGTAGGGAAATAAAGGCCCTCAAAGAGAAGATAAAGACCTTGGAGAAAGAGCTCAAACTAGAAAGTGCTTTGGCAGAAATAAAAAGAATTCTATGGGCCCGAATTGACCAATCCATCACTAGACAATGGAAGTCAATTAAGACTGTGCATGAGCAAATGGATTTAATTGGCCAAGCACAGATAGAGATTCAGAAGGCCAGAACAGTGCTGGGAAACAGGCCTGAGCAGGCCAATAGAATGATAGATTTTTTGAACAAACAAACAAAGGAGGAACTGGCAGCCATCAACATTGTCAACAGAACAGAGGCTGTCCTTATAGCTAAAAAGGTACTAACTCTCAGGAACTTTGTACCAACTGTGGAGAGAAAATGCTATGAAATACAGGCTAAGGTGGATGAGTACAAGCTCAAAATAGGAGCACTGCAAGCAAAGGGACTGCCCAGCCTACTAAACAGCACAGGAAGACTGCTCCCCCATGAGCAATATGCCAACAGGATGTCAACCTTTGTTGAAAATCAAATCACTGCATCTGGCAGTACTTCTGAGGAAGCAGGGCCTCCAATAGGGCAGGGCCTTCTGGACAAACTTGAAAATCTGTTTTTTATTGAAAATGAAATCCACCACCTTTTTGAGGTTCCTCCAAATTTTTATAGATATACAGAGGCAGATGAAACTTTGGTGAAGATTCGAAGACACAAAATGCCAAAGGAGGATTGGTGGCAGGAAATGCTTCAAATTTTTACACAATAGCCTCAGTTTCTCGGTCATTGCTAGCTCCAACTCAACAAAATTCAAACGGCAGAATAAAGACAGCATTTAAGGCAGTCGAAAGGTGACTCAACAAAAGAAAGCGGCAGCAAGCAAAAGATAAGAAATACGCAAGTTTTGGGTAGCGCATCTTCAGCCAACTCCAACGCTAACAAAGTCAACATTTTCTGACTATTTTGGACAACTATTATAGCCAGAAGTTACTACAGCATTTATTTTCTCAGCTACAATGCTCCAAGAGTTGGCACGACATTAATGAAACATTTACTCATCAGCTAGATATTTTCTCATGTAAATTATGTATATATACCTCCCCTGGCAACGTATGAGGGGTTGGTGATTTTCGTTCTGAGGCAAATGTATTGTATATTTTCAGATTATCTAATGCAAAAGGCTGGAAAAGCTCAGTGATTTCCTGAATGTTTGATGTCTTGATGATGCTATGCGTGCTGTTGCAGAATTCCTGTGCTGTCTGATGGAACAATAAGTTTTTCTCAATCTATGTTTTGTCTTCTTATGTTTATTAAATCATACACATGTCTCACTAATCTAGCAGTAGAGAAAAGGAATAGTACAGGAAATGTTTTGTTACACCTGGTGCTCAATCTTTATTGCTGAAAATGTTTTCTTCGGAATTGATCATGAACATGAATTCTTAATTGCTCATGTTTTCATTAATTCTATAAATATGATTGTTATGTAGAAATTCTTCACTGCTTCTAAATAACATTCTCACTGTTTCTCCATAATAGTTTGTTGAAAGATTCTTAATTGCCTTTCATAGCCTGGTTACATTACACTTAATCACAGATTCAAAGAATTGTTTCTCAGACAACTATCTGGCTCTGCAGCATCACTACTGTATCAACACAGACATTTAAAACAAATTAAGCACCACTGACTCCATGCCCAATGGCCTAGAACACCCTGGTAAGCACATATATAACTTGACCGAAATCATCATCCAACAAATTCCAAAAACAAAACCTTGAGCATCATAACTAGCCTAAAACATTACACAAACAAAGTTAAATCATAAAGAGAGAGCCCTCTCTGGTCATAGGTAGGCTAGAACTTGTGACCCAAAGATTGGTTAGTGGTTACCTCGGACGTATTCCCTTGGGAGTCAAAGGGAACAACCTGAGTGATAACATAATTGGCGACTCCGCTGGGGACGAGCGTATTTTTCAGCTGCTGTCTGTTTTTAGACAGTGGTTCCAAAAGCTTAAGCAGTCCCTTAAAATAGTTCTAAAAAATATCCTAAAAAACACCAAAAACAAGTTCAGAAGCTGGCTCCTAAGAAGAGAACTAGGCACACCAGGTCAAATCCTGACCCAAATCCCCCACCTGTTTTCGAGAATCCAAATTTGATCCATAAAACTCATAGGAACCAGAAGGAACCAGAACAATCTCCTGAAACTAGCCCTGAGGCAGGGCAGCAAAGTTTTATTCCAACCCCTGTTAAGCCATCTGTTCACCTCCATACAACTCATTCCTCCCCCTCTTCATCATCCACTTCACAAAACATATTGTCTACAACCAACATACAAACTGTTGTTGCTGTCCCTGTTGTTCCAGTTGTCCCACTTATCCCACCAAATATGGCTAATCGTTATGCACCCCTTCAGTTGCCTGGCAATCCTGGGGCCATGCCTCAGGATTACCAAGGCAAAATCACTTATTTTGATGGAACCAGTACGTACACTGCCTTACAGCATACTAATAAAATGCAAGACTACTTTGAGAACTATGAGATAGATGATGATGATGTAAGGATGAGAATTTTTGTCCAAAGTCTGATAGGTGAAGTAAGAACCTGGTTCAGGGCACTGACCCCAAATTCTATAGCTGATTCGGGTGCCCTTTACCAGTCCTTCTTAAACCGATGGGAAAAGAAAAAGGACCCTCTTCACATTTTATCTGAATATGACACCATAAAAAGAGGCCCACAAGAAACTGTCTTGGACTATTGCACTAGATTCAACACTATTTATAATGCCATTCCTCAAAATCTTAGACCTCCACCTGATTTAGCGTTGATTAAATTCCCTGATGGATTTGATGCTGATATGGCATATTAGCTAAGAGAAAGATCCCCTACAACTCTGGCAGACATGCAAAACATAGCTGTTAGTGTAGAGGCAAATCTAATTCCCAAAAGAAACCGGGCAAGGACTGAAAGAAGAACTACTTTCAAAGAAGAAACCTCATCATTTGAGCAAAAGCTAGATGCAATCATTAAAGGGATGGATAGACTTGGAGATAGGGTGGAAACCATAGAAAGAAAATCATCATGGGAAGGTCAAGCAAGCAATATTAGAAATCCAAACTTCAGAAAGAATCAAAATACTAATGTTGGAAGGACTGATCCTGACCAGCATGTCAGACCCCCTTTCCAAGAGAATTATGCTGAGGCTTCAACATCTAGTGAACCTAGTGAAGATCCTCACATCAATCTAATGGGTTTGGACAGTGAAAATCAAAACTTTTTGACACAAGAAGACCAAGAGGTTTACAATGACAGTCAATTCCACACTAAGTCGGGAGAATCTTTCGATTTTAAAGAAGGATATGATGCAGCTGTGTATGAGGTGCACAAACAGTACAAACTAAGGAGTAGAACAATAGATGTACCTACACCCCTCAAACCAAAGGATAATAAGCAACCAAAAAAGATCAATGAAAATACTACTCTCCCCAAATCAGCTGACAGCTCAAACTCACCTGCCACAGAAGTAACTGTGGAGGACATTTCAGAGCAACAGTCCTCTCAAAATCAGCCAGGTTTGCCCCATCAATCAAAGACAAAGGAAGACACTCCCCTAGGAAACAAACATGGCACCAGTTTCACTCAAAATGGACCTAACTATGAGCAGGAGACACCTGATAACTCAGCTGAAAAGGAAAAATCTGTTGCACTAAATGCCAAAATTCAAATGGAAAAACCTTTCAACTTGGAAACAGAAATAAGCAAGCTAAAGATATCAGTTCCTCTTTCGGAATTAGCCAAACATGACCTATACAGACAGCAAATCAATAAATCACTCCAAATATCAGACAATAAAGATGTTGTGAACGTCCTAGATGACCAACCAGAATTGCTGTTTGGGCCTGAGGTTAATGGAAAAACAGAAAATGGAGGGGTACCACCCTTTTATGTCAGTCTAAACATTCATGATAAGGTCCTACATAATGCAATGTTCGATTCCAGGGCCTCACATAACTTAATGCCCAAATCTGTGATGGAAAAACTTGACTTAGATGTCACAAGACCTTACAAAGATCTGTTCTCATTTGAATCAAGCCAAGTTAGGTGTTTAGGCCTGATTAAAGACTTATGTGTCTCCCTGGTTCAATACCCAACCAAAACTATCTTGATGGATGTAGTGGTAGCTGACATACCCCCTAAGTATGGCATGCTTTTGTCTAGATCCTGGGGGGCCAAACTTCAAGGATCTCTGCAATTAGATATGTCCTATGCAACTATTTCAGTATTTGGGCAGGCAAAGAGATTATACCGGGAAACTCTGATGAAATATGTGGTAAGCAGTCAAGAGAAGCCCCAAAACTTCCCAATCTATTCGATACACTCAGACATGGATTCATTTATCCTCTACAATGCTGACATCTGTCACAAAGCTTATTCTGACCTATTAATGACAGTACAGACCGAGGAGTCAGATGAAAAATGTACTTTCAAAGACCAAGGGACTGTGGGAATAGCTGATGAGAAGGCAAAGGAACAGGATACACCAAGTGATTCGCAAGAAACCAACCTACCCATCATCCAACTTTCTAATGATCCCAATTCAAATCTTGATCATGAAACTTTATGGTATCTAGAATTTGACGGCTCTGTAAACAAGCTAGGAGCTGGGGCAGGAGTATGGATCCACAATATGCACAATGACCAAGCTGAGGGCCATGCATATAGACTAAACTTTCGATGCACAAACAACATGGCTGAATATGAAGCCCTCCTGCTAAGTCTGAAACTCATAAAAAACCTAGGTGCAACCAAAATCTCAATCTTCGGAGATTCAGATCTGGTCATACAACAGATGAAGGGAAATTTCACCACAAATGATCTAAGGTTGAAAGCATACAAGGGGGCAGCTATCCAAGTACTTCAGAGCTTCTCACAATCACAGTTGACTAAAATTTCCAGAGAACTTAATCTACATGCTATCAGCTTGGCAACCTTTGCCAGCACTTGTAAGTTGCCTTTCAAAACCAATCATACATTTACTGCTGAAATCAAACACAGACCTTCAGTTCCAGATAACATCAAGAATTGGCAAGTCTTTGAGAGTAACAAAGAGATAAAAAACTTTCTCACTTTAAAGGAAGAATTTTCTGGGATGAATATTGACACTAGCACTAAAGATGACCAACCACAGTTATGCACAATTACACAGAAAATATCAGCTGAAACAGCTGATTTAGTTTTGCATCCTACCACCTTTGACAAAGAAACTATACAGGAGCTGAAACAATCAGATGAAGAAGAAATGGTTGAAGCAGAAGATGAGGTAATTGAGCTGAAATATATTTTTCTGCCCATAGGACTAACCCATTTGGAGGATCTGTTCGATTCGAATTACATCTCAAGAAAACCAAAAATGCAACCATTGAATGCTGAAATAGAAGATTGTAACATTGGGACTCATGAAAATCCCAAAATGGTCAAATTATCCAAAGCATTATCACCTGAGCAAAAACTGAAATACATTGAGTTATTTAAAGAGTTTCAAGATGTCTTTGCCTGGAGTTATGAGGACCTTAAATCCTATGACACATTAGTTATCCAACACACTATCCCTCTAAAAGAAAATCAAAAACCTTTCAAACAGAAGCTTAGGAGAGTTAATCCAGTTCTACTCCCCCTCATTGAAAAAGAGGTCAAACGTATGTATGAAGCTGGAATCATTGCCCTAATCAGATTCTTGAAGTGGATTTTAAACCTAGTGCCTACTAGGAAAAAGACAGGGGAAATTCGGCTGTGTGTTGACCTAAGAAATTTGAACAAAGTATCTCTCAAAGACCATTACCCCTTACCAAAAATGGATCATATCTTGCAAAGGGTAGTGGGAGCTGCTAGGATCTCTTTACTAGATGGTTTCTCACGATTCAATCAAATTCTAGTACACCCGAATGATCAAGACAAAACCGCCTTTACAACACCTTGGGGAACATTCAAATATGTCAAAATGCCGTTTGGACTCAAAAATGCAGGGGCCACATTCCAAAGGGCAATGGATATTTCCTTTGCTAAAGAAATTCATGACTTCCTAGTAGTCTATCTCGATGATTTAACTTCCTTTTCAAAATCAGATCAAGAACACTTAGAACACTTGAGGCAGGTTTTCACAATTTGTAGAAAGTATGGCATATCATTGAACCCAAAGAAGTCACTATTTGGGCTGGAAGAAGCTAAACTCCTGGGGCATATAATCTCAAAAGATGGAATTAGGATTGACCCGGATAGAATTCAAGCTATCCTACAAGTACCACATCCAAGAAACATCAAAGAACTACAAAGCTTTCTAGGAAAGATCAACTTCCTGAGGAGATTCATTCCCAACCTGGCTGAACTCAGTAGACTGCTAAACAATATGCTGAGAAAAGATTCCAAGTTCAAATGGACTATGGAAGCTAAACAAGCCTTTGAGGATATCAAAAGAGCGTTGACAAACACACCAGTCCTCACAAGCCCTAGATTTGATCAAGATTTCCTTATTTTTTCCTTTGCTTCTGAGCATACTATTGCTGCTGTTCTACTACAAAATGATGACCAAGGCTGTGAAAAACCCATTTCATTTTTTAGTAGAGCCCTTAGGGATGCTCCTTTGAAATATCAGATCATGGAAAAACAAGCCTATGCCTTGGTAAAAGCCATCAAGGAATTCAGAATTTATATCCTTTATTCTCATATAATTGCCTATGTTCCTAACGCAGTGGTCAAAGATATTCTAACCCAAGAAGGAATTGAAGGCCAGAGGGGCAAATGGATTGCCAATATCTTAGAATATGACATTGAGATTAAACCTACCAAATTGATAAAAGGACAAGGCCTAGCCAAACTAATGACTGAAACCAATTTTCAAGCCCTTGACATTAATGAACTGGACGACGAACATGAGATGGCGACTCCACAGATCAACCAAGCCTTTATGCAATCTCCCTGGTATACTGATATATGTTTTGTATTATTAAACCTGCAAGCTCCTCCAGGGTTGTCCAGAACCAAGAAAAGATTCTTGAAAATGAAAGCATCAAAGTTTTGTATTATTGACAATGTTTTATTTTGGAGAAATCATGAAGGAATCTTACTCAATTGCTTAACAATAGAAGAAACTGACAATGTACTCAAAGAACTTCATGCAGGTGACTGTGGAGGACACTTATACTGGAAATCTACAGCTGATAAAATCCTAAGGGCTGGATTTTATTGGCCCTCCTTGTTTGCTGATGTAAAGAAATTTGTAATGTCCTGCCACAAATGCCAAATTTTTGAGGGCAAGAGGAAGCTGCTGCCTTTACCACTCAAACCAGTTTCAACTGAGAGACCATTCCAGCAATGGGGTTTAGACTTCATTGGTGAAATTCACCCTTCATCCTCTGGCCAGCATAGGTGGATTCTCACTGCCACAGATTATTTTACCAAATGGATAGAGGCCATCCCTTGTAGGCAAGCCAATGACTCCATTATTATACAATTTCTAGAAACCAACATCTTGTCCGGATTTGGCTGTCCAGACAAAATCATCACAGACAATGCTGCAGCTTTCAAGTCCAAGAAAATGATCAATATTTGTCACAAATATCACATCACCCTAGGTCTTTCCACTGCCTATTATCCTCAAGGAAATGGCCTAGCTGAATCTTCCAATAAAAGTCTCATCAACATCATTAAAAAAGTTTTGGAAGAAAACAAAAAGAATTGGCATAAGAAGCTGGTAAATGCACTGTGGGCAGATAGATTGACCACCAAGAGATCAATTGGCATGAGTCCATATGGACTGGTTTATGGGCTAGAAGCAAAGTTTCCTACATCTTTAGGAATTACTGTGATTAAGTTGCTGCAATAAATACAAGCTGAGCCCAATGACATTCAGAGAAGGATTAATCAAACAATTCATTTACAACAAACAAGAGAAGAAGTCTATCAAAGTGCCCAAGTTATACAAGAAAAGCTTAAAAGAATATTTGACAAAAGAACCAAAGCTGAAGATTTCTTTATAGGAAATAAAGTGTTAACATGGGATTCCAGAAGGGAAGACAAAGGCAAACATGGTAAGTTTGATTTTTTATGGAAGGGACCCTATGTCATCTATGCTATACAAGGAAACAACACTTACTTTCTAAGAAGTCTGGATGGCTAAAACACCGAGGAAGGCCCAGTTAATGGGAGAATGCTCAAGCATTATTTGGACTCCCTTTGATCAAACACTGAACCGACATATATTGTACATAAATATTTGTATTTCCAGTATTTTCAATTACAGCAGATAAATAAAGCAGCGAGTGCATCATATTTTGAGAAGACCAGGATAATACACTATGTTCTTTTTTGGAAAATGTTGATCCTGGCATTTGGGCAGCAAGGAAAACACAAGGTAGTTATCAAGTCATGAAGAGAAAGTTTGAGAAACAGGTAAAAAACAGATCTGCAAATTCACAGCAAATCAGCTTACTGGGTGCTGCCTGCAACTATTTAGGGTCCTAACCATTGGTCTCCAACAACACAGAAATTCAGCCAGCAGCAGGGGAGCAGAAATTCAGGCAATCTGACCTGTTGTTCTTGGCTTTTCACCTGGAAAAGCCATCCCCAAGTGGAGCCACTTTTAGCATCCTATACCAATAGGTTTTCATCTCTCATGATTGACAGTGGAAGTGCCAAAAATGTTCACCTTCCATGCTGCTAAGGTTCCATTTTTGTGAAAGAAGCAGACAATTTAAAAAATCTAAAGAGGGTATGCCTTAAAAGAAAAATCAAAGGGCAAGAAAATGAATTGGTCAATGAAAAAATAAAAGAAATGAACCCCAAACAAATACCATGAAAGTGGCTAGTCCAAATTGCCACTACTATTTTGATGGGTGGTCCAAACAGCTCAAGCTGGGCCTCACCATGTTTTAAATTGCATGTTGTAGACTAGAGAGGAAGTACCTGTTCAAACAGCTCAAGCTTGACAGATGATTAGGTGGATAGAGAAAGAAAGGAGCCCAACTGCTAAATCTGGGCCCTTGGAAGTCATAAGGGTAGACTTAGATAGGAGGGCAGCAAAAAGAAAAGAGAATTATCAGGGTTTGCAAGGCTAAGTGCACCCATACAAAGGAAGAAAAAATGTTATGCATAATAGGCAGGGTAGGCAGTTGAAGGTTGCAGAAAGCAAGATCCAAGCATATCACTTGGAATAAATCACAATGATGTCATCAGCAGGAAAAAGGCAAGAGCAGTGGCCTATTTGGCAAACTACTAAACCATCACTAACTTCCCCCTTCCCCTTCAAAGTTTTTTACTAACTTCCCCGTGAGCACTTCAGGATCTGCCTGATCAGTCCTCCTTACACTCTTCATTTATACAAATTTCATGTCAGATGTGACTTCTCTTTTTGAAAAGGAGCCACATTTCTTGTGTAAAAATTCTTTTCATTTTGATCTACTCCCTAACTAAGCTTGTTTCCTAAAAACTTAGTTTCTATCACTTCCCATTCATATTCCCCTACAATACTAACTGCTAACTGTATCTACACTAAATCCCCTATGTTCCCCTTTTCCCCTACTATTATAACACCATGGTGTATAAACCCCAAACAATGTATAAATATCCCCCCTTTAGCATTATAGCTAAATAGTATCTCTATGGGAGACATTAGTCCACCAGGGAATATAGTCAACCCTGTTTTGAGAATTACTCTAACCCCTGGTTAGACTAATAGCTCACCCTTAACCCTCATTTACCCATTGCCCTAAAAAATTTCATGAGAAACCCCTTTCCCCCCTCTCAAACCTAAGTCTAACTATTTTTGTTGACCCACCGACAGATTAACCCATACTCCAACAAACCCACAAAAACCCCTTAACCAAAGTCTAAAACCACGAAGTATTAAATTGAATATTTTAATGTGTCGGCTGGTCCCCCCGAACTTGCACGATGGGTCGGAACCCCCGCCAACCCTTGATCTCCTGCCCCCTTTTATCCAATGGTGGGCGGGCATTGTGAGATTTGAATCTGCTGCCCTTTAACATCCGCGGAGAGGGCGGTTTTCCCCCCCGTACATGGGACGCGTGGCAAGCGGCGGGGGTGTTCGGAGCCCCCCTCCCCGATACCGCCTTCTCCCAAAAGCGGTGCGGGGATACCGCTTAGCATTCTCCCCGATACCGCCCCTCCACTGTCACGTCAGTCCTACGTCACCATGACGTCGTGCCACCCGCACCCGCCCTCATGCCTCGTGGCCCTCCAGGTCACCTTGCCACCCCGCACCACCCGCCACCGTGTCCCGCCACGCTGGCCTCCAGCTCAGCGCCCACGTCACCCTCCGTACCGGGGCCCGCCCTGACGTCATGCTGACGTCATCGGCGGAAAAGCGCCAATGACCCGCTTTTTCCAAAATTATCGTTAAAAACGCGCCAAGGGGTCGTTTTATGTCATTTTCACGCGAAAAAGACAGAGAACCGTTGTGAGCTATGCGCTGCGAAGTTTGCCTCCAAACCGCCAAATTCAAGGCTCCGAACGCCATTATTCGCCAATCCAGCTGTGATTCTGCACCCACTGTTCAACTCGAAGGTTTTCCGCACCATTTATCCAGGTATTCACCGCAATTCTCTTATTTTGCGCCTGTTCATGCCGTTTCACTGCAAATTCTCTATTGAACACCTGTTAAATCCCAAATTGAAGATTGTCTCCTAGTTAATTTTGAACTAAAGCAACCTACATTGCCCCCTGTTCTGAAAATTTGAGATTGAAACGATAATTCACGGTCTAAATTTACAAATTCGTCCTCAAGCTGCCTGGCATCGTTCCCTTTTGCCGAGTGCATGCCCAAAAAGCTGCATTTCACCAATTTAAATCCTGCCCACCCTCTGCATTTCATCTCCAGTATTCACCATTCCTATGAATTTACCAAAGAACAGCAGAGACAAGTCTGCCTAGCCTGCCTATTCCACTTTGAAGAAAATTTCTAGCATTGTCTACATTGAGTCTGTCACTTGAGCTTTGAGGAACCTTGCAAACCATTGCACTTACCTTATTCCATTCACAAGCTACATAATGGCTGCTCCTGCACCCACAGCTCTCAGTGTTTCCCCCATGAATCCACCAAATAAAGAGATGGAGTCCCTGCCTCTTGCTGACAGGGACTACCTCATCCAAGACTTTGTGGGTGATAGAGACCACTTGCAGACCTTCAGGGAATTGAGAGATGACTATCTGAATGGCAAGGACATATATGGGATATGGGAATCAAACCTACCATATTACTTTCTCCCATCTGTGAACATTTTTCAAGAGATTATTCGCCTATGTGCTGAGAATTATGATGCAAATCATAGAGCTGTCAAATCTCCATCTGGGAGCATCCTCTTTCACATTAATGCTGAGTCCATCAACCAGATGCTCAACTTCAAACAAACTCAGCTGCTATTCCCTTTCTCCATGAACTATCGCTAGATACAGGTGCCAAGATGACCACTGATGACAGGCAAAAGATCACCCAGACATTTATGAGGCATGACCGCCAGCCCACAGGGCCACCTCCCTACTTATATGTCTATTTTACTGATGTACGCAAACTTCTGTTGGACATGATTTCATATGTGTTGGGCTATAAAGCCAGTGAATTTGTTGATGAGACAGTGTTGGTATTACTAGCTGCTTATAGCCCAGGCCAATCTCCTGCCTACAAATATAATTTTGCTAAGTTCATAGCCAACAAGATACATGAGCAGCTTTTCAAAGTAGACAGGGAGGGCATCTTCAAGTATTCATCTTATATCTACCACCTGTTCATGTATTACCAGTCCGAGGCTTTTCCATGCCACATTAAAAAGCTGGATTCTAAAGGAGAAAGAAGATATGTTATCTTCTGGACATCTGTCTTCCACCAAGTGCAAAATTCACCATATTCATATTGTGAATTCATTGATCAATTTGTTTACCCAGTCTCTTGTTTGTTGATGAGGTCCCCTCCTCCCAGAATGTCATTTGAAATATAGAAAATCCTGCAGCTCTCCAAGAATTATAAAATAGGTGATTGGTACCTATACTAGGATCATACAGTCATCAGAATCTATGGCTGTGAGCTCTGTCCATACAGGCTCCCAAAATATGTGCCCATGAGACTGTTTGCCTTGGAGTATTATAGGCAGCTTATTCACTCTGACCTCACTCACTTTCAAAGCTCCAAAAAGAAAGCCCATCTCAAGTTCAAGCACCACCTGGGCCCCTTCATCATGAATAAAAAAGAGGGATGGCAAGATACTGAGCTAATCCTCAAAGACAAGTACATGCTCTCAAAAAGCTTCCGATGGGTCCCTTATGACCCTGAAGTCTTCATCTGTGCCAGGAGGGTTAAGTACAGGCTGTTAGGCTATGAGCATTGCAAGTATCCACATATTGAACAGTATGCCAATCAGCAAGAATGGCTGCAAGACACTTTAATTGAAAAATTAACTGAAGAAGAGATAATGCAAAAGAATGTCAAGGATTTGGAAAAAACTCTTGACTTGGATTCTGTGCAGCAGGTAATCTTCAAGCAACCACATCCAGTGGGAGAAGGGACCTCGGCCACAACAACTGCACCAACCACACAGGCACCTTCTACAACAGCACCAGGTACAGATAAAGGTAAGGGGATAATGGGTGCTGAAGAAGAAACAGTAAAAGAACAGCCTGCCTCCTCAATTGGGCAGCAACAAGAGCAGACCCCTCCACCACAAACTGAGCCACCAGCAGCACCAATCTTGCAGACTCCAGCACACGAGGAGAGGGGTAAGAAAAGAGACAGAGAAGAGTCCACTCCTGTAAGTGGATCCTCCCAGCAACCTAAGGCCAAGAGGCAAAGGGTTGATTCCCCAGAGATAGAAGAAATTAGTGAAGAAGTCCTGGACAACCCAAGAAAAGATGGGGAAGGCAGCCAGCAAACAGGTACAAGCTCCTTTCAGCAGGAGCAGGGATCACAACTTGGCTTGGAGGTGTCATCCTCCACTCAGCAAAGCAAGAAGCCTACAAGCATTAAGGCTTCTTTCAAACAAATAAAGGCACAAAACGACTTGCTGAGAATTGAAGTGTACAAACAGTTTCTGAAAGCAACACCAGCCAAGCAAGAAAGGCTAATGTCTGTCTATGACATTCAAGAGGAGAAAATGATCCTCAGCCACTTCAAACCTAAGGTGCCGCAGCCCAAATCAGCTACAGATTATGTAAGAAAAAGGGTGGAGGTCACGGCAAAGGACATTCACCCCATGGACCAAATAGAACTCCACAAGCAAACTGGAGAAATGTTCTATGCCACCTTGGTGGACAGGGCAACAATGGCCCGTGAATTAAAACAATCACTGAAAAATACCAACATTCGGTTGGATTTTGAGAGAATGTCCTCCATGGCCAAGGACAACAGAATTAAATCACTGGAGGACATCATCATCGACCTAGGACATGATCCTAAGGATCCAAAGGGTGTAAAGGCCCTCCTGAAGAAAAAAGAAGATGACCTTAATGCATTAAAGAAAAGGTTAAAGCTGCTACCCACCGAGCACCCTCAAACAACAGAATTACAGAAGGAAAAGGAGGCCGATGAGCAGCTGGATCTCATAATGCAGCTCAACCAGAAGGTCCTTGATTTGGAGAAGGAACTTGAAGGAGCACTACAAGATAAGCAGGGAGAATCCACATCCGAAGCTCCTCCAACTACTTCAACCACTGCAACAACTACAGAGGCAGCAGTAGCCCCTGTAACTACTACAGCAACAACAGAAGCAGCAACAACAACCACAGCCCGAGAGTCCAGTTTAAACATGGAAGATTTGACTAAGGCTATTAAAGAAATGGAGCTCTAGGCTACTGAGATAAAACAAGCCAAGGAAAAGTTGGCAGAGCTAGAGGCCAAATATGATAAATCAAAGATGACTGTGGCAGAACAAGGTAGGGAAATAAAGGCCCTCAAAGAGAAGATAAAGACCTTGGAGAAAGAGCTCAAACTAGAAAGTGCTATGGCAGAAATAAAAAGAATTCTATGGGCCCAAATTGACCAATCCATCACTAGACAATGGAAGTCAATTAATACTGTGCATGAGCAAATGGATTTAATTGGCCAAGCACAGATAGAGATTCAGAAGGCCAGAACAGTGCTGGGAAATAGGCCTGAGCAGGCCAACAGAATGATAGATTTTTTGAACAAACAAACAAAGGAGGAACTGGCAGCCATCAACATTGTCAACAGAACAGAGGTTGTCCTTACAGCTAAAAAGGTACTAACTCTCAGGAACTTTGTACAAACTGTGGAGAGAAAATGCTATGAAATACAGGCTGAGGTGGATGAGTACAAGCTCAAAATAGGAGCATTGCAAGCAAAGGGACTGCCCAGCCTACTAAACAGCATAGGAAGACTGCTCCCCCGTGAGCAATATGCCAACAGGATGTCAACCTTTGTTGAAAATCAAATCACTGCATCTGGCAGTACTTCTGAGGAAGCAGGGCCTCCAACAGGGCAGGGCCTTCTGGACAAACTTGAAAATCTGTTTTTTATTGAAAATGAAATCCACCACCTTTTTGAGGTTCCTCCAATTTTTTATAGATATACAGAGGCAGATGAAACTTTGGTGAATATTCGAAGACACAAAATGCCCAAGCAAGATTGGTGGTAGGAAATGCTTCAAATTTTGCCACAATAGCCTCAGTTGCTCGGTCATTGGTAGCTCCAACTCAGCAAAAGTCAAACGGCAGAATAAAGACAACATTTAAGGCAGCCGAAAGGTGACTCAACAAAAGACAGCGGCAGCAAGCAAAAGATAAGAAATACGCAAGTTTTGGGTAGCGCATCTTCAGCCGACTCCAATGCTAACAAAGTCAACATTTTCTGACTATTTTGGACAGCTATTACAGCCAGAAGTTACTACAACATTTACTTTCTCAGCTACAATGCTCCAAGAGTTGGCATGACATTAATGAAACATTTACTCATCAGCTAGATATTTTCTCATGTAAATTATGTATATATACCTCCCCTGGAAACATATGAGGGGTTGGTGATTTTCGTTCTGAGGAAAATGTATTGTATATTTTCAGATTATCTAATGCAAAAGGTTGGAAAAGCTCAATGATTTCCTGAATGTTTGATGTCTTGGTGATGCTATGCGTGCTGTTGCAGAATTCCTGTGTTGTCTGATGGAACAATAAGTTTTTCTCAATCTATGTTTTGTCTTCTTATGTTTATTAAATCATACACATGTCCCACTAATCTAGCAGTAGAGAAAAGGAATAGTACAAGAAATGTTTTGTTACACCTTGTGCTGAATCTTTATTGCTGAAAATGTTTTCTTTAGAATTGATCATGAACATGAATTCTTAATTGCTCATGTTTTCATTAATTCTATAAATATGAATGTTATGTAGAAATTCTTCTCTGCTTCTAAATAACATTCTCACTGTTTCTCCATAACAGTTTGTTGAAAGATTCTTAATTGCCTTTCATAGCCTGGTTACATTACACTTAATCACAGATTCAAAGAATTGTTTCTCAGACACCTATCTGGCTCTGCAGCATCACTACTGTATCAACAAAGACATTTCAAACAAATTAAGCACCACTGACTCCATGCCCAATGGCCTAGAACACCCTGGTAAGCACATATATAACTTGACCGAAATCATCGTCCAGCAAATTCCAAAAACAAAACCTTGAGCATCATAACTAGCCTAAAACATTACACAAACAAAGTTAAATCATAAAGAGAGAGCCCTCTCTGGTCATAGGTAGGCTAGAACCTGTGACCCAAAGATTGGTTAGTGGTTACCTCGGCCGTATTCCCTTGGGAGTCAAAAGGAACAACCTGAGTGATAACAACAGCAACCTGTCACATTAATGAATAATATAATTTTAGGAACGTAGTCTAACATCATTTAAAAAAATTGTTAAACCCAATAAAAAAGTAGGCTTTATTTATTTTCTGAGGACTCATTCTCAATATCAAATTTTCATGCTATTTCTCTCGACAATAGACATGAATGAGACTGGCTCTTTTCCCTTTCTTCCATTATCGTGTGCTTGCTTTTTTATGTCAGAAATGATGACCCTTCTTGGTCCTCTCGTACTAGGGCTATGGGTATATAGTTATGTAAATTGCACATTCGGGAAAAGGTCACTAGGTTTTGACAATAATTGTCACTCCATCACCATTTTTTCATTTTAGTGTGGTTTTTCATGTATTTTTTAATCATGATATTTCATTTTTAATGAGAATAAATAACAGTTTCAACTTTGATGCTGCAAATATTCTTACCCCCTGAGGTTAAAATGTCTTTTGATCTATCCTTGAGCTCATGGTAGCCGTCAGAATGAATGACCCCTAAATCACCAGTGTGAAGCCATCCATTTTCAAATGCTTTGTCTATAGCTTCAGCATTTTTGAAGTATCCGTTCATGACTATGTTGCCCTTGATCATGACTTCACCAATTGTAGTACCGTCATGAAGAACACTTTCCATTGTGCTGGGATTCTTGACATCTTGTTTAGAAACCCCCAAGTGAGGAACCCCTTGTTGGGTCTTCAGCTTGAATTGATCTTCTGATGGAATCTTACCCCATCCAGGCTTCCAAACACATGAGGTTATGGGACGGTAGGTTTTAGTAAGGCCATATATGTGTGTTATATGGAAACTGAGTTCCTCCATTCTGGAAAGAAATTGGGAAGGAGGTGGAGAACCACCTGCCATAACATAGACAATGTGAAGAAGTGGTCTTCTTTCATGAGGTGGTGCATTTCCAATGATACTTAATACAGTTGGTGCTGCGCCTAAGTGGGTGACTATGTGTTCCTAAATTGCGTCGAATATATCTTTTGATTTTACATTTCTGAGACAAATTCTAGTTCCACCTTGTGCTGCCATACCCCATGGAAAACCCCAACCATTACAGTGAAAATTTGGTATAGTCCAAAGGTAAACAGGCCTAAACTTCATTTCCCACATTAAAATGGTACTGTTTGTATTGATAAAGGCACCTCTATGGCTGTACGCAACACATTTAGGACTAGATGTGGTGCTTGATGTATAGTTTAGTGTAATAGAATCCCATTCATGTTCAGGCCAACAAGTCTCAAAATTAGGATCTCGACTTGCCAAAAGCTTTTCACGGTCCAAAACACCTTCATGATCATCATTCAAAGATACTCTATACTTGTCGAATTCATGAATCACAATCATTAATGGTAATTCCTTTTTCACCTATGAAAGAATCCTTACTGCCGCTTTTGTAACTTCCAAGAATTGGTAATGCAGAAAGACCACCTTAGCTTCTGAATGCCTTAAAATAAAAGACATTGTATGTGCATCATGTCTAATATTTAGAGTGCTAAGCACTGCCCCTACCAGTGGAACTCCGAAATGCATTTCATAGGTTGCTGGGACATTTGGAGCTACTACAACAACCTGTCACATTAATGAATAGTATAACTTGAGGAACGTAGTCCAACATCATTTAAGAAAACTGTTAAACCCCATAAAAAATTGTGCCCAAGCATTCATTTTAAACAAAACATTACAGTTCATGGAAGGATACATATTGCTTACCAAGCAATCCCCATCCTTTTCAGTGAACAACTGTCATGGCATAGGCAAGTGCCATGGGTTATATTGGTTTTAATTGGTGAGACTGAGGAGCTCTATAGAACACACACGAGCTCTTGTCGAGGGGCATATGCAGAGATCTTACTGGTACTAGTGATCTGTGAAATTGTCCAGATTTTCTCTAAGAATGCAAATGCTTATTCTGTAGAGGCTGAAAGACTGACCTGAAAGGCGACAATCCTTGCCTGTAGGCATTAGTTTACTAAGGCCTACCTACCATACAAGAAGAATGAGTAATATGTCGAATCCCACGGGGAGCAACATCCTCATTGTGAATTGTTGTTCTGTTTGAAGATGGAATTATGGCATGGTGCTATACAAAAGCTAGTGATAACTAGAAACCTTCAATGACCTTCAATTCATTAAAGACACAATGCAATCTAAACCGTAAGGAAACTGATGATCCAAGGGTAGTATTTCTATATAATGTGCAACAAAATTTCAAATATTTTTTTTTTTTTTTTTTGTAAGCTGAGGTAGTTCTTATTATTTACATCCAACAAGTACAAGTACAAAACTCAGGAGTCTCAACCTGCCCCGCAGGGAAACCAGGTTTGTTGACAGCACTGATCCAGAAGTTCACTTTCATTAACAAAAGTTCAAGATATTACTAGACGTCTTTTACAGTTTAGCTCTACTTTAAATGCTCCACTTATTCTACTTCTCCTTAGTACTACCGATAACAACCTAGCGTAATGGATCCTAGGGGACATCAAGATAAGTTCTACAAGAGACAAACAAGTTCAAAGCAACATGGGAGAAGGGACAAAGACCTTTTAAACTTAAGCATACTTTTAACCTTCTTTGTCAGCTTTCCTGGGCTGCATTGCTTCCAACATATCCTTGATATCTTTAAGCTGAATATTCTGAATCTTGACTATCTCTTCGAGTTTGGCTGACTCCTGTTTCATCGCAGCAGTTTCCTGGGCCATTTCTATCATTTCTGTTGCCACCTTTTCCATCGCCTTGGCCAGGAGATGTTTCATCACCCAGTAGATGTGAAGAGCCCGGCGATACAAGGTGAGCCGTCCTCTTGTATTCCCCGGGTCCTGAAGTTGAACCGACCATTCATTCATTTCTGGGTCCGACGGTTCTTCAAGGATCTGCTCTTCCATAGCCTCTACTATATTTCTAAAATGCGGGTGAGAGTCATAATTATCAGCTTGCTCTGCTTCATTCAGAGCAGTATCTATTGTGCGCTGTCTTCGTCTCCTCCTTGCCTGTCGCCTATTTCCTTCCCCCATGTCTGCTGGTTTTCTGGGTCTTCCTCTGCCTCTCTTTGTCCGGTTCTTCAGATCTACATTTTCCTTTGCTTGAGGGGGATTAACGCTGCTCGGGCCTTGTTCACTGCATTTTCTTTTATTTCCTTTTCCCTGCTCGCCATTCATTTCCTCCGGGCTCTCCACTACTATTCCTTCTCTACCGTTAGTCCCTCTGCCGTCTGATGCTATATCTACCCTCTGGGAGCCTGAGTTAGCCTGCCCTTCTTTCATTTTTCCTCTTTTGTCTCTCTGCCTCCTGTTATTTTGTCGAACTGGTTCTGCCTGCTCGTCTTTTGTAACTCTGGTTAACCCGCATCCGCTACTATTTTTATTTCTATCGTCTCTTGCTGTTAGATGTCGGGGTACCTGACCATCTTGCTTGTCCCATCGTCGTCCCCTGTTGCGAAGTGATTGTGGAATCAGTTCGCGCTTTGGGACCCGTCCTTGCCATACCTTCAGTCGAATAATTCCTCCTGATGTGGTACTGCGATCCCCTGTCTCCTGACCTTTCTGACTTGCCGTCTCTGCGGGCCTATCTCTCAGGTTTCTTCTCCACTCAAGAGTATAATTACCTCTATTCGTCCTGATCCTTGTCATTATCAATCAATTGCTTAAGTCCTTCCCATCTTGCCAGCGCTGCCTGTGTCTGCCAGCTGTCGTCGATGCTCTCTGTGTTGTCTTTACATCCCCAGTTCGCTAGGCAATCCGCAGGTTGATTTCCACCTCTCCTGATGTGCGACACTAGTTTATAATCTATGTCCTTTAGTAGTTCAGCAATATCCTGGATGATACTAGCATTTCTCCAGCTTGTAGCAACCTTATCCCAGTTCTTCCCTTTATTTAGTTTGTTAATCGTTTCTACCACTAGGGTGGAATCTCCTTCAATTTCCAGCTTTCTATAACCAAGTCTTTTGGCTATTTTGATTCCTTGGTAGGCTGCCATGAATTCAGCCTCGTTGTTGGTCATTGTACCTCCATGGTCTGCGTATATCCATTCTGCTGCTCCCTGTTTATTTCGAAAAATGCCTCCATAGCCCGCTGGTCCAGGGTTTCCTTTCGCAGCCCCATCGAAGTTTAATTTCATAAATCCCTCCGCTGGTTTTTGGAACCTAACAGGGCTCTGAGTCACCATGTGTTGTTGTGGTTGCTTAGAATGCTGATAGGTCATCCCTTGCTCTAAGTTTAGTCTTCTCAGCACTGTCATCTCTGTTTCTGATGTTGTCCAATCTTCATCGTTCCAGTGTTCTGCTAAGATTGTTTCCCTCACTTGTTTTAATGTTTTCTCCCATATATCTTCAGGCTTAGATACCTTGTTCATGAAGATACGGCTATTCCTCTCCTTCCACAGATGCCATACATTAAACCCAGCCATTAGGCTCCAAGCTCGGCCTACTATTTTACTGTTGAAGTTTCCTTCTCCTCTTTCAATCAGGGTTGAGATGATATCCCGATGATTCCTTTCTGTAGACGAGAAGAGCTTTCTTGTATTTTCCCATTGGAGTTGGGCAATCTGACATCTGATGAGGAGGTGTTCTTGATCTTCCTCCTCTTCATTACATAGACAGCATCTGGAGGGTCCGTAGAATCCTCTGTTTTGAATTCTGTCCCAGGTTAGTATCCTTTTTCTCCCTATCAGCCAGACAAACATTTTTATTTTAGGCCACCATTTTGTTTTCCATAGCTTTTTCCAGTTGAGGTTTTCCTCCTCTCGCTCCGTCAAGGTTTTTATTTTATAAGCTTCTTTTATATTGAAGGTTCCTTTTGTTTCTGCACCCCACCGGAGGATATCTCTACCTTCTCTTTTCTTTATTCGTCTCGAATCCATTTCTTTATTGAAATTCGCTCTTTGTTCCTCTGTGGAGTTTTCTGCCCAATCTTCTGTCGATTTCCAACTTCTCCATTCTTGGTCGTCTTGCTCTTCAGCCCAATAATCCTTCACTGTAATAAGGCTACTTATTTCTCCGTCTCTTTGAATGTTGCCCAGATTTTGATTGTGCATGAGCTTTTCTCTCTGTTGCCAGGCTTCGTTCCAGAATTTCGCCACCTGTCCCCCTCTAATTTCCCAAAATATATGCTGGTCAATTAGGTCTCTGTTTTGAATGGTTAAATTCCAAATATCCGAGCCACGGGGCATCTCTTGCTTTCTGAGGATTCCTTCCGGAGTGCGGGGCATATTGTATTTGGATGACCAGATCTCTTTCCAGAGATCTGACCCTCCCTGAATCCACCTCCACCTAAGCTTGGTCGCCAGAACCTGATTTAAAATCCAAGGGTCCTTGAGATCCAGTCCTCCTTTCTCATTTGGTTGGGTAAGGCTGTCCCATGAGCACAGTGCCCATTTTCTCTGTTGCTTCGGTCCCCCCCATAAGAATTTTCTGTATATCTCCACCAATTTATTACAGGTTCCTTTCGGGGCTGCCATTATTGATAACGAGTAAGTTGGGATAGCCTGAATGGTGGCTTTCAGGAGCACCACCCGCGCTGCCAAATTTAGGGAACGGAAGGTCCAGTTATCCAGTCGTTTTGATATTTTTTCTAGTATATGTTTCCAATTCCCAAGTTTCCTTGAGGATGAATCTAACATTATTCCCAGGTACTTGGTGGGAAGATCTCCTTTCCTGTAGCCTAAAACATGGGTTAGGTGATTTTTCACCGGTTCCGCGGTGTTGAAGAAGAAGGTTCTAGATTTTTCAGTGTTGATTTCCATCCCTGTGCCTTTCATAAATATTTCCAGTATTTTTTTGATTTGTTTCACCTCTTTCCACATTGCTCTACAGTAGATCATTATATCATCAACGAATTGCTGGTGTGTTACAGTCGTTTGATTTCCCCATAGCTTGAGGCCTTGAATTTTCCCCTCTTCCAGTTCCTTTTTGAAGAGTCGCCCTAATCCTTCAGCAGCTATGATAAAGAGGAAGGGAGATAAGGGATCTCCTTGTCTCAGACCCCTTGAGGCGTTAAACGTGGGTGTTGGTGATCCATTCAACAGGATGGAAAAATTTGGCGATGAAACCATGCTCATGACCCAGTTAACCCATCTGTCGCTGAAACCGAAAGCCTTGAGGATCGTTTCCAGATATTTCCAATTCAATCTATCATAGGCTTTGGAGAGGTCTAGTTTGATGAGCATCCCTCTCTCTTTCTTTGTCTTCAATGTGTGAATCACTTCCTGAGCCACCACTATCCCATCTAATATCTGCCTTCCTTCCACAAAGCCCGTTTGCTCTGGCGAGATGATGCTTGGTAATATCGATTTTAACCTTTGGGCCACCACTGAGGATATGATCTTATATATGACATTGCAGAGTGCGATGGGACGGAAGCCCTCAGCCTGCTCTGTCTGATGAGTTTTAGGGATAAGGGTCAGAAGGGTTGCATTAATCCCTGGCCAGACCTTCTGGTTTATTCTGGCTTCTTCCACCACTTCCACGACTTCATCAGCTAAGAAATGCCATCCCACATGAAAAAACTCCACAGTAAAGCCGTCCGGACCTGGGGCTTTGTTTTTTTTCATATTTTTGACAATGTCTTCCACCTCAGCTTTAGTTATCCTTCGCATTAAGGCCAAATTTTGATCTCTAGTTACTATGGTCGGTATTTCCCTTCGTATCTTGGCTATGTCTTCTGTTCTATCTGCTGATGGTTCTTTCAAAATTGTTTTAAAATGCTTTAGCAATTCGTTTTCAATATCTTCCTGTTGGATGATTCTGTTCCCCTCCTGGTTTTTCAGAGAGAAGATTCTGTTCCTCTGTCTGTGTTGTACCATTGCTTTGTGGAAGAATTTCGTGTTCCTCTCTCCCTCCCTGAGCCATTGCACTCTTGATTTTTGCTTCCAGAGTATTTCTTCCTGTTTTCTTCTCTCCTCTAACTGGGATATTATTCTGCCTACTTCTTTGGATCTTTCCTCTTGTATGCCGTCTGTTATATCTAATTGTTGCATTTCTGTCATTTTTACTTCTAGCTTGAATTTCTCTTCCATGATATTGCCAAATTCTTCTTTATTCCATTTCTTGATCTGTGCTTTTATTTCCTTCAGCTTTAGTTGAAACCTGTGAGTCTTGTTCTTTCCTATCACCCTGCTATCTTTCCACCAGCCTTCTAATCTTTCCTTTAGATCTTCACTTCTTAGCCAGAAGGCCTCGAATCTGAAGGGCTTTTTATTAGGTCTTTGTTTCAGATCAATTTCTAATTTGATCGGCCAATGATCCGAACCGATTACTGGGAGAATGGTTGCTTCAATGAAGACATCCTTCATCATTATTTGTTCTGAGATTAAGAATCTATCTAGGCGGGATGCAATTTGTTTTTCACCGCCTCGTCTGTTGTTCCACGTGTGTACTCCATTATTGGTTGATATGTCAATCAGTTTCTGTTCCTTTATCATATCTCTAAATTGTTCTCCTTCTTTGTCCAGTCTTCTTACCCCTCCCCTTTTTTCCCCTATCTCTTTGATAAGATTAAAATCTCCTCCGATGATCCATTGCTTTCCTGGGATTAGGCTTCTAAGTGTTTTTAAATTTTGGAGAAACTTTTCTTTTTCATTTGGGATATGAGGTCCATATACCCCTGATATGAAGACTTCCTCTTTCGTTCCTAGAATATTTACTTTTCCTGTTAGTATTCGATGGAAGCTTATCCAATTACTGATCCGAACCTCATCTGGGTTCCATAAAATAACTAGTCCTCCTGCACAACCGGTGGCATCCTGTCCCATTATCTCGTATCTAATTTTATTTCGGTTCAGGATTTCCTGCATTTTTTCAGTACTGATTTTTGTTTCCTGTAAGATCATGATACTCGGTTTTTCCTTTTTAAGTCTCTCCTTTAGGTATCTTTGTTTGCCTCTGCTATTGAGGCCTCTTATATTCCAGGTTGTAATTATCATCTTAACAATTTTGTGTGGGTAGTGAATACATCCGATAAGGGTATCACTTTTCCTGAGCTGACCAGTGCTTCCCCCACTTCTTGTAGTATTTCAATCAATGTTTTCCTTCCTCTCTTTTTCCCGGGCTTGCCAGAGCTTCCCACTCCTAATATCTGATGTCCCTGTTTGTCGGGTTGTTGGTTCTCTTTCTCTGCTTTGTCTCCTTTTCTTTTTCTTTTCTCCTTGTACCTTTGAAATGCCTCCTTATACCTCTGTTTTTGTTCGTCTGGTATGAATCTTTCATCAATTCTTTTCCATGCCTGTAATAGTTTTGCCATTACCTGCTCTTCTTCATCTCCTATTTCCTTCGGTGGATCCATCTCCATTTCCCCTATTTCCCCTATTTCTTCCTGCGATACCTCTTCTGTTTCATCGCCTTGCTTTTCTCCCTTTTTCTCTTTTTCTTTATCGGCTTGTTCCTCCCCTGTTTCCATTTCCTCAACTTCTTCTTCTTCACTTACTTCTGTTTCCTGTCCTTCTTCTTGCAATACTGTAAACTTGTTTGTGGTTTCATTTTTTTGATCTTCTCTCTGGGTTCTTCTTTGCCCTTGGTTGTTTCCTTGTCTGTTCCTTCTATGGACTGTTTGGAAGGCCCCTTCTTCTTTGTCTTCATTTCTCCCTTTCCGTTTTCGTTCTTTTTCCTCTTCTTGCTCCTTTTCAGCTATCGTGATAGGGCAGTCTCTGTGCAGGTGGCCATATTCATGGCATCGTCTGCATCGGAAGGGGATGTGTTCATAATCCAAAGTTTGGTTCCATATTTCATCATGGTACTCCAGTTCTATTGAATCTGGCAGGGGTTCGGTGATGTTCATATACACACAAATTCTAGCGAATGTGGTATATTTTCCTCTCTTAGTGGATTCCGCCACTTTCACAAAAGATCCTATGGAGTTTCCAATCCCTTGAAGGATGTCTGGTTTCCAGAACTCTGACGGGAGGCCAAAAAGACGGATCCACACCGGGGCCGCTAATAGTTTTTCCTTATCTGGATTATAGCATTCTACCCATTCTCTTATGAACAGGCCCGCATTATTCATGAAATGAGGCTGCTCCTCGAAGACCTTATTCTTGTCCTCTAGATTTGAGAAGATGACTGTGAAGAAACCTTTTGCCCCCAACTTGACATCTACATGACCTTTTGGTTTCCATTTCTGCTGTATCCATCTTATGAGGTTTCTCTCATTCGGCCAAAATCCTATGAATTTACAAATTAAAGCATAATCTTTCATATAGCTCCTATAATCCTCTAGTGAGTTTGATGGAATCACAAACCTGGGTCTGGTCGTCGCCCTTGGGAGACATTTGCTTGGTATGCCAGTTCTTCTTTGAGTTCCCGCGGCTGAGGATTCTCCTTCATACTTCCGTCCGTCCCCGTTCGGTCGTTCCTTCCGAGCTTCTCCTGTTATTACTTCTTTGTAGGAGGGGATCTCTCCCCCCCCATTTTTCGTAGCCATTATTTCCGCTCCAAACCCCTTCCTTTGGGTTCTTCGCGGATTTCTTTCAGGTTAATGCTTATTAGCAGTGGAAACCCGGTGAATAAGTCCTGCTGCCCCCCTGGGTTCTCCGTGCCTGTGATCGTCTGAGCGTTGGCCAGTGGTCTAGACTGCCCTGCCGTCAGCGAGCATCTGGGGCCTCACCGAAACCCTAGCGCCATCGAAACCCTATCTTTGAGGTTACTCATGTGCGTGTTCCTTACATCAACAAAATTTCAAATATTGGGATATGCCTTGCAATAAGATATTTTTGCAATATGACAAAAATACAAGTCCAACCGTGCACATAAAATATTGGGTAAAAGATATTGTGTAACATGGGTGTAGATAATTAAAATGATGATTTTATGCAACCTCTAAAAAATTAGAACTCAGTAAAATTCTCATTTAGAGTTCCTTTTCATGTGCTGTTTTCTGGGGGGCTCAAGCTCCATTCTTATCTGTTGTGTCGTTTGCATTTTGTTTCTAGGGATGAAGCTCAGTTTTGTTTAGGCTCCATTTTCATTTTCCATTTTCTAGGGTTCAAATGACAAGTGGGGCGAGCTCAATCTACAAGTCAATCAAGTTATAGCATTTTTCACAGGTCTAGTTATAGCATTTTACACAAGCCTACATGTCCTCACCAACTTGCTATCCATCAACAAAGGACTCAGTTGCAACTTTTCCATCCTAGTCATTTTCATTGTCTCTCCACTGCTTCCTTTATCAAGTTATATTGCTTTCCACAGCAATTTTTTCATTTCCAATTCCTTTTGTCATTTCTAAATATGACTTGCTGCTAGAAATATGATATTTATTTGGCAACATAATGTAAGAGCCTATTGTTTTAATATCTATTTTGTTGGAAACAATCATCTTCAGTTTTTGCTGATCTGATCAATTTTTTTTGCAAATCTATAGATAACAACAACAGTTAAAATTGCTAAATTAATTGAGTTTTTGCGAAGACAATTGCACAAGGCAACTCTGGTAAGCAATTGAAAATGATGGAAGAAATAATAGATGTTGACAGTTACAAATTGAAATTACAATGCATTGTGCCTGACAACATTGATTGTGTATTAAAAAGAATGGTCTCTTTAGACTAGATGCATTTTCATATACTGTAGGAGATTGTCTATTTGACTCATTCGGAATGCTTCTACATTTTCGTTATACTTCAAATCAACTACGAAATGGGTTAATAGAACATTTTCTTTTTTGCTTAAACAATAATGATGTTGAGGCAATAGAGTCATATGAATATGAACTAGCACCTGACTTCCTATATGAGTTACATGGAATTAATGATATTGGTACATATCTTCATAAAATGCGTTGTTTTGCATCTACAAATATAAAGGAGTTTGAACGAGGTCTATGGGGTGATACCTTTTGCATACGTCGGTTTGCTAAATGGCTAGATATATCAATTGGAGTTTGTTCATTGACAAGGCAAATAAGATATTTGCTTTTTAATCAACATGAAAATACAATTCCATATTGCATTCTCTTTCATGATGCAAATCTTGTTAGTGGTCATTATGAACCATTGCTTTACCAAAGGTTTCCAATATGCATTTCTAAACAATCTAATATCTACCTATCATCTATTTGCAAATATATTGAAATTCATTGGATGCATATTGCACATAATATGCTTTTAAGTGAATTAACGATCGCAAAACAAATGACATCTAATTACGGTGACAATCTCTTTAATGAAATTTGCTATTTAGTAGCAACATAATTCGATGCACAGTGTTTGCGACTTTACATTGTCCAATTTTTTTGCAATGCACTTATGCATAAGAATCAAGATGCATTTCATTGTTTAGAACAATACCTAATAGTTGATGTGATACACTATGCAATGAATAACAACTGGCAACAATATCTCATAAATATGGAAATGCCATATGAAAAAGGGAAAGTAGAAGGTGGACCATTCTGTTTGTAATGGATATCTATCATATTCAAAGTCAATATCCAAGTATGGTCCTTTGTTGCTAATAACTTTGTTAGTTATAGTTCTGCTCATTCGGGATGCAATCGTGTTGTTAACATCATGTCATTTAGAACATATACATTACATATTCATTACCACGCAATGATACAAAAATATATTCGCAATCCTCAACAAGTGTACATGGAAGCAAAAGAGGATTGTAATCAATTGCGTCATAAGCATATACTATAAAAACAACAATGTATATCTCAAGTACATTTTAACAATAATATTCAATTTGAGATAGCATCTCATTTAGAACAAATGCGACCAAGTAAGCATCATAGGCTCAATTATCACAAACTGAAGCAATTCATATGTACAAAAAGCAAATGCAGTGATGTACATAACAATGATAACATCTTTTGTCATAATCATATACTAGAAAATCAACAATCTAGTTCTCGCATAAGTAACTTTGGTAAGAAATTGGAAATGATGGAAGAAATAATAGATGTTGACAATTACAAATTCAGATTACAATGCATTGTGCTTGACAACATTGGTTATGTATTAAAAAGAACTGGTCTCTTTAGACTAGATGCATTTTCATATACTGTAGGATATTGTCTATTTGACTCATTCGAAATGCTTCTACATTTTCATTATACTTCAAATCAACTACGAAATGGGTTAACATAACATTTTATTTTTTTCTTAAACAATAATGATGTTGAAACAGTAGAGTCATATGAATATGAACTAGCACCTGACTTCCTATACGAGTTACATGGAATTAATGATATTGGTACATATCTTCATAAAATGTGTTGTTCTACATCTACAAATATAAAGGAGTCTGAACGAGGTCTATGGGGGGATACCTTTTGCATACGTTGGTTAGCTAAATGGCTAGATATATCAATTGGAGTTTGGTCATTGACAAGGCAAACAAGATATTTGCTTTTTAATCAACATGAAAATACAATTCCATATTGCATTCTCTTTCATGATGCAAATCCTGTTAGTGGTCATTATGAACCATTGCTTTACCAAAAGTTTCCAATATGCATTTCTAAACAATCTAATATCTACCTGTCATCTTTTTGCAAAGATATTGAAAGCCATTGGATGCATATTGCACATAATATGCTTTTAAATGAATTAACGATCGCAAAACAAATGACATCTAATTGCGGTGACAGTCTCTTTAATGCAATTTGCTATTTAGTAAAAACAGAATTCGATGCACAATGTTTGTGACTTTACATTGTCCAATCTTTTTGCAATGCACTTATGCATAAGAATCAAGATACATTGCATTGTTTAGAACACTACCTAATAGTTCATGTGATACACTATGCAATGAATAACAACTGGCAACGATATATCATAAATATGGCAATGCCATATGAGAAAGGGCAGGTAGAACATGGACCATTCTATTTGCAATGGATATCTATCATATTCAAAGTCAATATCCAATTATGATCCTTTGTTGCTAATAACGTTTTCAGTTATAGTTTTGCTCATTTGAGATGCAATCATTTTGTTTACATCATGTCATTCAGAACAGATACATTACATATTCATTACCATGCAATGATACAAAAATATGATCGCAATTCTCAACAAGTTTACATGGAAGCAAAAGAGGACTGTAATCAATTGCATCATAAGCATATACTAGAAAAACAACAATGTATATCTCAAGTACATTTTAACAATAATATTCAATTTGAGATAGCATCTCATTTAGAATAAATGCGACCAACTAAGAGCCGTAGGCTCAATTACCACAAACTGAAGCAATTCATACATACAAAAAGAAAATGCAGTGATGTAGATAACAATGATAACATATTTTGTCATAAGCATGTACTATAAAATCAACAATCTATTTCTCGCATACAACTCAATAACAACATTGAATTTTAAATAGCATCTTGCTTACAAAAATTTCCCAAGTGTCATAAGCTTACTTATCACCAAATGAAGCAATTCATACGTACAAGAAGCAAATGCAATGACATATGCAAAAAAGCATCTTCTAATAAGAAGACAAGAATGACATTTCTTGGATTAAAACAAATATTGCGCAACATCGGAAACAATAAGAAAAATACAATAAGCAAACAAATCCATCCAAGCAAGAAATATGCAAAATACATTTATATGAAATAGGTTGAAGACACGCCTAGGAATACATGTGCAGTTTGTACCAGATTGCATTTTGCAAAAAATATCAGATGCTTCACTACAAAATTGCAAGAAAAGCATATGAATTTGACATTGAAAAATAGGACCTTCAGCAATGAAAACATATGTGTTGCTTGCAAAAAAGCACTTCAAAATGGAAAGCTTCCACAATTTGCAACACCTGAACAAATAAGATGTAACATTCCATTACCAACTGTAAATACACTTTCAGATCTAGAAGAAAGACTTGTGTCACTAAGAATTGCATTTGCACAAATCAGACAATGGGGATATAAGCGATCACAGATTGGCTTAACAGGATCAATTATCAATGTACCAGTTCATATGGACGTTGTGCAAAAAGCATTGCCGCAATATCTAAGTGATACAATGACAATTGCAGTTGCATTGAAAAGACGATTGCAATACAAAAATGCATACCAAACAGGTAAAGTACATCCAATTTCTCATGAAAGAATTGAACGAACTATGCTTTAGAAGTCTTTATAAAGCTGAGAACATTTGTATAAATGAGAATTGGACCCATGTTTTACAAGAGAATAATGAATACATCGTACAAAATGCAAACAGTGACAATGAAAGTGATACAAACAGTGATGCAAATAATGAAGCACCTACTGAAACATTGGTGCATGGATTAATAGAGTCACAATGCATCTACGATTTGCAAGACAAGATTATTGAACTGGCACCTGCTGAAGGACAATGACCACTGGGGATTTTCAAGGACAAATATGCAGAAGAAATGAACTTTCCAACATTATTCTACGGTGATGCGCGTGATGATGACATCACAAATAGGTTTAGCTACCAAAAAATTGTACAATGGGAATTGTTACAAGCAAGTGGTGACTTCTCATATCATACAACAAATTTGTTTTTCAAGACAATGCGAATAATTATTGATAAAGTGCTTTCTTGCATATGGGTACGAATAAGAAAAGGACAACTAAAAGGGAGAAAAATATTAGCAAAAGATTTCAAGTATCGAGAAAATTTGGAAAATTTATTGAAATATGATATTGGATACATAGATTTCAAAAAAATCCCCATATCTTATGATCATTTGGAACAAATTAAGAAAAACATATTTGCAGTGATACGACAATTGGGACCTCCAACTTTCTTTGTGACATTTACAAGTGTAGAACATCGATGAAAACCACTAGTAGATACACTAGTCACATCGTTTAGAAATAAAGCAAGTAAAAATGATACTGATACATTAGAAGATGATGACATTGACTACCTTAAAAGAAAATATCCAGTCACCAGTACTATAGACATAGAATTAATGTTGTAAAGCGAATGATATGTCAGGATAGTACATTCTTTGGAAAAATATCTGATTACTATTTCATAATAGAATTTTAAAATAGAGGAACTGAACATGAACTTGGAATGTTATGGATAGAAAATGCTCCAATATATGTAAAACAAAGCAATTCAAAAATTGAGAAGTTTCTTGAAAATTACATAACTTGTGATACAAATCATTTGGAGCCAGATGTTGCTAAATTGCATAAACATCACCATACAAGAAGCTGTAAGAAGTGAAAAAATTCAAATTGTAGATACAATTTCCCCATGCCACCAATGAAATCAACAATGATCATTGAGCCAACCAGTGTACAGAATAAAAAACTCGCAGAGAAATCAATATCACTTTTGGAATTTTTGGAGCAAACAAACTACAATGATTCAATAACCCACGACAATTTCCTGGTAGAAATAGGACTAATAGAAAGTGAGTACATATAACTATTACAATGTACAATAAAGCAACCAACAATTTTCCTGAAACGAAAACCTTCTCACATTTGGAATAACAGTTTTGCAAAGGCTATGCCTACTCTATGGAATGCAAATACAGATGCACAATTTGTGCTAAATGCATATGCTGCAGCATCATATTGTAGTTCATATATGACCAAAATTGACAAGTCTATGATAGATTCATTTATAAGAATACGCAAAGAGCGTGAGAAAAATGAAATTGATGCTATGCAAATGATTCGTAAACTCGGAAATGCATTACTCCATCTCCAACAAATGTCAGCTCAATAAGCAATGTATATAGCACTTTCATTTCCATTGAGTTGTAGTTTAAGAGAATGTATATTCATAAACACATCTGTAGTTGATGAATGCACATTTATGCTTAAACTGCCTATTCTCTTGAAACAAGAACCTGATGATTCAGAGGATGTGATGTGCCATTCCATTATTGACTACTACATTGGATGCCCAAGCTCCATTAACAAAATTTTCCTTGCAGAATTTGTATCAAATTACAAGAAAGATGGCACACACATATCAAAAAGGAAAAACCAAATGTTATACGATTTGTCAAATATAAAAAATACAATGATATTGAAAACTTTTGTAGAGAGAAATTATTATTATATATGCCATTTGAAAATTGTGAAAATAAATTGAAACAAGAGTTGCCTACATGGCTATCTGCATATAAATTACATGAAAAAACAGTTCAGACCAATGAAGCTAAATTTACATATAACATCAATGCAACATGGGGTGATTTAGAGACTGCAACAAATGAATAAATTAGTTCTTTGAATGCTAACCAAATAAATATGTGAAACCAAGAGAACAGTTCCCATTATGAGGAATATGATTTGCAATCAGACTTGCAATTTCCAAAACAATTTGAAATGAAGAAAAAAATCAATCTTGGATTTCAAATAACTGCTCATCCATTTTTAATGGAGAACAATGAGTATTACAAACTCAGAAGAATGTTGAACAAAGAGAAACAAGCAATTGTAAAAGATGTTGGAATTAAAAAAAAAACCCAAGGAACCAATTTACCTATTTATTACAGGTGGAGGAGGGGTAGGCAGAACACTCACAACAAAAGCAATTTTCCAAATGATTATACAAATTTATGATTCACCAAACATAATTGATCCTATGAAACCAAAAGGTCTAATATTAGCATATACAAGAAACACTGCATATAATGCAGGTGGAACAACAGTCCATTCTGCATTGCTAATGCCTTTTAACAAGTCTCAATTGTTGCCACTTAGCAAAGAAGTATTAGACAACTTATCAAAGCTATATCAAGAATTGCAGCTAGCTTTCATAGATGAGGCCTCTATGATTGGTAGTCGGTTCTTATATTCTATTGAAAATAAATTTAGAAACATAAAACATGTCCAAACCAAATACTTTGGAAACATTGACATCATATTTTGTGGTGATTTCTATCAAGCGCAACCTATTCAAGACTCTCTTATTTTTGAACAACCAAGAATCAACAATCAAACAATAACACATGATTTTTGGAAGGATAATGTCAAGTGCTTCCAATTTCATATGACTATGCGACAAACAAATGAGATATTCATATCAGTTTTAAATAGAATGCGAACAAATTGTCAAACATCTGATGATATAACATATATTAATACAAGTTGCATGCGCCCTGTACCAAATGATCCAACATTTCCCTATTTATTTTACAAAAACAAGGATGTTGCAATGCATAACAAGAAAATGTTAATGCTCATGCCTGGCAATGAAATTTTAATTAATGCAATTGATGAAAATGAGGAGAATAACAACAATTTTCCAACACATCAACATACAGCTAATTTGCCTTCACAACTTGTGATAAAGTTGAACATGTTAGTTGAAATGTATGCTTGCAATTATGATGCACCAGATGGGCTAGTAAATGGTGCAGATGGAATAGTTAAATCATATACCCATATAGATAAGGTCGATGTTCTATGGATTAAGTTCCATGACCCTAATATTGGTCATCGACAATCTAGAAAACTGGCTCATTTGTATACTTCAGACATAGCACATAATTGGACACCAATATTGCGAATATCAAAAGCAATTCCTATCACACCAAAGATGGCTCATTTGAAAATATGGAAACAATTTCCAATTCAACTTGCATGTGCACACACAATACATAGATCACAAGGCTTAAACTTGGATAGGCTTGCATTCGACCCTACTAGAGTACAAGTGCATGGCCTAGTATACACAGTGCTATCACGTGTCAGAAACATAGAATCATTGTATTTGCTTAATGCTCTTAAAGGAAATAATTTTAAGGTTAAGAAAAAGTAAATTGTGAAATGCAGCATTTGCAAACCACTGCAAAATGGCAATTGGAATATGACTATTAATCAATACAATCAATGCGATCCATCTTTATTCTTTCATTGAACACTCGTAATCTTCATGCACATATTAATGACATATGCAATGATTATGACACAATGCAATCTGATATCTTATGCTTACAAGAAACACATATGTCATTGTGTATGAAAAATGAGTACTTCAAAAATTTCAATTGCATCTCAAGTTGCATTAAGCATGGAGTAATGATACTGATAAAAAAAAATATCATTATCCTTGAACATGCCCATTTTTAAGAGCAACTTGTAGAGGCATTGCTCGCAAAAATAAAAGTTCATGGATTAAAAATTGCAATACTCAATATATATGCATCATCACATGCAAATGTGAACAATATTTTGAATTTCATTGCAAAAACTTTATGCCATTTAAATATAAAAAATATCATATTTATATTAGGGGACTTCAATATTGATATGGTGCATTGCAATCAAAAAACAAAGCAGCTAGAAAGCTACATGGAAAACTACAATCTTCATTTCCTTATTGAAAAAACTAATAACATGCATAAATCATTCATTGACCATGTTTGGGCAAATCTAGCTAATATAAAATATAGAATTTTCATATTAGATACATATTGGTCTGATCATGATACAATATCTCTTGTCCTTCAGCTATGATATACACATGAAACACTTTACAAAATTGCAAATTTTGATACTTTTGCAATACGTCATTGTTTTTACCACTTCTATTTTACTAAAGCATATTAGCATATTCTCTCTGTAATAAACCAAATAATAACACCATATATATTATGCATTCTATTGTACATTTACATATATGACCTCATATATTCGTCAATGCAAATTGTGCCAATGAAACCCTTTTCAATTAAGCAAGACAAGCATCCTATTGTAAATTTACACATATGACCTCATATATTTTTGAATGCAGATTGTACCAGTAAAACCCTTTTCAATTAAACAAAATGAACAAGAAAAAAGAACAACAACATGGAACATGAACGAAGAGAGTATATTCTTCTTGCTTTTCCTTTTCTATGGTTTTTATGTTCTTGTTCACTTTTTACTTTTATATGCTCTTTTAAATTGAACTAAATATATGCTACTATTCTATAACATAGCATAAATCTTGAAAAAGGAAAAGAAACAATTGAAGAGATAGAGGGCATAACCCAAATAGAAAAGGCAAGCCAACCACTTGTTTTGAAAAGGTATGTCTATGACAACTATACAAATATGCTAATTTGTATTTAGAATATTAATGTTTACTATATATGCATTATGTTTTTACATATGTATAATTAAATGTATATAAATTAGAAAATTTTGGACGAGTGGAGAAAGCACTAGTAGTAAGTCCCCCCACACAATGCAGCAACAATACATGTACATGTTAGATATCATAAATTTTTTATTGATTGCTTATGCAAAATACATGTGATAATATCCACATCATATTGAAATATGCAATTACCTTTTTTAGTCCAAGTGAAACAAACACAACAAAACTTGATTCAACAAATCTATGAAATGATACATCAGAAAAGTATGCATATGAAATACAACATTGTAATATATTTATACTTCTACAATTTATAGAAAAAACATAGCATTGTAAAGATGTTTATAGTAGTATCTAACTAAGCAATTTTTATAGGCAAAAACAAATACTCCCAATTAAAGTATCAATTGAAGATCTCAATAGTCGTAGAATTGGACATCTATTTTTTGGAGACATAATGGTTGTGCATAATGCATTTCTTGATAAAGCAAACAAATAACGTCAAATATTACGGGCCGATTTGACAGATGCTAAAGGAATGATGACTATAATGTTAAATGTACCTGCACATCTAGTTGAGCGACATGAACAAAAAATTTTGCAAGGCAACAACATATCAATTACAAATTTCAGGATATTGCCTAAAACTGTTTATGATCATGGTGACTTTGACAAAATAATTTCGCTTAATGAATCAAGTATCATAGAAACTATACCTGAGGTTTGCAAAGAATATTGCTTCATTCCCGATACAACCATTAGGCAATTTGCAAACAAAAAAGAAATGTACCGAATTGGTTGCTGCAGCCGTTACACTTGTCAAACATGTTGGATTGCATTACATACTCCATATCAAAGACGGAGATTCTGAAAATGACAATGAAACAGTATGTGTTTGCATATTACTTATTCCTAATTTTCAATAGATAACATGCATCACTTCAATATATAATTATTGTAATTTGTCTCTTGCACTTGCAATTGTTCAACACATACGAACAATGTATTTGCATATTACTTATTCGTAATTTTCGATAGATAACATGCATTACTTCATTATATAATTATTGTAATTTGTCTCTTGCAGGTGCAATTGTTTGACACCTACGAACAATATTTTCTTTCAATGGAAGAACAACTGAAAAAGGGAGAGTTCCCCTTGATCCTTTTCAAAAATATAAAAAAAAGGACAAACACAAAAGAAAAAATATTCAGAGTAACAAAGTCAATATTCATGACTGAACTTAACACAGATGTAGTAAAGAATCTCAGAAAACTAACTACATCTACCTATGCTATAAGTAATACAATAATGATCTTTTTACTAACTTTGTATTTCATATGTAATAATGTAGATTAACATTTGAACATTTTATAAACAGATCGAAGGTATTATGATGGTAACAAATTCATATTCAACTCCTTTCAAACCTGTTTGTGCTATTTGTAGTTCTCCAATCAATTCATCCATACTTATAACCAATGGAACAATCTACTATTCACAATGCAATAATAATTGCCCTTTCATCTACAAGCACTATATAAATGTTGTAATAGAATCTATTACAAATAACATTGTGCATTGCATTATGAGATAGACTTTACTACATGACTTACTTCCTCATTTAAAACCAATGTCATATGAAGCATATTTGGAATAGAAAGCTACCACTATATACATGTTACGTGACTTCAAAATTCACACCAAGTTCACACTCAATGAAGATAGTGAACTATTACATGTCGGCTAACAAATGGAAGGTACATCAACATATGTCGTAACATATTTCCTTTCAAATATGTCCTCTGTTCAATTCACAATGTTATCATTTTATTATAACTAACTATTTGTTATACAGATCACAAAATCAAGGAACATGGAAACTATTGGAATCCAATAGCTTGTACAATGCAATTAACTGCCTTCACTTACACAACAAATGCAAAAGTGATATGAATATGTTTCTTCATATTATGTTGCTATTGTGACAGACCTATTTAACTTGCAGTTTCCACTCATTTACCAAGAAAATGTACTTATGGCACAATATTGTTGTACAATATTTTTTGATTATATAATGTTCCATAATTCCTATTGATTATCTAAAAACAATTGTCCTATTTTTGTCCTACTTCCACTCAATTTTTTTACAAAAGTCTCTCTGAAATTCTCAAATTCATTACTCTAGTTTTGATCATTCACTGCATTTTTCTTAGCATGCAATAAGTACATATCCTATATGCTATAACATGTCTATAAAATATCCAACTAAGGAGCTCACACAGGATAATCCATTTAGACCTGTGTAAGGACAGGTAAGTTTTTTTTCAATATCAAAATGTGTTTTCTTCTTTCTCGTAAACGTCTTAGTGATTTATGGTTATTTTTAGGTATAAAAATGAACATATTTTAAATTTTATTTTGAGAATATGTATAAGTCAATAAAAATATGTTTTAGGTTTTATTTTGAAAATAGATATAAGGAAATTAATTTTTGGAAGTAAAAATTTCTCAAATCAAAAGGTAGTTGAATATTGTATTGATCTTCAAAGGAGTCGTCTGTTGCTGCTGGTTCTAAGTAAGTATCATAGCTTGCTTATTTATTGCCATTTATGAATACTATATTCTATGCATTAGTTAAGATTACAATCAATACAATGAATCAACTTGAGATCTTTCTTATCCCACCTTATAGCTCCATAACATAGATAATTGTTTCTTATGTCAGCTTACAGCTCTACAACACTTATTTTAAGAAGTGGGTAGTAAATCTATTATCATATAGATGCATCAATATTCATGGAAGTTTTGTCATCAAATCTATGGTTAGATTTCAATGTTAGCTACTTAACTATTTGTTGTATTTTAACTCATAAGCTTCATCCTCCAAGTATCATCGTCGAAGTATCATATGCATTTCCTTAGTTCATGCATCTTCATATTATTTTACTTATACAGGTAATAGATGTAATAATAGAGGTAATAGAATCAACTATACTTACACAGAGTTTTCCCTCTTGGCCAATATTCTGAAGTCAAGCATGAGGCAATGTGCTTGCATCGAAGTAGCAAATGGTTCAGTTTATCACATTATACTAGGCCTTTCATCATCCATGAAATCCAGCAATTAGCTGAACTGGTAACTTTATACAAAAGCTCTCAGTCCTTTCTTTCTCCACTTTCATTGTGTAGTATATATTCCGTGGCCATTTTTCAAGTTTCGGAATGCTCCAGGATTGTAATATGTTTTCCATTTTTACATTTCACAACATTTTTCAATATGTTTTCCCTTTTCACATTTTACAACATTTTGTAATTTGTATATTGATCATAGGAAACACCTACTGTGAAGGCTATTCGTGATATTAGTTTTGCATCACAGGTGATTGGAGATATGAGTGGGGCAACTTCTTTGGATGACCTATTAGCTGATAGGTATTCTAAACTAGACTGCTCTATCATCCCAATGGAGAGAGGTCATGTTGATTCTATTATGATCCTGAAATACTTGCAGAAGACTTACAAGCCATTCAAAATAAAAAATGAGGTGATTTAATCTATTATGACCTGTACCAAATTCTGCTTCTACCTGTATTTTTTGTTTGCTCACTGGATTGAGATTTTGCTCTCGATTAGATGATGAGCCTGTAGATTAAATTTTCTTGCATAGCCTTTTGCATTAATGTGCATAATATCTACGCTCTTCAAGGCTTTGGACCTACCTACAAAGGACGCTGCGAAGTTGCCCAACAAGGTCCTGTTGTGGTGTGGTATGCTCATTCCTTCCTCTTAATTTTATATACATTGAATATGCAGTGTCATAGTTCCAGGTTTATAAAGGATCTCATCAAATCTCATCCCACCAAAGTAAGGAACCATCTCTGGATTTCCTTGAGACTGAAAATATGATAACACTACGCATGAGGCAATGTGCTTGCATATAAGCAGCAAATGGTTTATTTTATTGCATTCTACTAGGCCTATCACCATCCACGAAATCCAACAATTAGCTGAACTGGTAACTTTATACAAAAAGCTCTCAGTCCTTTCTTTCTCCACTTACATTGTGTAGTATATATTTTGCAGCCAGGATTGTAATATGTTTTCCATTTTTACATTTAACAACATTTTGCAATACGTTTTCCCTTTTCAAGTTTTACAACATTTTGTAATTGTATATTGATCACAGGCAACACCTACTGTGAAGGCAAAGTTTTCTCGGGGTGGGGGGTTAACCATTTTGGTGGGTAACAAGGTCTACAAATATTGTGATCTTGACAATAGTTTATATCAAATTATTGCCATAATTCCTCATTTACATCTAGTTTCTAAGACATGAAATTATGCATTGCTCTATCAATGCTTACATATTTTTTTAATCAACTCTTACTCTAGAACAATCATCTAGACCAGGTTCATCTTGAGAAGGAACACTACTTCCACTAGCATGAATAGTGTTTCTTTTAGCCCCTTCTTGTGCAATATTTGATGTGATACAATGAAGAGGTGAATTTTCAAAGAGTTTTTATGTGCAACTAATGTAGAAGCATGACCATCTACCATAGAATGTAAAGGGTTCCTTCTGAGGTTGTTAATGCTATAAGTTTGATGGGAAGAAAAGAGCATATATGCATTAGCTTTTTGCCTTAACTCAGTTAATGTGGGGCTTCTCGACTTTCTCCACTTTCATTGTGTAGTATATATTCTACAACCATTTTTCAAGTTTCAGAATGATCCAAGATTGAATTATGTTTTCCATTTTTAAATTTCACAACATTTTGCAATATGTTTTCCCTTTTCACATTTTACAACATTTTGTAATTTGTATATTGATCACAGGCAGCACCTACTGTGAAGGCAAAGTTTTCTCAAGGGGGTGGGGGGTTAACCATTTTGGTGGGTAACAAGGTCTACAAATATTGTGATATTGACAATAGTTTATATCAAGTTACTACCACAGTTCCTCATTTACATTTAGTTTCTAAGACATGAAATTATGCATTGCTCTATCAATGCTTACATATTTTTTTTGATCAACTCTTACTCTGGAACAATCATCTAGACCAGGTTCATCTTGAGAAAGAACACTTCTTACACTAGCATGAATAGTGTTTCTTTTAGCCCCTTCTTGTGCAATATTTGATGTGATACAATGAAGAGGTGAATTTTCAAAGAGTTTTAATGTGAAGCTAATGTAGAAGCATGACCATCTACCATAGAATGTAAAGGGTTCCTTCCGAGGTTGTTAATGTTATAAATTTGGTGGGAAGAAAAGAGCATATATGCATCAGCGTTTTGCCTTAACTCAGTTAATGCTGGGCTTCTCGACTTTATCCAATCCAAGGAAATAACTTCTTGATTCAACTGTTTTTTAATGAAAAAAAATGCATCATGTTCTTAGTGCACCATGTGAGCAAGTTCAAACAATAAAGTCTTATTAATGCTCTCATACCTTAATCCTTTTATGTCAGATGTTCTTAGCCATAAAGATGTTTCTTCCCCATTCTTATTTAATCCAAGAAAATCTTTAGGGTTGATCCTTACATAACCAACAGGGGCTAATTCTGTCGTAATTCCCACCCTCCATCGAAGCTTCTTTCATGATAGCAATTATACCCGGATCACTGACAAGTCTGTGCATGATTCGTAATGCCTTTTCTCGAGGAGGGTTTAACTCAATTCCAGGAAGAAGCAGGCACATGGTGTCTGGTGCTATATTTGTCAACTCTTTAAGTTTAATACCTAATTCTCTAAAGGTTGATCCTGCATTTTCCACCAGTTCCAGGCCATGCATAGATTGTCCTCTATGGATTGCCTGTTTCAAACTGCAAGTCAACACGTGTTTCACAGTTCGGTGCACAGTATTTCGTCGCCAATGGACACACCTAGGAGCTCCAAATAGATGTGGTACAACATTATTTTCCATATATTCAATCATGTAAATGCTTACAAGTGGTTGTTTCATATTAAGAAGATAGCTTGCAAGAGCATTTTCCAATTCAGCTTTTCGCACTCCAGTTGGACCCATAAACATGAAACTAGCGATTGGGTTGTTAGGGTCAGAAATTCCTGCTCTTGATCATCAAATTGCACCAGCAATAGACTTCACTACAATATACTGATCGAAAACTTTCTTGCGGAGCTCTCCCTCCAAGAAGGCACGCTTCTCCCTCTCCAACTGCTACAAATTTGAAACTGGAATACCAGTCCACCTACTCACAATCTCTACAATATAACTTTTTATAACTTCCTCCTGAAGGATTGAATTAAAAATTTTGTTTCTTTTCAGTTTCTTCCAATTGTCGTTGAAGAGATATGAATGTCCCATACTTCAGTTTAGTTGCTTGATATTAGTTTTGCATCACAAGTGATTGGAGATATGAGTGGGGCGGCTTCTTTGGATGACCTATTAGCTGATAGGTATTCTAAACAAGTCTACTCTATCATCCCAATGGAGAGAGGCCATGATGATTCTATTATGATCCTGAAATATTTGCAGAAGACTTACAAGCCCATCAAAATAGAAAATGAGGTGATTTAATCCGTTATGCCCTGTACCAAATTCTGCTTCTACCTGTATTTTTTGTTTGCTCACTGGATTGAGCTTTTGCTCTCGATTAGATAATGAGCCTATAGATTAAATTTGCTTGCACAACCTTTTCATGTTAATATGCATAATATCTATGCTCTTCAAGGTTCCAGACCTACCTACAAGGAAGTTGCGAAGTTTCCCAACAAGGTCATGTTGTGGTGTGGTATGCTCATTCATTCATCTTAATTTTATATACATTGAATATGCAGTGTCACAGTTCCAGGTTTATAAAGGATCTCATCAGATCTCATCCCACCAAAGTAAGGAACCATCTCTAGATTTCCTTGCGAGTGAAAATATGATAACACTAGACTATGATCATAATATTAGCATGATATTTTGCAGGAACTAGGACATGCAACCTTGTAAGACATTTGAAGAATGGCTTGCTCCCTGCTTGCCCCTGCACCTGGATACATGGTTTTTAATTTTCTTCTTAATTATGCATGACAAAGTATTTTAAGTAACATATATATGGAGGAGCTTCTACATATTTATTTGGGGTGCAATAGTTTCTGCCCCTGCACCTGGATACATGGTTTGTAATTTTCTTATTAATTATGCATGACAAAGAATTTTAAGTAACATATATATGGAGGAGCTTCTACATATTTATTTGGGGTGCAGTTTGGTAGAGGCATATACTTCTCAGATGTTGCTGCAAAAATAGCACAATATGGATTCCATGGCTTGGACAAACCACAAGGGTTTCTTATACTTGCAGTGGCATCACTGGGAGAGAAAGTTATTGAGATGTCCAAGTGCCCAGAGGTACTGAAATTATGGCAACTCCCCATAAATTGATTTAGATGATGAAGGATTTTCTATTACTATCTTTTCTAGTTAATCTGATCTGCAATTGATGCAGGATACAAAGGAATTAGAGGAGAAGGGTATGGGTGTCAAAGGATTAGGTAGAAAGACAACAAATGAGAATGAACATTTCACCTCGAAAGATGAAATTAGGGTGCCCTGTGGATCTTTGATTCCTTCTGGACACAAAGACAGTGCTCTCGCTTACAATGAATATGTTGTTTACAATCCAAAACAGGTGCCCCTGTAGTCATTCTCATTGAATTCTCTTTATAGAAAAAAGATGGATTAGAACAAACAAGTGCATGAAGACCCTAAACCTATCTTGCTTTTACTTTATTTGCAGGTGAAGATGATGTTTTTGGTCAGCGTGAGGTTTGAGAAAATTCAGTAAAATCCTTTGTAGCAACTTCTAATATAAAGGCAATAACAAACAAATGCGATGAACAGGAGTCTTCAACAGACAATAGGTATATACAGTATTAATTAAAGTCATAGATTATATAATGTTATGGGTAATGATTATCATTATTTGGAATCTATTTGCAAATAGTCTCACCAGTATGTAGTTGTTTTAAATTTTTCTTGTGAATCAAGAATTCTGTTTGGGAATATTTCTTGATGATGTTTCTGCTATTGCTTCAAGTATTTTTCATCAAAAAATTCATTTTTAGGCATGATGTTGTTCTTGTTTTAACTTTTTCCAACGTCATTTTGTTGCTTTTTAACATTTCCTTATAAATGGAGGGTTTATCTTTGACATCACTCTATTTGTGCTTCAATGTTATGGTCAATTCTTTGTCATTTGTTCTTGTTTTTTAACTTTTCCCTGTAATCTCAGGGTTCATATTTGACATAGATTGTCTGTTATTCCTTTCAACATTCTCTTGTTAATTCAAAGCTCATCTAAGGAATTACTCGTTCTTGTTTTAACATTGTTCTAAATTCATTCTTGTTTGTTGTTGTTTTAATATTTTTTTAATTTTTCCATGCTAGATAATAGCAATAGTAAAAATTGCTAAAGTAATTGAGTTTCTGCAAAGACAATTGCACAAGGTAACTTTGGTAAAGTAATTGGAAATGATGGAAGAAATTATAGATGTTGATTGTTACAAATTCATATTACAATGCATTGTGGCTGACAACATTGATTATGTATTAAAAAGAAATGGTCTCTTTAGACTAGATGCATTAAAACTAGAAGTAAAGGACTTTTCGATTACATCTCTTTTAGCACATAAGCTCCAAAAAGGCTCGTTCCACAAGGTTGAACAAGCCTACACAAACATCCATTACCCACTGTCTTTCAATCTTTTCAAATGATTACCTCTTGCTTGCAGTAAAATATTTCCAAAAACTCAGTTCTATTCACACTTAAACCTGCAAAACATAACTTCTTTTTGCATCTATATATTGACATAAATCTCTCTGCTTCACATAACATAGCTTCAATTTGAATACCATTCCTGATCAATGTACTAACAAGCTACATGGAGTCCATTAGCATAAGCGATCTTACTCAACTGGCAGCATTGTTTCTTTTAACACTTGTTCTCATGACTCTTCTGATTATGGACATCCTAAAGTAGAAGCACAAAGGAAAAGGAAACCAACAAACAACCACTAACAATAACATCTTGAATGAGGAGCATAGAAATCTATGACAAGTCCTCGACTATTAGACTATCCATCTACTACTTCTGCCTCTATAACATCCATGCTAGGTAATAGAAATACTCAGAAAATGTTTGCATAGTCAACAACTTTTACCTTAACACGGGTAAATTTATCATGCATTGCACATGGGGGCCAGAACTACCACAAAATCATGTAGAATTTAGCTAAAGAATCTGTAGGCTGGAGATGCTATTACTATTGGGTTTGGTGTATTTTATGCTGGTGCAAAATTTGTCATTGTTGTAATGAATATTGCCCTCAAGCCTATTAAAAAAATAATGCCTATCCAATTGTTCATCATATGATGCTATCCACTACAACTTCTGATTGATATTATATTACAATAAACTTCTACTTTGTAGCTACCTACTTGTACTATGGCTCTACCATTGGCATTCTTCATACAATTCGAACATCATGGCTTGCTAGTTGTACCTTTTGGGTCATTGTAAGCAATTCCTAATCAAGGTCATGAATGAGTCATTGTAAGAAATTCCTGCAGACAACTACTACAGCTAAGCAAGCCCATGGATAAGATTTTTTACTACAACATAACCAAGAAGTTCAAAGCTATTGCATTGAACCACTAAACCTAACTCAAAGTCACTACTGTGCCTTACACTCCAAATTTGTCCATAGAATAAATTGCCAACTACAACAAAACCGAGAATTTGGAGCCTATCGCACTCAACTGCTAAACCTGACAACCAATCTCCTTTATTGTTTTCCCAAGCACTTAATTGGGTAGACCAAAGTTCGTAAAGCTAGTTGTAACTTTGCAAAAACATCTAGTCTCCTCATTTATGATTGGCAGCTAATGAAACTCTTGCAATCTAACACCAGGGTTTTATTTGCGATTTGCCTCTGATGTCAGATACATCACTTAATTCCCGATTTTATTTTGTTGTCACATACATCATTTTCTTTGCGATTTGCCTATAATGTCAGATAGATCACTTAATTTATTTTCGTGTCACGTACATCATTCTTGCACTAATTGCTAACATTCCAAAATTTTGTCAATTTGCATATCGAATTATGCACATCTTCAAATCTAATCCCGATTTGCTTTTGCTATCACATACATCATTTTATTTGCGATTTGCCTCTGATGTCAAATAGATCACTTAATTTCTTTTCATGTCACGTACATCATTCCTGCACCGATTTTTGACATTCCAAAATTTTGTCAATTTGCATATCGAATTCCGCACATCTTCAAATCTAATCTTAAAAAACAGCCATTTATCAAGAACCACCCCCAATCTGACAACGCTACCAATTGGTAGATGTCTCTAGACCAATTTTTCAATCAAGCTTTTGCATCACCCAACTTCTAAAATGGAAACATCATCGATTTGATAGCTCTACCAGTTAGTAAATGTCTCTGGAGCTTTTCAACTTTTCAAGAAAGCTTTTGCAATTGTACAACTATGGTATGCCTTCTGATCTGTCTCTAAAAGAAAATTCTATTTCCTTTGGATATTTGCATCTATACTGATGTTCAAATTGAATTTTGTACGATTCAGGTCTGCTATATCTGATTTCTTCCTTTATCAATATGTCAACATCAAAAACAGAACTATTATGTCAACATTAGAAAAAGAGTTATGCTTTACAAATGAAAAAATCCATCTCCAGGTAGGTTTCCTTTAAAAATAATTGTCTCTATCTCAACTTATTGTAGTGCATAAATATTCATCTGCCACTTCTTCTTCCATGATCTCATCTGGGTGTAAGTTGCTGCAGAGTGTAAGCATTTTCTTATGTCTCCTTTCCTTACGTGTAGAGACCGAGCATTGCTGCTAGAATTGGGAAACTCGAGTTACAATAACATGAGAGAACATTATTAATTGTTACTTTGGAGAAATTCTATTTTCCTGACTGTAACAGGTGGTCTTCATGAGAGTCCATAATATTACATTGTTAACAAGCGCTTCGGGAACATAATATTACATGGCAACAAGTTCAAAATGGATTCAAGTAGCTTAGGAATTACATCGATTTCCATGTTCATTCATCAGTTCTCAATTGATTCTCTCTGTGTTTAATGGATTCAAGTAGCTTGGAAATCACAGTGGAATTTCTTTCCACAACAATACTTCTTTGTACCTATGGACTTTATCTCAACTTAACTGGATTTCATTTCTGACAAGAGATTTCCTTAATAAATTCCTCTTGACAAATTTGACTGTTATAAAACTTTGCAAAAGAATACCCTCGTGTATAGCTCACTACACAAGAAAATTTATTTTTGAAGCATAATTCTTATACTTGCAACTTTCTTTTCTCTGTATAGACTTTCTAGAAAATAAATTGCATGTGTGAAGGGTCTATATTCCACTCTTGGATTCATTTTGTTCGAGAGTTATGTGAAGGACTATTGAACCTAGTAGTCACAGGACGAAACAAACACTGAGGCAGTACAAATTTGTCACAGGACGAAGCAAACCCTGAGGCAGTAAAAATTTGTACATGGGTCCACATTTGCTCCCGTTATGGTCCTTAGAGAGAGTGCATTGAAGGTAGATATGTTACAGTTGGTAGAATATGATGAATGTGCTCCCTGCATGTTCTCTAAGACGAAAACTTACAATTATTTGACAATTTCCTTATCCAAATGATTTTGGATGAGTAATTTTTTCTTAAATTTAACTGATTTTCAAACTGGGATTTGGTCAGTGTTATTGAAGAGTGAAATAGAAACTGATTTTCTCTTTCAAAGAATAACAAGGATTGGTGTGAGCTTAAACTCTACCTTATAGACCTTCAAATACAAATAAGCTCTTGTATCCCTATTTCAATCACATAATTTAAATGAATATAATGTCATTTTATTAGAAACATGCAATGAGTATGAAATAGATCATCATAATGGCCATTGTAGCCCAGCTTGGTGAGAACTTAAGTAGTTTATATATGAATAAACACATGCACATGAAAACAAACATCAATTGAATTAACTACTTGTTGTACCTTAACTCATAAGCTTCATTGTCCACGTATCATATGCATTTACTTAGTTCGTGCATCTTATGTTGAGTTCTTGGAATAGTTCAAATTATTTTGATAATAAAAACTTTGATCTGTTCTACCAAGAAGGTCTACGGTTCCAGCCTGTATAGCCCTATACATTCCACTAAGTGATACTATCTCCCAGTCCTTTCTTTCTCCACTTTCATTATGTAGTATATATTCTGCAGCCATTTTTCAAGTTTCAGAATGATCCAGGATTGTAATATGTTTTCCATTTTTACATTTCACAACATTTTGCAATATGTTTTCCCTTTTCACATTTTGCAACATTTTGTTATATGTATATTGATCATAGGCAACACCTACTGTGGAGGCTGCTCGTGATATTAGTTTTGCATACAGGTGATTGGAGATATGAGTGGAGCAGCTCCTTTGGATGACCTATTAGCTGACAGGTATTCTAAACTAGACTACTCTATCATCCCAATGGAGAGAGGCCATGATGATTCTATTATGATCCTGAAATACCTGCAGAAGACTTAAAAGCTAATCAAAATAAAAAATGAGGTGGTTTAATCTGTTATGCCTTGTACCAAATTCTGCTTCTACCTGTATTTTTTGTTTGCTCACTGGATTGAGCTTTTGCTCTCGATTAGATAATGAGCCTATAGATTAAATTTGCTTGCACAACCTTTTCGTGTTAATGTGCATAATATCTATGCTCTTCAAGGTTCCAGACCTACCTACAAGGAAGTTGCGAAGTTTCCCAACAAGGCCCTATTGTGGTGTGGTATGCTCATTCTTTCCTCTTTATTTTATATACATTGAATATGCAGTGTCACAGTTCCAGCTTTATAAAGGATGTCATTAGATCTCATCCCACCAAAGTAAGGAACCTCTCTGGATTTCCTTGTGACTGAAAATATGATAACACTAGATTATGATCATAATATTAGCATGATATTTTGCAGGAACTAGGACATGCAACCTTATAAGACATTTGAAGAACGGCTTGCTCCCTGCAATAGTTTATGCCCCTGCACCTGGATCATTTTAAGTAACATATATATGGAGGAGCTTCTAAATATTTATTTGGGGTGCAGTTTGGTAGAGACATATACTTCTAAGATGCTACTTTGGCAACTACCCATAAATTGATTTAGATGATGAAGGATTTTCTATTACTATCTTTTCTAGTTAATCTGATCTGCAAAGATGAAATTAGGGTGCCCTGTGGATCTTTGATTCCTTCTGGACACAAAGACAACCCTCTGACTTACAATGAATATGTTGTTTACAATCCAAAACAGGGGCCCCTGTAGTCATACTCGTTGAATTCTCTTTACAGAAAAAATATGGATTAGAACAAACAAGTGCATGAAGATGCTAAACCTATCTTGCTTTTACTTTATTTGCAGGTGAAAATGATGTTTTTACACTGTGTTCAACTTAATGCCATGTAATAGACACGTCTTATAAAATATTTTTGAATATTCCATTCAAATAAAGATGGCCTCTGGTTTATGATATTAATGTGTTTATATGTCTTATAAAATATTTTTGAATCTGCAATTCAAATAAAGATGACCAAAGATGGCTTCTGGTTTGTGCAAAGGTTATGGTGCATAGCAAAGCCTACGTGTTAATATTAACTTCACATGTTCTCAATTAGGAGTTGACTCTGCTATTATCAAATGCGCATTTAATGGTATTGTTACTGCAATAATGTTGGGCTTGTGATCTTCACTGACATAAGTAAGAATAGGCCGTTTAAAAAACCATTTATGCAGTGGCCTATTTTATTTGAAAAATCACTCACATGGATTAATGCTAACCGGGGACTATTTGTGCAGTTGCCTATTTCTTTGAAAAATCACTCACATGGATTAATGTTAACCAAGGACTATTTGTGTAGTGGCCTATTTCTTTTGCATTTTGGTGTGAAGGTTCTGGGCTTTGCAAATACTCATCAGAGTTTTTTTTTATCAATTTTCTCTTTCAAATTAGTTTTGGTTCATCGTTTATGTTCAATAAACGCTCACATGCAAATTTGCCGGTATGCTCAAGACAACTGAGATGCAACTCAAAGAACTGCAGTTTCTCAACCCTGGCAAGGACTACCGCTACGACAATGGCTCCCTTGTTATATTTGGCAATGTACAGATTTTGATGAAATTTTGATTCCACTATTTTTTTCTAAGGTTGGATAATCTCCTCTCCTGTATTTAGGTCCAAAGCACATACAGATTACTATATTAATCTCAATAGGGATCACAAAAACCCCTTCTCTATTGCTTTTGCCCCCAAAATTGGCTTTAATCCTATCAAGTTTTTGCCCCATGTCACTTATAAACACTTCTACACATCAACAAAAAAAAACATTATCTTATACGAGAAATCTTACAGCTACAGAAGAAAGATATTTCGTATTAAAAATATAAATTCTGAAAGAATGGAAGCACTCATAAGCTCTTTAGTAGACAAACCTGAACATAAAATCCATTTGTAAAAACACAATAATAATGAAATTGTTTCTTATTTTCAATGATACTTACAGCTAAACAATTTTTGTTGCAAAAAGCTGTAATAAATAATGCTATTGAGATGCCCTAAACTACAGCTTCATCCCAACTCCAATCCTCATTCCCTTCTATAGTGACCTTCCAAGGAGAGAGAGAATCAAGATGAACTATTGCAATGGTCTAAAAATGGTGAACAATTTACATCATATACAATAAAATTGGATTATGTAAACATGTCTTTTAAAATATTAAAACTCTCTTCAATGATATTTGCATTCTAAGAAAAAGCCATGTTAAAAGATTTTTCATAAAACCAAAAATATAATAATTACATTTAAACAGTATAAAAATAATTTTAAAATGTATACAAATAATTTTAAAAAGATTAAATGAATATAAAAGTAAATTTTTTAAAATTAATTAAAAAAAAATGGTATCGTTTAATTGGAGTTTTGGGTTAAAATCAATATTTTTTTTTTTGGTAAAATCTCTATCTTTTGATTATAGATATGGATTCGGATTCTATGTGAAAAACCCCTAAGGCAAACTAAAATGTCTTTCCCTATTTTTAATGAAAATATGATTATTAAATAGTTCATAGGAATTTTGTTATGAAATACTATATAAAACCATGAGATTCATGTTTTAAATCCTCTTGGGTCAATCCAAAAAAATGTTATTATTAGACATTTAGTTCTCATTTATCTCTAATGGGGGCAGATGAACATGGTACATGGGATCTCGGGGTGGGTGTCTCCCACCCCAACGAATCCCATGGAGATATAGGTGGGGGGTGGTGTGCCTCCCCCATGCGCAAGCTTGTGTGGTGTAAATTCTATTTATTGTTGAGTTTTACCATGGATCGTCTTTGGTGCAAGAGAAGAGTTATGAAAGAGAGTGTAGTATTAGTATTGGCTTTGTTTTGGTCGCTGGAACCTTGGTTCTATGCCCCTATTTGTTGCTATGGTAACTTCACTCACTAGTTTTGGTCGGTGTTCGATAAATTGAGAGGGGAGCCCAACAATGGTGATTCCTCCATTTTGGGATAGCTGACGTTAAAGAATTTTGTGTTGAGACTCTGGGTTTACAAGTGTTATGGATGTCGAGAATTAGGGGAAGATCTCTTTTGGTTATTGATAGTGTGTCATCAGGGAAAGGGAGAGAAAAGGCATCAAACCAGTGGAGCGGCGAACAAGAATTTATAGAGCGTCAGCCTCTTGGTTATGTAGGGTGGTGACTAGGTCCTTGGTGTGGTTTTCATCGAGGAAGCATAAGGCATAGGAATAAGGTATTACGATTTTTCTTTCTAAAGTGGTTTCATTTCATGTTTAATATACTATGTTGGTTATATTGGCATTCTTGTCCTTTTCCTGGCGGTAATACATATAATTCCACTCATTTTCATGGTGGTAATACATATAATGCCACTCATTTTCATGGTGCTACATGTTTTTAGTTCTGGGATCATTTTATTTGGGTCATGTTCATATTGTGGGTGCTAAGATTGAGAGGGAAGATTCATCCCTTAGGGGGTATGGGTAGTTCTCCCTCATTTGAAACTTTGATGGTTATTTTGGTAGTGGAATTATGTTGGTTAGATAACCTGTGGTCTAGTGGGTAGGGAGTTTGCAATTCAAAACTCCTGTAGGGATTGTAACATGAGTGAGTTGGGCATTGGGCGGTCTGTAGATTTATGCGGGGGTGGTTTATACCAGGGGTGCTCTTCGAGGGGCGCTGCATATTTTTGTTATGACGATTGTTACGCAGTGTCTTTTATTTATTGATTTGGTGCCACACTAAGGACTCCTTGCAAGTGTGGTTGTGTAAGAAGAGGGTGTTGGGGAAGTGATAGAGACCAATCTAACCATCCCCATAAATCGGGTTCTCCTCCAGGCAAGGAAGTGACACCTATGTTAGTGGGGCCACACAATTCCCTTGAGAATGAGCTTTTTGAAGTGGAAATTGGAGACTAGATTAGGTAACTTATATTACTTGTGTTTTATCTCATTAGGGATAGACACAACAACATAAATGAAATTATCTCCTTTCTAAGTGATATACAAAGAAAGTAGTGCTACATGCGGGACATATGGCCCATATGGAGAAACATGTTCACTATGATTTCAGGCCTCAACCATCTCCTAGTTCACTTCCAAAAAATCTTTCTCCAATAACTTCATTGGATACAGATGCCTTTTGGATGTACTTTGATTCTGCTAGTGTTTTGCCTCTTAGTCCCATTCCATTTCTAGATGGTTAAATCCTTTTCGCAATGTATGATGTCTTTTAAAACTACCTATTGGCCAACAAATCTAGTAAGGTAGAGGTCGATAGGATTTTGGAAATCCATGGGCAAATATGTAAACATTTTGTATAATAGAAAAGTTTGATTTACAAAAAAAAAAACATTTATTTATTATTTTAAATAACTTGCAAAAATGGGCCACAAACTCCTTATAGACAACTGGTATATGAAGTAAAAAGGGTACTTCCAAAAAATATCAAACGACTAATCACTGAGTAAGGAAAACATGAAAGGAATGAAATTACAATGGATGTCACCATGGATCTCAATATATTGTTGTGTTTGAGAACCAAATAAATTAATAAATAAAATGAAAGTATAATGTAATATTATGGTTTCTTGAAACTTCTTGAAGACTCTACATCCCTCAAATGTAATTTGTATAAATTATAAATATTGGGTTTTTGATGTAATTACATGTGTTGTTTGGTTTTTTTTACTGAGATGGTGTTTTTTCCAAGTGGGTCTTTGTATAAATGACAAATGTAAGGGTGAGATGTTAGGCAATTTCTAGGAGTTGGGATTGATGTTCGAATAATCTTTGTTCTATTAAGATATTTTTTTCCCTATAGTTAGATATATATGTCTTGGTATAGTAACTAAGAAGAAAAAACAACTTGAGGAGGAGCACAAGAGCTTTGTAGTTGGACAAAAAAGGTTGTAACATTCTTTTCTATATACATCATTATGAGTTATATAAAATATGAGTTTATTCGGTTGTTCCATGTGTTCGATTCCTTTACCTTACAATATATCGACGCCTTGTGTAAAGTGGGCGAGTGTCTCTGCATTAAGTCTAATTTTCTTTGTGTGTGGGGTTTTGGTTTCACATATTGTTTGTGTCCATACTCTGGAAAAATAAAATGCCCAAGTCGAGTATTTGGGATAGTGAGTCGTGAGGGAGCAAATTCTTATGCGATTAGCTAATGGTCTCAACCACGGAGTAAAAGCAACGGTGCTCAGTGGAGTAGGGATGAGACCATTGTGACCACAATGGAAGCATTTGTACCCATGAGTCATCTATTGTGGTTGGGTACATTGGAGTAGATAAATTGGTACTAGATTACATCGGTAACCCAAGCCTATAGGTTTGCCAATGTTAGTGATCAAGTCTCGGAAGTTTGGTCCTCTACTAGGCAAAACTTGTAACACAACTAGGAGGTCGAAGTGTACTCGGATTCCTCATGAGCTTCCATAGGCGAGGTTCCATCACAAGATTCTAGGAAGTTTGAGAGCCATTGATTTCAATCAATGATGCATATTGATTGTAGAACCACCCTCCATTTTAATTACATCATGGGGAGAGCCACCTCAAAGGTCGTGGGATTTTGCTAGAGATTCTCGACTCTTTGCAATGGAAAGTAGAACCCCAAGTCAAAACCAAGAGTGTAGACCCCCGTTCTCCCCCTTTCCCCACCTCCTCCGTTGATATCATGTGTTACCCTACCCGTGCTTGCAATTCACCCCATTGTATATTGCTATACATGGATCGTAAGCATTGAATGGAGGGCCCACCTTAATAGAGACTTAAGCCATGTTTGGATAGTGGCTCTATTCGTCTGATCATGGCCATTGGTTGTGGAATGAGAGTGCCTAGTCACGAGTCCACAATCACATTGGCTAAGGCCCTACGATGTGTTGGAGAAAACGAGAGTCGAGCATTTATGAGTGTCTGGGTAAGACATCCTATGAGGATTCAAAGAGAGGTCAAGTCACGACCTCAAAAAATAGCCCATGAGTCGTGATTGCGTGTCGAATGAGTTTGGGGTTTAAGCCATTGTGGTGTTTTGAAAGAAGTTGTGACCACGAGACAAGACCAAACCAGTGCAAGCTCGACTAATGTCGATCAAGTTATGTTGATCAAGTTAAGGGAGGCATATTGGTTGTCACATTAGGCGTGGAGTGAGAAGGCAAGAAAATTGGAGCTCATTGGAAGCCCAAATATTTGTATGTTTTATTTAATAAGAAAGTTACAAATCTTTTTCCCTTATTTTTTCTTTTCACATAAAGTTGTTTTCTATTTTCCTTTTGTGATTTTATTCCGCATATTATTCAGATATATAGATTTTATTTAAAATAATTTTATTCCACATGTTATTCAGATGTATAGATTTTATTTAAGATGATTGGGCATTTAACAATAAAAAAATTAAACAAGAAGTATAGGTGTGATATTTAATAAATAATTTGTTGACTGATTTATTAACAATAAAAAGATTTAGACAACAACTATACAGTCAGTCCTTTCGCATCAGAAATATGGATCTACGCTAAATCAAAATAGATAAATTTCTACGCTATCCTGAATGAGTCTTTGACCGAATCCCTTTGGAAATAAAAATAATTAATATTCAATGTTTAGACAGTCCCCCAAAAGAATGAAGGCGCACCTGGTTGTAGGCACAATCCGATGAGATCCACGAGATGAGGATGACATGGCAATCTGAGAAGCACAGATAATTCTTGTTTGAATAAATCGGGATCTAAATTTGTTGCCCTCTTGACGGCGCCCAGCTTATTTCCTGGTAACTTGGCACGATAAACAAAGCCAGAGCCCCCCTGTCCAACTTTAGTTGTTAAAAATTCAGTGGCATTGGCCAGTTCCTCCATTGAATATGTGCGTATGTCTATGCCCACTGTTGAGGTTATAATTTCAACGCAGCCGTGCGTTCTCACCCAAAACCACCAGCATGAAACCACAAACCGCCCAGAAGCATATCGCACCGCTTTTCCGGAAAAGTTGTTTCCATATTCTTGGCTCCGATGCGATTTGGTGAAGACGCGTGGCTCTCACCTCACATCAGCATCTCTGACATATCGGGAGGTAAAGCTCAACATTAAAGTGGCTTCCGATATCTTTCTCCACCGTCGGATTTACTCCATCGCTCTCCACCGTCGATCAACCAAAGCTGCTCCAAACCTGCATACGGCAAATATTAAATGTTGTGTGGAGTAATTTAAAAACATGGTTGACCATACCTTTCATTAATGCATTGTCATAAGCTTAGGTGAATAGTTAAGTTTTTTACATAGGGCACGTAATGCATTTAGTTTTATATATACGACATATATTTATTTAAGCGTTGACCATATGTAATGAAAAAAATGGCCACGGTAATATATAGTTTTTACGCATTATGTTTTATATAGCGAGCAAAACATATATGGTCGAGTTTTTCTCATTGTATTTTGAAAAAGGGAAACACACAGCAGTGTGTAGAAAAACAAGGGGTGATGTAATTTTTTTTTGTTGGCCATAGCGAAAAACCATGTGTGGTTTTGCACAGCAGTGCATAAAGAAAATGGTGGAGCGAGTTTTTGTAAGTCTGTGTAAGTTTTGTTTTTACAGCAGTATGTAAAATTGTTTTACACCAGTAAATGAGAACAGAGGTTTTACAGCAGTAAATGTTAATGGGAATTTTTCCAGTAGTGTAAATTCTCATATGGAGAGAGAGTGAATGTTTTTTTTGTTTTTAATGAATAGAAATATCTAATGGTGAAATACTCTGTTCCTCAGTAAATTCTTTTTTAAGTGTCTCTGTGCATAAAAGATCCTGGAGTCAAAGAACAGAGCATTGTCTCTGTGTTTAGTTTGAATCTTGGTTTTTCGTATTTTCTCCCATTAAAAAAAAAAAATACCCAACAGTGGTATCAGAGCAGGCTTAGGCTCTTGAAGGTGTTCAAGAAGCTGAAGGGAGAAGGTTGTTGCAGCAGCAAAACCTCTCAGGCAGACAGAAGACTTAGACAGCAAAGGAGTCAGGTATTTCAAAAGTTTTTTTTTGTGTTGCTGAAGAAGCAGTGATTCATTTTAAATACACAGTCAAGGAATGGCCAGCACAAGCACTGGTATGGGTATGTTTAATGCCCAGCTCCCACAGTTTAATGGGAAGAACTATGACTACTGGTCAATAACTATGATAGCCCTGCTTGCCTCCCAAGACTTATGGGAAATAGTTGAAGATGGCTTTGAAGAACCAGCAGATGAAACTGAATTCAATGCATTAACTCAGGGAGAGAAGGATCAGCTGAAGAGTAATAGGAAGAAAGATTCAAAAGCCCGTGTGCTGTTGTATCTAGCAGTAGACCAGAGTATGTTTCCAAGGTTAGCAGCAGCTAAGACAGCCAATGAAGCATGGCAAACCCTCAAGACAGCTTATCAAGGCATGGAGAGAGTGAAGACAGCAAAACTACAATTGCTGAGAAAGGATTTTGAGAACTTGAACATGAAGGAGTCAGATAACATTGACTCATTCTTCACTCATGTGATTAATGTAATCACACAAATGAGAACTCATGGAGAAACCATTGAAGACAGAAGGATTGTGGAGAAAATATTGAGGGTCTTACCCTCAAGGTTTGATGCCATAGTCACCACCATTGAAGAGACAAAGGATCTCTCAAACTATTCAGTTGATGAGCTACATGCATCACTGATAACACATGAGCAGAGGTTGAGTAGGAATGAAAACTCATCTCTTGAGCAAGCCTTCAAGACCCAGATGTCCTTTGGAAGAGGAAGAGGTCAAGGAAGAGGAAACCGAAGAGGAAGAGGCAGAAGCCAGAACAGAGGTGGAAGGTACAACCCATCAAATGCACAAGGAAGAGGCAGCAATCCAAATCAGAACCAAGGTCAAGGCAGCAGCCAACAAAGAGATCAGCATCAGGCTCAAGGACAAAGGTATGATAAATCTAATGTTCAATGCTATTATTGCAAAAAGTATGGACATTATGCTAGTGATTGTAGAAAGAAACAACATGATAAGAACAACAGACAAAATGCAAATGTTACAAGAGAAAACAGCAGTCAAGACAATGTCCTATTAGCTTGTAACATGGCTGAAACACATAGTGAGGACATATGGTTTTTAGACTCAGGTTGCAGCAACCATATGACAGGGAATATAGCCCTCTTTTCAGCGTTAAATCAGAATTTGAAATCAGAGGTCACACTAGGAACTGATAGTAAAGTGTCTGTTATGGGAAAAGGGGAGGTAAAAATATTTACAAAACAAGGAGAAAGGAAAACCATAGCAGATGTCTACTATGTCCCCGGAATGAGATGTAACCTATTGAGTGTTGGACAACTTATCCAAAAGGGTTACAATGTTTACTTTGAAAATGATGTGTGCACCATCATGGATATACCACCTAGCAAAAGATGCATTGCTGAGGTGAAGATGACAAGGAACAGGATGTTCCCTCTCCGGATCAGGGCAGACATGAAGAACAAAAGGGAAATGGCAGCAGTCACCCAAGAGGCTTTCCAAAGCGTGCCAAAGGATGAGAATTGGTTATGGCACTTGAGATTCGGACATCTAAATTTTGGAGGTCTAAACTTATTGAGCAGAAAAGGAATGGTAAAGGGATTACCATTGATAGAGAAACCGGACAGCCTATGTGAAGGCTGCATTTTGGGAAAACAACATAGAGAAAGTTTTCCATCAGGGAAGAGCATAAGGGCAAAGGCACCCTTAGAAATCATCCACTCAGATTTATGTGGACCAATGCAAGCACCATCATTAGCAGGCAGCCTATATTTCCTAACATTCATTGATGACTGTACAAGAAAGACTTGGATATATTTCCTTAAAAACAAAAGTGAAGTGTTTGAGAAATTCCAAAATTTCAAAGCACTTGTGGAGAACCAAAGCGGGCTGCACATAAAAGTATTGAGAACTGATAGAGGAGGTGAGTATATCTCAAATGAATTCCTAAAGTTTTGTAGAGAAAATGGAATTCATAAACAGTTTACAACTCGGTACACCCCACAGCAAAATGGAGTTGCTGAAAGGAAGAACAGGACCATCATGGATATGGCGAGGAGCATGCTGAAGGCAAAGCATTTTTCAAATGAGTATTGGGCTGAAGCTGTACATTGTGCAGTGTATATATTGAACAGGTGTCCTACAAAAGCAGTCATGAACAAGGTGCCAGAAGAGGCATGGAGTGGGAGAAAGCAAGGAGTCACCCACATGAGAGTTTTTAGGTGTGTGGCCTATGCACACATACCAGATCAACTAAGGAGGAAGTTGGACAGCAAAGGGGAGAAATGCATCTTCATTGGATACAGTGATGAATCCAAAGCCTACAGGCTGTACATTCCATCTACCAAGAAGTTCTTTGTCAGTAGGGATGTTCAATTCATTGAAGAGGAAGCTTGGGATGGAAGCATAGAGAAAACAATAAATGTCAAAAACTGTTTGTCTCATGATGAAGATGATGAGGAGGTGGCTGAAATGCATCCCCAAACAGCAGCGCCAACACAAGGACAACAAGGGACACCATTGAGGCCAACACAAGGACAGCAAGGAACACCATTGAGGATCAATGAGAGTGCTTCTCCAAGCACACCACAAGGAGGAAATTCAAGTGCATCTTCAAGCACTTGCATACCAAGTGAAAGAGGTAAGAAGTTTAGAAATCTAAGTGATATTTATGATGAATGAATGAATTTCTTATTTGCCTTGTATTGTCATGTTGATGATCCTAGTCATTTCGAGGAAGCAATCAAAGATAGGAAATGGATAGAAGCTATGGATGAGGAGATGAATGCCATAGAGAGAAATAAAACATGGGATTTGGTTGAGCTACCAAAAGGCAAAGAAGTCATTGGTGTGAAATGGGTCTACAAGACCAAGAACAATGCTGAAGGCAAGATAGAAAGGCACAAGGCAAGGCTGGTTGTCAAAGGATACAAGCAGCAGTATGGGAGAGATTATGAGGAGACTTTCGCACCGGTTGCAAGAATGGAAACCATGAGAGCAGTGTTGTCCATAGCAGCACAAAACAAATGGAAAGTCTACCAAATGGATGTGAAATCAGCATTCCTAAATGGAGTGTTAATGGAAGAGGTCTATGTGGAACAGCCTCTCGGATATGAGAAGAAAGGTGAAGAGCACAAAGTGTGGAAATTGAAGAAAGCTCTTTATGGGCTGAAGCAAGCGCCAAGAGCATGGTACAGCAGGATAGATTCATATCTATTGGATAATGAATTTGACAAATGTGAAGGAGAACCCACAGTCTACATCAAGGAAAAGGATGGTAAAATTTTAATTGTTGTCTTGTATGTAGATGATGTTATTTTCACTGGAAATGATATTTATCTTATTGAGAATTTTAAATCAGTCATGAAGGATGAATTTGAAATGACTGACATGGGTTTGTTGAGATACTTCTTAGGCATAGAAGTAGATCAAAATGAAAAAGGAATTTTTATATCTCAAGCAAGATATGTAGATCACGTTTTGGGCAGATTTAAGATGGAAGAATGCAAGGCAGCAATCACTCCCACAGTGATGGGATTAAAGCTCAGCAGAGAGGATAGCAGCAAGGATTTTGATCCTAGTTTGTATAAAAGCATTGTGGGCAGTCTTATGTATTTAACAGCAACTAGGCCTGATTTAATGTATGCTGTTAGTTTGATTTCCAGGTTTATGGAGAGGCCGAAGGAGGCACATTGGCAGGCAGCAAAGAGAATTTTGAGGTATGTCAAAGGCACTAAAATGTTTGGAATTCTATATCATGCCTCAGAACATTCAGATTTGGTTGGGTACACAGATAGCGATTGGGCTGGAAGTGTAGATGATCGGAAGAGCACTTCCGGTTATGTTTTTAATATGGGTTCAGGAGCCATCTCATGGGCTTCTAAGAAGCAGTCCATTGTAGCATTGTCTACAGCAGAGGCTGAATATGTGGCAGCTACAACAGCAGCTTGTCAGGCAGTATGGATGAGAAGGATGTTGAGAAGCTTAGGCCAAGAGCAGGCAAAAGCGACAGTGATCTTTTGTGACAATAGCTCAGCTATTGCATTGTCAAAGAATTCAGTGTTTCATAAGAGAACGAAACACATTGATACAAGGTTTCACTACATCAGAGAATTGGTGAACAATGGAGAAATTGTCTTGAAACATTGCAGGACTCAAGAACAGGTTGCGGACATCTTGACAAAGCCATTGGATCAGAAGAGCTTTGAATTTTTGAGAAAGTGTCTCGGTATGACCGAATGCCCAGCTGTTGAAATTAAAGGGGAGTGTTGAAGTTATAATTTCAACGCAGCCGTGCGTTCTCACCCAAAACCACCAGCATGAAACCACAAACCGCCCAGAAGCATATCGCACCGCTTTTCCGGAAAAGTTGTTTCCGTATTCTTGGCTCCGATGCGATTTGGTGAAGACCCATGGCTCTCACCTGACATCAGCATCTCTGACATATCGGGAGGTAAAGCTCAACATTAAAGTGGCTTCCGATATCTTTCTCCACCGTCGGATTTACTCCATCGCTCTCCACCGTCGATCAACCAAAGCTGCTCCAAAATATTAAATGTTGTGTGGAGTAATTTAAAAACATGGTTGACCATACCTTTCATTAATGCATTGTCATAAGCTTAGGTGAATAGTTAAGTTTTTTACATAGGGCACGTAATGCATTTAGTTTTATATATACGGCATATATTTATTTAAGCGTTGACCATATGTAATGAAAAAATGGCCACGGTAATATATAGTTTTTACGCATTATGTTTTATATAGTGAGCAAAACATATATGCTCGAGTTTTTCTCATTGTATTTTGAAAAAGGGAAACACACAGCAGTGTGTAGAAAAACAAGGGGTGATGTAATTTTTTTTTTGTTGGCCATAGCGAAAAACCATGTGTGGTTTTGCACAGCAGTGCATAAAGAAAATGGTGGAGCGAGTTTTTGTAAGTCTGTGTAAGTTTTGTTTTTACAGCAGTATGTAAAATTGTTTTACACCAGTAAATGAGAACGGAGGTTTTACAGCAGTAAATGTTAATGGGAATTTTTCCAGTAGTGTAAATTCTCATATGGAGAGAGAGTGAATGTTTTTTTTGTTTTTAATGAATAGAAATATCTAATGGTGAAATACTATGTTCCTCAGTAAATTCTTTTTTAAGTGTCTCTGTGCATAAAAGATCCTGGAGTCAAAGAACAGAGCATTGTCTCTGTGTTTAGTTTGAATCTTGGTTTTTGGTATTTTCTCCCATTAAAAAAAAAAAATACCCAACACCCACCTCCACTGTGTTAGTCCATAAGTCTATAATGTCCTAACTCCAAAGAGTTGCCATCAGGGTTGGCGAGTTGTCCCGTTGTGTGCGTGACTATGTCTATACTATCCCTCCCACTATCGTTGCCCCGTTGTGCGTTGAAGGCTTTCTTGAACACAGCTATAAAAATGACTAGCAACACCAGAGTGACAGCGATTGCAATTCCTATTTTGCCTAGGATGTCCAGCCTCCCACGCGAAGCCCCGGCGGAAACAGAGATATCTGCAGATTTAGGGAGAGGGGAGGGGGAGGGGGAGAGAGAGGGAGAGGGAGAGGGAGAGTGGGAGGGGGACGAGGAGGGAGAGTGGGAGGGGGAGGCGGGTTGTACGATTGTCGAATTGCTCCTTTGGTTAGAGGGAAGGGGACTGGGAGGTAGGAGGAGGGATGGGGTGGAAGGTTGTACGATTGTTGAATTGTTCCCTTGGTCAGAGGGAGGAGGAGGAGGAGGAAGGATGAGAAGGGACGGAGGGGGAGGTTGTAAGATTGGTGAATGGGTAGAGTTGGAGGAGTAGGAGGCAGGCCTGGAGCCGTTGGAGGTGGAGGAGGAGCCGGAGTCGGAGTCGAATCGGCGTTGGAGGTGGAGGAGGAGGAGCCGGAGTTGTTGGATGAGCAGGAGCAAGAGGACGCGGAGAAAAGAAGGCGTTTCATAGTTTTTAAGAGGATGACGGAGAGGGAGGAGGGCTGTCCAGCTGGTATGTAATCGGAAGGGGTTTCAACGGAATAGTGGGAGGGTTGTCCAATTGTCATGTAATCGTAGTGGTAGGGAGTGGATTTCCATTGTAAGCGGACAGAAAGAGTGCAAGACGCCAACAAAAGCTGCAACACAATGCGCAGCAGCAACCGTATTTCCATCTCCGCAACAGTGCCCATACTCGAATATAATTATCTGACAGAGCGGGGAACAATAACTAAGAAAGCACAATAATTGATAAAGTTTTGTGGAGCAAACTTTTCTTCCTCGTTGTGCGCAACGTGTTCATTGCGCTGGTGGTGTACCGGTTTAGATAAAAGTAGTCAACATTTACTCTCATCTGGTCATCGGTATTGGTTGAGACATGTAGATTTTGATCAGTAGTGTAACGCTGGGTTTGATTTATTTATATCATGAATTTTTTGGATTGAAATTTTGGGGTGATATTTTTTTTTTGTAATTTTAGATTTTAGTAATGAAATGAAACGATATTTTAACGTTAAACTAAAAATAGTTTATGAGATTATTTAACAAGTGTTTTCAAACAAATGCTAAGAAACTGAGGCTAACATATTCCTATAACTTTCTCTCATGTCTTTGAATGCATCACATTCCAAAATGAAATGGGAGCTCCAGATTCCAAAGGCTTCTTTAGGCCTTTTCCACATAAGTTGATGTGAGTTGGTTAGTTGGCTCTTAATTGAGCAATAATAAGGTTTGCCCTCCATCAAATGCTCTCTTTTTGTTGTAAATCACATGGAGGGTTGAATTCCTCAATGTAGTACTTATTCTTTTTACCCAATTCTTTTCCCCATAATAATATTTGCCGTCCACCAAATGCTCTCTGTTTGTTGTAAATCACAAGGAAGGTTGAATTCCTCAATGTAGTACTTATTCTTTCTACCCAATTCTTTTCCCCACGCGTTTACAAAACTTCTCCATAACAAAATTCTTTAGCTTCTTGCTATTTATGGTACAGACATTGAGGTAGATATTTCATTTTTGCATCCATGTGTAATTTTGTTTCATTCATGTTTTTTTTCCTTCACTCATGTTTCACTGAAAATAACATTAGGCCATCTACCCACTTCCATTTGCCCAAATCTTTTTAGATATTTTATGAGCCACATCATAGCAATTGCTTCGAGGGGAGTTACTCATGTTTCACACAACATTATCTCATAACATACCGAACTTTTTATTTTGAACTTGCTCATGATTACACGTTTTTAGATTTTCTCAATTTATTTCCATTTTGAGACGTGGTACATTTAACCTATAATTCACTGTTAAACACACATGGACAGCAAAGACAATGTGAAAGATAAATCATGCAATGCATTTTTTTATTAACAGGAGATATACATTTATAGTACATTATATGACTCTTGGGTTTCAGATCCCAAGGTCTCTTGGACTGCTTTTGTCCATTCGACTTCCACACTAACCCATTGAGGATTAGGTGTCCAACATTCCCCCCCTTAATCCGAAGGGTTATGTATGAGTCGAAGAAGAGAGCTGTAATACAAAATGTGCAAAAATGCATGGCAGCACTAGGCTGAATGTGCTCTATGAAATAATGGTATAAAGGGCGGTGGTTTAAGGATGACCACCAACACTGGAACGCTTAGTGCAGTTCCCGAAAATCTTCCAAAACTGGCAAGAAACTGAAGTTTTCTGCTAGAGGAAGTGATCCTATTGTTTTAAAGAGGGAAACCTTCAACCATAAAAGGGAGGTCTCACCCCGCATAAAAGGTAAAACTTCAACCTGAAAAGGGAAGTCTCAACCTGTGATGGTTTAAGGATGACCAACAACTCTGGAATGCTTAATGCAATTCCTGGAACTCTTCTAAAGCTGGCAAGAAGCTGGTGTCTTCTGCTAGAGGAATTGTTCTCAATTTTGTTCCTGGAACTCTTCCAAAACTGGCAAGAAGCTGAAGTCTTCTGCTAGAGGAAGTGTCCCAGATTGCCAACTGAAGGCATGCTCAGGGGCATCTTTGTCTCTGGCTACAACTCTGAAACTGGTGTGGCAGGTTGTGGCTCAGGCTCCCTTGATGTGACTTTGAAGCTTGTAGATGACCATCATTTCCCCCCCTGACAGATACAAGGTGAGAAGATGGAGAAAACTCAACTGCAAGACTGTTCAATATTCTGGAACAAGTTCTGACATGTGTTTGGAATATCTTCTTGGATGTTGATGCCCATTGCCAAGAAGCGATCCATCCAAGATGAATCTTTGTTCTTGCAGGACGTTTGTTTTTGAAGCATCTGTGTGAAGAATGGCTGGTTTTATGACAGTGCTTACATGGATGAAGATCAAAACAGTGATCTTTCAGATGGCCAACTCGATCACAGTGTTGGCATTTCACGATCTGTTGTTTTTGTTGTTGTTGTGGAAGAGGGGCAGAATTTGGAACAGCTGAAGCTGAACTGTCATGAATGAATCTAGCACTCTGAAACTGAATGGGTTTGGCATAGTTTGGAATATGAAAGGACAAGTCCTTGTCATATCCAAGACCAGTTCTGTGCTTGTTGTGGACAAGCTGTTCCCAAGGTCTGATGATGGGCTTGGGAAGTGCAGACTGAGTTTCTGCATCTGCATGTAGAACTGCTGCTTTATCTGAATGAACTGTAACATTATTGACTTGTTGTTGATGGGTTGCAGTCTCAATGTTCTGAACAGAAACATGTTCAGAATGATGACTCTTCTGTTTTAATTCATCTTGCTGAAGCTGAGATTCAAGCTGCAAAAAATCGATCTTTTCCTGTGCATTTTGTTGGCATGTCTGAATTTCTGAGAGAGATCCTTTGTTGATTTGTAATGTGTCATCAACATTAGATAATATTAGAGTTTTAAGGAACTGTAATACTTCACTAGTTCTGGCCATTTTTTTCTTCAATGTCTGATTTACACCTTAAAAACTGATCACAACTACTACTCAATGCAGAAAAGTAATATCTACTCACAGTACACAGCAATATCCTTTATAAATGTCAGCAAATGATCAGTGTGCAACATAAAAGATTACAATTAGCTCACCAAAATCTTTATGCAGCAGTGGAATCAAGGAATCAATGCACTATAATGAGTTTTAAATACAATGCCACAATTGGGGCAGCAGGAACTGCAAACTTGTTTGGATCCTTCAAGTACTCCTTCACTTTTAAATCAGCATCAGCAACATGTTCCCAAAATCCAGGTTCTTTAAACGGACTAGTAACATGCATCTCAACAATTTCACAACTGTACCATTATCTTTTAATGCTTCCACATGTAGTAATAGTCTCCAAATAAACTTATATTATCCAGTAGCAAATTCAGAGATTAAATGCAACGACCATTAAGTGATAGCTACTACATAATGGACTTTTCTCATTCAAAAACTTAACTTAAATAAAGAACAGATTGGAAGATAGAACCTGACAATTAAATGTCAGCGAATACAAATTAGTAGATATGCAATTATCAGTCCCCAAAATGGCACCTCAACATTTTTTTATGATGTACGCTGCCCAGGAAATGGAAGAATAGATTCCCTCTTCACCACAGTCCTTGTATCATCATCAAACCATACTCATTCAACTTCTGAGATAGCATACAGTTCCTTTAATGCAGCTACATCAATAACAGAAGGTGGAAACACGCACAGAATACCGGTGAGCTTGATGTCAAAAGGCTTACAACTAAGCCAAAAGAGGATCTTTATAATCAAAAGCAAGAAGAACTTGTATCTACTAGCATTCCTTCAAGTGTAACTACAGTAGTACAGGATGCCTCTTGCCCTTCTCGGTTCACATACATGGAGAATAATTCAATTCAAAATCAAATGGTGGAGCACATATCTCTGGTCATGCTCCTCTTGTCGCTGGAGCAGCGTTCTTAGCATGGACATTTTCCAAACGAGATATACAAGAACATATTTACCACCCTTGCAAAGTAGTCACAACAACATTGTTTGAAAACTAGTGTTATTAAAATGGTGTCGGTCTAACTCAGAATGGTGGTATTAAACTGCGTCCAGGTTGGCTCAAACTTGAAGCCAGTAATGTATTGATTTTACAGGTGGGCAGGGTTATATGATATGGCAAGGAGACAACGTATACAGTGTAATAGGGTAATACATATATATGAACAACGTAACAGCGTATATATGAACATCATATATGCAGTCAACACACAAATAATAATAACGATACCAAGGACAGCATGAGAGTGGTAAGAAAGGTGGATGTTCCAACAGCGTTCTGACACCAAACAACTTTCTAAAAGCGTTCCAGCAGCGTGATACCAACAATAATCAGTGTTGAATCATCTTCCTTTACTCCATCAAATTTTTCACATTCTCTGAATGCAAAAATCAAATCCACCTCTTCTCCTTTCGTGGCCGGAATGGTCCCAAAATTATTTACTCTATTATTCCTGTTTGTCACTAAAGCAATGAATGCAGTTGGGCAGCAATCCGCCAACTGATTCACCAGCTCCAGAATAGTTGCGATCCCTTATTGCTGCTAACAGGTTACAGGTGCCCTCGATTCATCAATCATTCAGTACTTTCACTTAGCGTCATCCATTTAGAGACATCGCTGTGGTGTGCCAAGGATGGTCTTCCAGAACAAAACAACCAGCGCTATAGAGCCACACCAATGCACAGTAAAATGTCGAAGCACAGCAAAATGCCGTTAATATCGATTCCCTCAGAAGTCATAAGCTCTGTGAATGGGCATCTCATGTGGCCTCGGAAAGGCGCTAGACACGCCCATGCTCACGCACTTCTCAACTCAAGACTTTGGCTGATCGCTCTCATGGCATTCTGTGCTTGCGTTGTGATACTTCAATACGTTGCTCCTTGGAAACACGTGCAACCTTCTTGGATTCTCCTTGCAGTTTACCAGACAGCGCTGACCACGGTATTACCCAGTCCATTTCGAGGGTTCTACTTTCAGAAACGGTGCCATCTCTGCTACCTTTGCATTATTTATCTCTGAGCACACGGATGGTTCCAACCGGAGACTAGAAATCCGCAACAATACTCAGCAGAATGGATTAAATTTTTGTTTTCATGGCAACCGGTGGCAGACATAAAACACCGCAACAATTCTCAGCATTGTATACATTATATCTAATAACTGAACCGACAGCGTCCAAGGCATATACAAAAGCGTGTAAACAATGCATATACAAACCCGTTACCAGTTTTAATGCACTGCACATTCAGAACGATGATACCAACTGCGTCCTCCACAATTCTTTGTCAGGCAGCGTTCACCAATCCAGCGTTCAATGCATAAGATAGAACACGTGTTCTTGAATAATTGTTTCTTTGGTCTCTGTTTCTAGAATGACATTCAACTGAACCGCAGTTATTTATGACAACCGTGCGAGGAGATTCCAAAAAAGCTCCAATGGAGGCAATCAAAACTGCTATTGTGACTCAGATTCACACGTCAAATAGCTACTGGACCAGTACACATGCTCTCTCTCTGACCCAACGAATCAAATTCGAACCTTGATTGTGACCTCCAACGTACTTCACAAAAGAATGCGCAATTCGAGTGGAGATTTCAGGTGATGCAACTCAGAATCTAAGAAATAACCGTTGCTCTGCTCACTAACAGGTTATAATGAGGTGCAGAGATGACAGATACGAATATGAGGGAGAACACTCATGGTAAATCACAACACTGTTATACCAGTGCGCAGACTGTGATAGGCCGCAGGTAGGAATACAATGCCTAGTTGCAGATCTGATGCGCTCAGCTAAAATAAATGGTCAGGTAATGAAGACTAGGCCAGCATTATTCAAGGCAGCTTAGACCAGTTGCTAAACCGTGAGAAAACTACACAGGCCACACATCATGGCTCTGATACCATGTTAAACACACATGGACAGCAAAGGCAATGTGAAAGATAAATCATGCAATGCATTTTTTTATTAACAAGAGATATACATTTATAGTACATTATATGACTCTTGGGTTTCAGATCCCAAGGTCTCTTGGACTGCTTTTGTCCATTCACTTCCACACTAACCCATTGAAGATTAGGTGTCCAACATTCACACAAAAAAAATACTATAATTTATTTAGACATTATAAAACATATTTTAAAGAGGTCATAATTTTCCAAAATTCCTACCCGCAAGGAAAAAAAAAGCTCCGATGTTTGCACTAGTTTTTCGGAATCCTATTTCAGAAATACGTGTTCAAAATTGACAGTCTGTAAAACATTAAAGTTATGAATAATAGCATACACTGTGAGCTTTTTCTTGAGTAAGTCAAAAAAGACTGACCCATCATGGTGTGCATCGTGCGGAGAACCTCGACATGCATGGAAGAAATAAATAATAACATACAGTGTGAGCTTTTTCTCTCTAGTGAGTCGCAAAAAGGCTGACCCATCCTGGGGTGCGAAGAACCTCCTCCATGCAGCGAAGAAAAACCCAAAAAACAAAACAACACAGCATTCCCCCGACCGTGGGCTCCCCGCTGCCCTTCATGTGTTAATACTAGCAGGGTCTACTATTTGGATTTTGAATGGATTTAGTTTTCGCGTGACATTAATTTCTACGTGAAGTGCGCAGCCCAGCACATGACTATTTGGATTTTCGAAGAATTTAGTAATCGCGTGACATTGATTTCTAGGTGAATTGCGCACCTAGCACATGATTATGGATAAGTAATTGGAATTAACGTGGAAACTTTTTCGCAACCAGCTGCCACCTGCCAACATGATTATGGATGAGTAATTCGAATTAACATGGAAACCTTTTCGCAACCAGCTGCCACCTGCCAACACAGGGTCATTAAAAAGATTATAATATTTAATATGGGACTTTATATTTACTTTCCAGTCCTGTAGGCTTATTAAGTGAGCTTCTAGTGAATTGGGTCGAAATTTGGATTTTTTTACTTTAAATTTTATTAAATAATAATAATAATAAATTTAATAAAAACTTTTTTAATTAAAAAAGTTTAAATATAATACATATGAACCGATTAAATAATTTAAATATAACAAATATGAACAAATTAAATAATTTAATAAAATTGAAATAATTTAAATATAACAAATATGAACAAATTAAATAATTTAACAAAATTGAAAGATAAAAGAAATATATACCTTTAATAACTTTGGATGCCACATCAATAGGAACAACATAGGTTTATTATATTTCATTATATAATTTCTACTATATTTTATAGGTTAAAAAGACAAAATATTATATTTGTTAAATTAGAAAAAAAAATATATCAATTAGTATAGATCCATCTTAATTATAATTTTTTGATATATATAAGCAAAATTTCAATTTTGATGATGACAGACATGGTTACACATCATATTAGGCTATAGAATGAACCTCTCGACTCAATAACTAAAGATTAATATGATAGTAGAATTTTAACATAAAAATAAATCATAATATTAAATATAAAATTTTATAAAACATATAATGTAGTATAGAAACATTTTCATTAGAAGGAATTAGATTTAACAAACTTTAACAAACACTACGCAATTATTACTTTAAAAGGATTTATCTAGATAATGTGATAGTAGAATTTGAACATAAAAATAAATCATAGTATTAAATATAAAATTTTATAAAACATATAATGTCATATAGAAACATTTTCATTGGAAAGAATTAGATTTAACAAACTTCAACAAACATTATGCAATTATTACTTTAAAAAGATTTATCTCGATAATGTAATAGTAGAATTTTAGCGTAAAAATAAATCATAGTATTAAATATAAAAATTTAGAAGAAACATATAATGTAGTGTAGAAAAATTTTCATGGGAAGGAAACACTATGCAGTTATTTCTTTAAAAGGATTTATTTAGATACAAACAATGCTAGTTTGAAATTACTTAAAAAAGTAATAATAAAAAAACAATCATGCTACATATAGATTAAAACTAAAGAGTTAAAGGAAAAAAAATTGACTATTATCACTTTTATGTTTCTTTACATTTATTAGTGAAACATTTCTTTCTAGAATACAAAATATAAATGACTAATTAACAACTTGCTTTGGACTTCCTAACTCTAAATATTAATTTGGAAACAATAAATTAGTGCTTATAATAGATGACAAGCATGGTGAATTTACTTCAATTAAAAAATTAACACTATATTACACAAACAACTCAATAAAATATAATTAGCTTTGAGGACTATTATAAACAAGTCCATTACACTTAAAACATTATATTAGAGTATCCTAAATTGATATTAGTTGTGGGTACATATCATATAAAAAGTAAAGAAATTGTTATAACAAGTCCATTATGAGTGCCCCATATTCCCAAAGTTTCATCCACAAAAAAATCTTAAAAGCATGTATGCAAATTTATTAATTTTCTTCCTTCTCCATTTCTTTGATGCTTAATATATAAAGCAAGTAAATATTATTATAAAATATATTCTCTATAAATAAACACCGGTAAATTATTTTTAATAAAATCCGATAATTATGTAAATAGCACAATCATATTAACAAGATGTATCAACATGATGTCATTTTTATTTGATAATTTGTATGGTAATTTAATAATTATATTAGGTAAACGTGAAAAGATAAACATGGATTTAGATTAGCAAGGTAGTTAATATTTGGATGCACTCTCTAACTTGGTAGCAACGTGGTAGACTATGGTATTTCCTATCTCCCATTATACAATGAAATAATAAGTTTTGACATCTTAAACGACCACGAATAGGCCTTTACTTATAACTCTCAATTTTGTCATGCATAGAGTTCCCACAGAAAATAATACTTACAGACAAAAGAACTTAATATTTGATAGAAATAAAAACGATCTCTTTCTAAATGAATTAAAAACTAATTTGCTTCCTTTATCTAGTATAGACAACATAGAAGACCTCTATCATAATTTTACTACAACCCTCTCATATTCTATTAACAAGTTCTCAATTGAAGTTTCAAATAATAAAAGAAATAGCAAAACCGACCCATGGTATGACAAAGATTGTAAAAGTGCGAGGAGAGCAATTAAGGAAGCTATTGATGAATCTCTTAAAATGGACAAGATAAAAACATACAAATCCCTAACTAAAAGGAAAAAGACGCAGTACATTCGTCAAAGACAGGAGAATCTCTTACACCTCTCTAAGGTAGCTCCTAAGAAATTTTGGAGGCAGATTCTAACTAGGAAGACCAAAGATAACAATAAAATTGCTCTTCACGATTGGAATTCTTATCTTAAAAAACTTTATGAATCCCCAAATGTCATGGATAATTTGGAAACCTTTGCTCACAACTAAAGAAGTTTTCTCTTTAGAAGACATTAATTTTGGGGTTAATCGCCTGGCTAATGGGAAAGCTAAGGACATTGAAGGTTAGCAGGCAGAAATCTTAAAAATTGGAGGTCCTGTCCTCATCCCCCACATCCAAAAGCTTTTCAATCAAGCAGTCAAGCAAGGGTTCCCTAAACCTTGGACTGAGAGCCTCATTATCCCTATTTTTAAAAGTGGGGATACAAATAACCCCTCTAATTATCAAACAACTATGATCAACCCTCTCTTAGCCAAGTTATATGGTAGTATTTTGGAAAAGAAGTTAAGCATATGGCTTGAAAGTGAAGGTAAGTGGGGTAAAGGCCAAGTAGGTTTCAGAAGGCATCACTCAACAACAGACCACCTCGTTACGCTTAGGATCATTGTGGAGAAATGTCGTAATGATAAATCAATTTTTTTTTTTTGCTTTTTGGACTTTAGAAAGGCTTTCGATACAGTTCCTAGATAAAAACTTTGGAATAGATTAGAGGAGCTAAAGGTTCCTCTCGAGTTGAGAGCTGCACTATAAGGTTATACGAGAATGTAATTGCCAAGCTAAAGAGAAATGAGGGGTGGTTGAAAGATATTAAATGTAAAATCGGAGTTAAACAAGGTTGCCCCCTCTCCCCTACCCTATTTGGCATTTACATTGATAAGCATGAAGGCTATTTAGAGGAAACAGGATGTGATGGCACGATCTTAGCTGGGATAGTCGTCATCCTTCTTCTATATGCTGACGATATTTCTCTTTTCGCAAGGTGCCCATGTGATCTTAATAAGCAACTCAGACTTCTTAAGGATTTCTACTCTACCATGGGTATGACTGTTAACACTGACAAAACAAAAGTTTATGAGAAATTCTTCGGCGTAAATCACAGGATAAATCATTTGTCGACGCGTTTTGAACCAACAAGTGTGGTTCATCGTCAGGACAAGTTGAAGAAACAGATCCAGCTTAGCATGTTAAATAGTCTGAGCAGAGACTCCAACGGCTATCTTGACTAACGGCTAATTTTGACTTGAGGACCAGAGTCAAGATTTAATAGAAATTAGTTAAATTATGTGAATAAATAAAAATATAAAATAATTTAAAATTGTTAAAGGTTAGTTAGAAAGTTATTAAAAAATTAAAATTAGTTTTTTAAATGGGACTTAAATAATAAGTATATATATATAAAAGAAATATATACAAAGGTTAGTTTAGAAAAAAAAAAAAATTGAAATATACATAAAAATAATAATGAATAAAATTTTAATTACGAAAGTAATAAAAGGTAAAAAGATTTTATTTCATTTTAAATAAATAAATAAATTCAAAAAAAAATTCAAAAAATAAAATAAAATAATAATAATAATAAAATAAATGAATAAATTAATTAAAGTAAATAAAATAAGTGAGCGAAGAAAAAAAATTAAATAATAAATAAATAAATAAAATAAAAAATAAAAAGTAAAAATAAATAAATAAAATAAATAAAAAAATAAAATAAAATAAAATAAATAAATACATAAATAAATAATAATAATAATAATTGAATAAAACAAGTGAGTGAGGAGGAAGGAAAAAACAAGGCGCCCAGGAAAAATGACGAAATAAAGGGGAACCAACGAAAGCAAGAAAGGGCAAGACTAGGAAGAAAGGGCCGGGATCCAGCAGCTACTGATCTTCCAGCCGTCATCTCTATTGAGATTGCTCGGCCTTCTTTCAATTTCAATAGCTTCTCTGAATTTACGGTGATGGAACTGAGCAACCTTGGCAATAACCTTGGCCTCCTCAATACATACTTGATGCTTGGTCTTTTCCGCATGCTCTGCTAACGTTGAAGACTTGGTTCTTCCCTGTCTTCGGTCCGCTGCATGTTCGCTAATCCTTTGATGGATGGAGCACCCTGTTTCCCCAATATAGGGGGTCCCACAAGAACAGGGGATCAAGTAGACACCCTTCATATCTTTAGGATCAATGGGATCTTTCACTGATCTGAGGGATTTGCGAATAGTGTTGAGGGGCCTGAAGGTTGAGGGAATATCATACTTCTTAAGAATCCGAGCAATCTTGTCAGTGGTTCCTTGTACATAGGGAAGATGGACTCCTAGCCGGCCCTCTTTATGCTCTTTTTTTATTAATGAGCTTTTAGAGGATTTTAAGAATGCCTTCTAACCCAGGCGCCTACTATAGCCATTCTCCATAAAGACATGAAGGAGATGGGATTTCTCTTTATCGAAGCTCTCCTTATCAGAAATCCTCAAGGCTCGCGTAGCGAGTGTGTTAAGAACACCCAACTTTTGAGCAGGGAAATGATGAGAATTGGCATGAAGATACTGCTCAGTATGCGTTTTTTTCCGGAATACTGAGTGGGAGAGAGAACCATTAATATTCTTCGATATAAGGATATCCAAGAAAGGGAGGCAACCATTGACCTCTTTTTCCATAGTGAACTTAATGGCAGAGGACTGACAATTGAGGTGGTTGAAGAATAGATCTAACTCCTTCGAGCCATGGGACCAGATGACATTAGTGTCATCTACATAAGTTATGATTATCAAAAGTTATGATTATCAAATCCAAGAAGGACACTTACGCTAATTGTATGTATGAAAATAATAACTTGGAGGAAGTGTATTCTAACAAGTACCTAGGAATTGATATTCATCACAAGCTCAACTGGAACCATAGCATTGAAAAAAGGATTAATGGGGGGTGGAAAGGTTATTTTGGTCTTGAAGATAATTGTAAAATAGAAAACCTCGTAATGTGGGATAAAAAGAAGTTCCTCTTTGAAACTTTAGTCACTCCTGTTATCTTATATGGCTGTGAGGTTTGGGGTTGCAGCATCTCTAGAGAATCATGGAGAAATATTGAGCAAATCCAGAATAGTTTTATAACTTATAACTTGAAAACTAAAAGTAATACACCCTATCCTATTCTCCTTATAGAAGTAGGTCTTTCCCCTATTGAGAGCCTAGCTATGATTAGGTTTCTGTTGTACAAGCACAAACTCAATAACATAGACGATCATAAACTTCCTAAACTAGCTTTAAATTCCAGCCAAAACCACCTGAGGCTCAATCGGGGGTGGCATAAAGACACAAGGGCCTGGTTAAACTATTGGGAGATCAACGAGAATGATGCATTGAAAAACATTAATAACATTAAAGATATTGTTACTTCTATGTTCAAAGAAAAAATGTGGTGTGAGAAAGATTTAGCGGCTAAGAGAACATTAAGTTATTATAAGAAGGTCATCAACCCCATCCTAGAAGATAAAAAGTATCTCTTGATTTTAACTATCTCAAAGAAGAAAATTAATATAGTAAAGATTAGAATGAATTCTCATGAGCTCCATAGTGAAATAGGTCGCTGGGAAATTCCTAAAACACCATGGTGGAAAGGATCTGCCATATATGTGAGAATAGGAACATCGAGGATGAAAACCACTTCCTCTTAGAGTGCCCCACGTACAACCACATTAGATCTCAGTTTCACAATCTTTGTTACAATATTGACCTTCCTAGCCTATTACAATTGTTGTAGGGAAAAGTATCCGACTCGGATGACCCTATCCCACTCTAAGGGTGATAGTACCTCAGCAACAACTGTAAAGAAAACTACTTAAGGTTTACTTCTTTACGAAAGCAAGAGAGAATGAAGAAAATGCACTAACCGTTGCCTTGCGCTTAATGTCGAATCCAAACTCTTCTCTTCGCTGCTTGCTCCCAGCTCCTTGCTCTTTTGCTGGCCCAGCTACAATGAGATCCTGCAAAATAACAAAGAAGGAAACTACAAGAAGCATGCAATCATAACTGATTCAAGGATTAGCATAAATCAAATATACAATTATCACAATACATCATTGAAACAAGTGCATATAGAAGAACCTCAATAGCTTTTATTAATGGAAGAAGTAAAGTTCTGAGAGTGTTACAACCATTGAAGGTCCCAATCCAGCAACACCTCCCAGCAGAAAGAATTTCTCCTCTTCACCTCCTTCAAGCAATCACCCAATAGTTCTATAGTGAAACCAACAGCATATCATTACTTTGCACAAAATTCCAGCCTCCTGAGCTCATAGGAGAGAGCTCAATATATAGATGAATTGAGAAAGGACGAGTCAGCTTGCAACTGAGGTGTAGCTGCCTTGTGTCCTCTCTCTCTTCAGTTGATCTTCAGTTCTTGAGTCCACTTGGAGAACCTTGCTTCCACTTGGAGAAACAGAGCCTCTGACTCATCACAAGGCGAAATCCCCGATCCAAGTGTCATTTTTGGAAGTTTCCAGAGCAATGACTCAGTGTGCCACTTGTCCCATCTCGCTCAGTGCAGGTGGCCTTTGTTCTACCTGCTTTGCAACGCAGGCACACCATGGAGGAGTTGAGTTTCAGCGCAGAAGCCTAGTGGAGCACCTGCTTTGATTTCAGGATTGCTTGTTTTTGAGTGTTTTCAGGTGGAGAACTGATCTGAGAGCTGTTGGTTTGCTGACCCTGTTCCTCTAGGGGTAGGAACATCATGTTTAGGGACTTTGTATCCCTTGGATTATTGACAATTCATGCCTGATGCTGCAAGGCACAAAATTGTCTATAACAGATGCCCCCTAAAGTATGAGGTCGTTTATCGGGTGAAATGCTTTATTAGGAGGATCCGAAGTTCATTCAATCTGCTGAGAAGTGTCCTGTAATAAGATACAATACAATACATTATTTTTCATACTTTTTCATGATCTAGCTGAGGCGGGCATTCCCATGCTCAGCTTTATAAATTCATTTCGGTACATAGCACAGACGATTGTCTGATGATAGACTGATAATTCTCTGCTGAAATTATCATCCTTTGAGAAGGATGATCATCTGTTGCAATGATGTACATATCAAATGTCTTTATATCCTAAATATATATCGCAGCCCGGATGGATGAAACTAGATCCGGGGTCTTCAATCTCTTCCGATCTCCACTCGATGTACAAGTCGATCCATGTGACAATTTCTTGAAGTCGAACATGGAAAGACATCGCTTGATTACCGATCAATGATGTAAACCGTTAACAAGCGCGAGAGGAATCACTGATAAGGATGATGACCCTCAAGGTACAGCAGTACAATTCACATGGTGGGAATAAAGGACTTGGCGTCAACCACCATGCAAAATCTTCTGGTCGAAGGTCATTGATGTATACCTGTCACCGGAAGTGAGAAACTTGCCATTGAGGCATGCAAGCTTCACAGTACTGAAGGGGTTGTTCCTAGATCAACTCCTTGGATAATGAGCTGATGTCGACAAGGAGCGATCCGTCAAAGGAGGGCCTTAATGAATCCCACATCAGTGACACGGAACGGAGCTAGTGATTGTGATGAGGTGAAAACAAACTGTGATGTATGATTCAGGGTGGCGGTCATGAAATGGATGAAGGACAATGTATGGCAGTGGATGGGACATGGTTGACTCTTTGCAGAACAACAGCTCTTGAACATATAACGACACTGATGTGATGGATTGGTAGCATTACCCCAAATGTGGATGGTGTGGCGAGGACCATGGTGATGAGACCGGTGAATGAAACAACCCAACCCGATGTGATACGGAGGACAAAGTGTCATGTTCAAGAGCGACTTGCTACCATTAAAGCTGTGAGGTTCTCCCAATTTTTCCCCAGTCATTGCTGACCAGTACCTCTTTATTTTTATCAAGCTTGAGGAGGATAACATATGCTTGTTCTATAACCTGCCCTTCGGGCAAGCCCATCGCTATGTTTTAACGAGCCTAGCGATAGGGAAATTCGTTCTCGTCTAAAGACAAGTTTGTCGCTATTTAATGAATTTAACGAGTCTAACGACAAGGATAACTCGGTCCTTTTCATTTTTAGAGAGTCTGAAAAGGTACATAAAGTCAACTCCAGAATTCCTTTTTCGTCATCTAATCCCTTAAGTCCGAAAAAGTATAAAACAATACAGAAGGGATGAATTTTCGATTGCTTTAACGAGCCGAACAAAACAAGCGCTCGATCTTTTTGTGCAATAATCCCTCAGGTCCAAAAAGATTAAAATCTAGAGGAGGGATAGCTCTTCCGGTCGTTTAACAAGCTGGAAGGCCAAAACTCGGCAAACTTTTCATATTTTACGAGTCAGGAGAAAAGAGCTCAAAGAAGACTCGTCTTTTAAGGAACGAGTGATAAACAGGGATAGCAGCAGATTCCAGGTACAGGTTGGAATTTTCCAATCACGGCAGTGTCACAAGGATGGCTAAGTGAAATCACTCTTCGCAGCTGTTCTTCAAAATGGGTAAACAAACATATGGAGATGAACGATTGGCCAAATGAACGGATGGAGGTGAGACTGCAAGAACACGACCAAGCTTTAATATGGCTGTCAAAGGTTACATTTACCAAGGTTATTTACCGGTTCATTTTTTTTTGGGTGAGCTTGAACTCTAGGGGAAGATTGCTCACAACTTATGTTTATTTTTTAACGAGCATGAACTATGTGCTAAAACTGCTCGGATCTTGCGTTTATTTTTTAACGAGCATGAACTGTGTGCTAAAACTGCTCGATCATATGGTTTACTTTTGATTTTTTACCATAACTAGCTTCTCTTTTTTACTGATAGCACTGCATTTTCAAATTGCTGCCACAAACTAGTTAGAAATGAGTAATATTTACTTGAAAATGAGATTAACACGTTAATATTTACCTTGAATTACGTAAGAAAGCAAATAAAAAGGGTTTTTACCTCTCACTTTACCATTTCATTTGCATTTTGCTTGTTGGAGCTTTGGAGGAGCCTCTTTCCCCTTGATTTTCATCAGCTGATTCCGGGAGATTCTGCGGACGATTTTCGGCGCCGTTTGGACTAGGTAGGAGCTAAACCTTAGCTCTTCATTTTCATGGTTTCATTTTCCTGTTTTATGCCTGTTTTGCTGTTCTATTGAGCCTCTGGGGTTTTTCCAGGGCGCCCTCTGATCAGCGCAGGTTCCCCATTCGAAAACTGCGTTGGGATCCACGCTGTTTGAAGGTAGCTTGTCCCCCAACGCAGGTAGTACACTGGGCACCTGCGTTGGGGCATAAAAAAAACAATTTTTTACAGATTTTGATGAAATTTTCGCCAGTTTTTCATCAATTTCAGGAGCTAACTCATTCTCTTGTTTGTTTTGCAGGGATTCTTGATCAAGATGGCCCTCACATGGCGAGAACGAGAACATGAAGAAGAAGATATGATTGCCCTTCATGATCCTGTTACGGTGGGCGCGCTACGAGACTGTGGTATGCTGAAGTTTTTCCGTATCTCAAGCATGAGAGCACAAATTTCACTACTGCAGTATATGCTTGATGCTTGGGATACTGTTAACCAAGTATTCCAGATCAGGAACAAACCTATTCCATTGACCGTGACAGACATTTACTTCTTGACTGGCTTGTCAAGGCGGGGTGCCCCCATTTCTTTATCAGGTACAGTTCGGGGGAATGATTCCGTGAGAGATTATGTCCGCCAGTATTGCAGGGAGGGGTCCCAGCCGAGCAGAGACGGCAAGGTAGTCATCCGTGATGTTACTAGCAGCCCTCTCAGGTCTATTCTGTATACTCTTGGTAGGATGGCCGGCAGCGCATCTTTACATGTTGCCAACAGGTCTCATATGCAGCATGCCTTGGAGTGTCTCCAACCGAAGATCTTCAACTGGAGTGATGCAGTGCTTACTCAAATGAAAAGTCAACTGAACAAGGTGAAGGACGGGAAGCTGAAGAACTTTGGTTTTGGTTCGATTCTGACTGCCTTCGCCTTGGAGAAGATCCCTCTGATGCAACCTCAGTACATTGATCTCGGAGTGCCTTCTCCTACCGAGCCACGTATGCAGCGATGGGTCGATCACATGTCCAGACATGCAGGTCAATCCCAGATTTCTTTCAATGCCGCTTTCTTCAGGTGGTTCGATCGCCAGGAGATGGCTTTTTCCGAGTACCCATATGTTGGTATGGATTTCCGGGGTGATCCGGATATGGTACTGCCAGACGGTGCTCAGTGGGATGCTACCGATAAGAACTTCAACCATATTACTGTTCATTGTTTTCATTTATAATGTTCTTGTGCTTTATTCTATTGAACTCATGTGTGCTTGCAGATGTCGGTCCTGTTCGTCCGGCAGTTCGTCTGAGACCACTTGCTGCTGCTCTGGCAGAGGAACCTGCTCGGAGAGTTATTATCCGTGATCTTAGCGATACTGAGACCCTTACAGCTGTGTAGGGGCAGGTTGAGAACCTTACCCGTGGTCTTCCGGATGTACAGATTGACGAGTTACCTTTACCGATGCAGCAGCATACTATCGGTGTACCTAGACGATGGACCCGTCTTCTGCGCATGATAGCACAGACTGTGGCTTACTATCAGGAGCATCACTAGGCTAGGGTGCCCCCTAGAATTTTTGAGTTTTTAGGTCACATGACCAATTTTTGTCTCGGTTACAGGACATTATGTATGAACTTTATGAACAGCTTATATATATTTTGATTTTCGAGTCTCATTCTGGTTGATTTGGATGATTCATATGTACACTTTTTATGATGTGTCCTTTTTATAAATGTTGCAAATGTCTATCTAACACATAGTTTGCCAATGAGTTAGTTAATGTGTTTAGATTTCTTGAAATATGTTGATATTGAATTGAATCAAATCGTCTTTCTAAGATCTTTACTCTTAGGAACATGCGATAAATAGCTGGATTACGAACAGAATATATACCATTGAGTTGTAGTACTACGAGCTGTGAGTCTAGCCTGACAATTAGTCGGCGTATGCCTTGTGTGATGGCATCAGAGAGTAGTTCTATCAACGCGCTATACTCAGCGATGTTATTCGTTGATTGCCCAATACATACACCTCTGAAACTTACTAACTCGCCACTTGGATCAAAAATGGCCCATGCTGCGGAGGATAGGTTCCGCGAACTACGACTCGCTCCGTCGGCATATCCAACACATGTCTCCATAAGGTTTGACATCTGCAACGAATGAAAAAGGGGAATCACTCAACCAGAACAAGAACTTTGGCGAAAACAAAATACAACAAAAGCATGCAGGTTACTATTTAAGCATAGTAACGCTTGAGGTACAGCCCATTCCGGGGCTGCGCCAGTGGAATTCCGTCGTAATCTATTAACTCGTAGGCTCCTTTCGCTAACACTCTTTTAACAATATAGGGGCCCATCCATAAGGAATTGAATTTACCTGCTCCTAATTTATCGGATTCTTGGTCATAAAGCAAGACCAAATCACCTTCTGAGAAGACACGGGGTTTGACATTTTTGTCGAACTGAGCCTTGACTCGTTTCTTATGGGCTTCGTTGGCCAAAGCGGCATCACGACGGGTTTCATCCAAGTGGATTAATTCCAAGAAACAAGTCTCTTCTTCCGAAGTTCTGGGGAGGAGATCAATTGCGAGTTTAAGCGACGAAATTTCACACTGGATCGGTAAGACTGCTTCTAGATCGTACACCAATTGGAAAGGTGTGAATCCAGTTGCGTTTCTTACCAAAGTTCGGTAGGCCCACAAGGCTGCATACAGGATTAGGTGCCATCTTCTTTTATGAACTCCGATCATCCTCTGCAACATACGCTTCAGGACCTTGTTGATTGCTTCAACTTGTCCGTTAGCTTGTGGATAATACGGAGTAGAGCTGTCGTGAGATAGCCCTAGTTTGGCAGCTAATTCGACCATCATGTGACTGCGGAAATGCGATCCATGATCTGTAACTATAGCCTGGGGTACGCCGAACCTGGCGACTACATGATTGAAAAAGAATAGGGCAGCTGTTTCACCAGTATTGTCCAATGTAGGCATCGCCTCGGTCCATTTGGTAAAATAGTCATTTGCGACTATAATATACCCATGCCCCCCGGTCTAGGTGGGGTTACATTGCATGAAATCGATGCCCCATTTGGCGAAAGGCCCAACCGCAACTATTGGTTGCAGAGGTGTGGGTGGTCTTCTGGTTTTGCTATCAAAGATTTGGCAGGAATGACAACTTCGGACTGCGATTATGCAATCTTTAAACATGGTTGGCCAGAAATATCCTGCTCTTAATATCTTTTGGGCTGTAGCGAAACTGGATTGATTCCCTCCACACGTGCCTGAATGACACTCATTTAGGGCTTTTTCAGCCTCTTCATGGGTGAGACACCTCCTCAGAACTGTATCGATACCACGACGGTAAAGGGTATCACCGACGATCACGTAGTCTTTTGCTTGGTATCGTATTCGTTTCTATTCGGAGTGTGAGGTGTCTGGCCGAAACTTTTGGGTTTGGAGATAGATAATTATATCTCCATACCATTCATCGCTTGCAGATATCAGAAATAAAGTCTCGTCCACGATTGATTCCCTGGAAGTTTCGTTGTTGGACGACGATGGGAGATCGCATAATAATTCTGCGAATACCAGAGCTTTCTTTGACTTGGATTTCACAAATTCCAGATCAAACTCTTGAAGGATCGCTATCCATTTTGAATACTTGCCCCCCAGCAACTGTCGCGACAGTATATAAGTCATGGGGTTGCAATCTGACAGAATGGTAGTTTTCCTAAAGAGAATATAATGTCGAAATCTCTGTACCGCTTGAACAGCAGCAAGCGCTAGCTTTTCAACGTAAGAATACTTACTTTCTGTATCATTTAAGTTTTTACTTAAATAATATACAGGATGTTCAACTCCATCGACTTCTTGAACTAAAACCATCGCAATGGTTGTATCTGCTGCAGATAGATACAGGTTAAAATCTCTAAGATAATCTGGGGCGTACATTAATGATGCTTTTACTAGAGACTCCTTCAAAGCGTCAAAGGAAGCCTGCGCAACCTGGTCCCAGTCGAAGGGTACATCTTTTTTCAAAAGACGTGTATAACCTTTAGCAAGTTCTGCGTAATTTGGAATGAACGTTCTCAGAAAGTTTGCTTTCCCTTGGAGTTTCTGAATCTGAAGCAAATTCGAAGGTGGAGGCAAATTGATGATTGCCTGAACCTTACAGGGGTCGAGACGAATCCCATCTTTAGAGACTACAAAGCAAAGTAAACGACCAGAACCGACACAAAACACACATTTGTGTGGATTGAGTCTTATCTTGTAGTTTCGGCAACGTAGAAATATTGCTCTCAAATGCTGCGGATGATCAGTCCGCTTTCGTGAATGAGCCGGAAGGTCGTCGAGATATGGTTGAACGATGTTCTTGATGTCATGGAAGGCATAATTCATTGCCCTCTGAAACGTCGCCCCTGCGTTCTTTAAACCAAAGGGTAATTTCCGATAAGCGAATGTGCCCCACGGACAAATAAATGCAGTCTTTGACTGGTCCTGTGGGCGGATATTTATTTGATTATACCTGGAAAATCCATCCATAAAGGAAAAGATTTCACATCCGGCGCATTCATCAATTATCTGGTCGATGAAGGGCGTAGGGTAGTTGTCCTTCGGACAAGCTTGGTTTACATCCCTATAATCGACGCACACTCTTATCGTCCCTTGTTTTTCCATAACAGGGACAATATTCGATACCCAATCGGTTAGAGGAACCGGGTAGATGAATCCAACATGGAGAAGTTTCTCAACCTCTGCCTTAATGGCAGCGGCTTTCTTAGGATGAACCTGTCGAAGCCGTTGTCTTACTGGTTTGACATCAGGATACATTTTAATTTCATGTTCAACGATACTCGAGTCGATGCCTGGCATTTCATCATACGACCAAGCAAAGACATCTCTAAATTCGCGAAAGAGAGCGTCATATATTTCCAGTTCTGAAGGGGAACAACTTTTGCCGACATGAATATTCTCTACAACATCAGGTTTTGTCGAGATATTTATGGCTATAGTCTCTTCAATATTGGATAGGTTTCGCTCGGAATCCACCGTATTTACAGTATTTGTTAGGAATTCAAATACTGAAGGGTGGTACAGGTCGTGTCGAGTATCTTCTTCATATTCCGGAAGAAGGGAACGATGGTGGTGATCATTCCATGGTGCCCCCTCAATCAACATTGATTGTAAGATTCCTTCGTCAGTCCCATGCACTTTCGACCAAGGATCTAATGAGGTACCATATTCTCTAGACCTATCTACCCAAACGCTCGACGAGCGTTGATTTGGGTTCGCCTCCCAGGCATGAAACATTGATTGCTACAATATTTCAATGGGGCTTGGTGGCAAAACCATTGCATGATCCATAGCGACTTTGCCTTCTGTGTCTTTCAAGGTGGATACCATATTGCATGTTGCTACAAATGGTACATTTCCTATGCAACTAGGAGGTGGTAGCGCGAAAGTTCCCATCATAGTGGGATCTTTCAACAGACCTACTCCAATATCTTGAATCGACCGGTCGCTGCCATGGATCATGGGAACGCTTCCTGTAACTTGTGAACCATTAGGGAGGAAGCTTTGTTGATCGACGACCGTAATCCCTCCTTCAAAGGGGAATGCGATCTTCCTAAAATAAGTCGACACAACAGCTTGCATGGCATAAATCCATGGTCTTCCCAGTAGGATGTTATAGTCAAGATTGCCATCAATGACTTCAACATCTATTTCTATTGTTTTGTTCCCTAGTTCAACTTTCAGGTTACTAAGGATACCGTAAGGGGTATATGTCCTTCCGTCGAATGCTTTTAATGTTGTCGATGATCGCGACAAGGTTGGAGATCCTAAAGTTTTCTAGCAACTCATCGACATAATACATGTCGATGCCCCCTCATCAATAATCGTTCTATGAACTGTTTTGTTGAGGGCTTTCACTTGGACGAGGAAAGCTAGTTGAGCTGGTAACTGAGGATCATACCCTTTGTGATCAAAGGATACCAGATTGGAATCTTTAGGATCCACCCCACCAATTGCTGATAACAATGCCTGCCTTTGGGATGGGCAATGTTGTAGTACCTCAAGAGTCGACATAGCAGATGGCGATTGCGCCAAATCTTCTACTATGTTATAATGTTGTGCCGCTCTGGCACGAGGATTAAATGTCGACTTGTGTACTACTCCCTTTGGCGGTTTTATCGTTAATTCATGCGTGATGGGGGGTACAACTTCTGCCGAAGTTGTTGTCGAACTGCTAGGTTGATCTTTACCTTTATCGTTCGACACCTGTGGATTCCCGTAATCTTTGTTCCTTGTCGAAATCAAAGCATCATTTTGCTGTTTCGAAATCGACAACATAAGTACTTGAGACGGGGAAGCGTTTCCACTATCAACCAGATTCTGACCTGGGTTAGGAAATGGATCACTTGACACAGCTGAGGTATGCGGACTCTTAAAGAACCTCTTTAGCTCAGCTTTGAATGGGCAATTCTTAGTGTTATGATCTTTGTCATCGCATATTTGACATGGATTCGGTTTCCTATTCCCAGGAGGGTTCGAAGAATTTTTCTTAGGGGATGACTCACCTTGTTTATTCTTCTTCCCTCTGTTTTGTTTCTTCTTGCTTCCTGGTTGATTGGTTTCTTTGCCTTTATCTGTCGATACGGCATTTACTTCCGAAGCAAGAATTTCCTCATGCGCATTTTGATTCGAATCCTTACGGGCCTTCTTTTGATTGGTCCTTTTTGGATTTGTGTTTGCCGTGCCAATCACGCCATCGCTGGCATGAGAGTCACTATTTGATTTAGGAGGAGGAGGGATTGAAAACTCTGGTCTAGGGGTGTCTGGTATTTTTTCATAGAGCGTGCCGAACTGAGTATATACTAAGTCCAAATATTGCGCACGAGCAATAACCTGCTCTTCTGTTACGACCCCCCCCCTTTGCCACATCTTCCGTTATGGCCGGAAGTAACGACTTTATAAACCACTCAGCTAAAAGCTGATCAGGAACGTATGTTTTAACCATTCTTCGTCGACGTCGCCACTCATGTATATGATCTGATATATGAGTGGCGGTTGTCTGCTTGAAGTTGGTCAATATCTCTGTTCCCGTTTCATACCTTATTGGTAATTGAAAGTGGGTTAAGAATGTCGTGGCAAGGGAGCTAAAATTGTCGAACGAAGCTCTTGGCAATTCTATATACCATTTCGCCACTGGACCTGTCAATGTCCTCTGAAAGAGGTGAAGCCTTATCGAATCATCATTTAAAGTGTTCGACGAACACCATAGATGAAATGTCATCACATGATTCGACGGGTCTTCACCTGGATTTCCATTGAATTTAGGAATGTCGGATGGAAGTTTGTGCGGGATCACTGGCCACCATGGGGCGTAAGCGATTGGATCATTGGTTAACCGATGTAAATCAGGCAACTCTAAAGTCACCACGAACGGTAACTGTTGATTCAAGTTAGGGGAAGCGTAACCAGGGTACGATGGAATTGCCTGAACAGTTGGTCTTTGCATACCAGCATAATGGAGTTGATGTTGGTATGATTGATATGGTTGATGGACTTGACCACTATAAAGTGGTTGATTTTGGCCATTTTGGATATATGGTTGTCCAGTATTCGCAAAGATTTGATGTTCAGAACCTTGGTACACTTGTTGGAATTGTGGCTGTTGGTATTGCACTATCCACGGTTGCGATACCATGGGTTGTTGTGCTATATTAACCATTGGACCAAGCTGTGGGGTGATTGTACCCGATTGTACTTGTGTCGCCCCACCAGTAGGCGATTGTGGTTGGGTCGCAGGGTCAAGGGGCTGTTGCATGAGAACCTGAGAAATTTGAGGTTGACATACAACAGGCATCGTTTGAACTTGCGACACGGTTACAATAGCCGGTGTAGTTGGGATGTTCGTCACAGGTACACACTGTTGCATAGAATATACAACTCTTGGTGGCTGGGATAGCATAGGTACCCAACTACTCGTTGCAATTCCACCATAACTTGAATAAGGTTGAGAACTCCCATATGGGTACCCTCCCGGAGGGGGTAATGAAAAGGCGTACTACCCCCCATACGGTGGTAATCCAGAACTCAAGGCAATTGATTGTCCTGGAGGACTGGATGGCCTAAATTGATTCCCAAAAGGGTCAATTTGTTGAGTCTCACCATAAGAGTTACCAGACATTACTCTGGAACAAACAGGAACAGACCATACTGCTGAGATAGTCCCTTGGTGGACTCCTTCTAGCGACTGAGAGCTAGTTGGGACAGATGGTATGTCGGCGAACATTGTTGGATTTGCCGCAGGTAATTCTGCCGTCGCCGTGTCATTTGACACAGTCCTAGATGTCGACGGTTGTTCAGACATTTTGAGTCTATCCAATTGATTGCCTAGTGATTCTACAGGAACTTCCACTGGTGATGGACAAACTTCTGCTGTAGCAGGAAATAGAGTGACCCCTACTCCAAAATGAGTTGGAGTGGATACTTGTGGTTCGTCTATAATTTCCTCTATCGCAATCAGACCAGGTGGAAGAGGAAGACCGTCAGGTCCGTAAAAGATTTCCGGTGCCGAAGAAGGGGTTGTATCAACAGCGACAGATGTTTGAGGAACAAAACTCTCTGGACCAGTTACAGATGGAACTGGTTCAGTTATACAAGTATTTGCCCCCAGACTAGGATCAGTATTACTGTCCTTCTGCGGCGGTTGAACTTCTTCTATAGAGGCAGGGTTTCTGGAAATGTTTGGAGTAACCAGAATCTCAGATGTTGTTGGAACACTTGTTCTAACTTTTAAAGGAGATTTTGAACTGGTTCGACGAGCTCGCTTTGTCCGGACTGTTTTCGATTCCGGAGACAAAGACGGTTGACTCGCAAGCCTCCGAGAACGACGGATATTCAATTGAATTTCTTCCACGATTGCGGATTACTCGATCAACTAAAATATAAAGGGGAAAATTTGTGTTTCCGATTTGAATGAATTTTATTAGACGCTTTTAAACATAACTTTGCTTTTTCATGTTTTAAGAGTCGAGAAAAAGCTAAAGATGACTCTAGTCTCCTTCGATGTATTAACGAGCCCGAAGTGACAAATGCTCGGTTGGACCTTTTCAGTTATAGAGTTTGAAAAGGGCCAAAAGAAACTGCTCTGGAGATCTAGGCAGAGGGTGAGCCAAACCTTTCGCAAAACCACAGAATACGTTTTACGGTACGGGTGGTCGATCTTCGTGAATGCTGTGTTCACTGCATCGCGATCAGTAGGGCGGCCGACACGGCTTCCTAAGGATAAAGGATAAATGCCTATAGGGGTCTCCCAATATATACGCGACGGTACGTGGGAGCACAAGTCCGTATTAGTGCTATCGTCCCTCAGGAGGAATCACCCACCTTTGTAGAGATCGACAGTCACTACGTTTAACGACGCCGGAACACGTCTCTAGCTTAGACCTCTATGTGTTTGCGTTATGTTTCAATGCGTTGTTAGGTTCATTCAGTATATTTTAAGTTGATCTTTTTAAAGTTTGCCTTTCAAGGTTCACCACGAGATGTATATGAAAAATTCCTAAATGCAGCCTAAGATGAGAAGCAAGCTTTTTCAAATCTTTTTGACTGATGAAAATCGTAACTACTGAGGGAGAAGAAAGGCAAATCTTTTCACACAGTTCATACAGCACAAACTAATGCACTTTCTCCTAAATCATCATGCAAACTTTTTCAAATGCAAAATGCACAATGCATGTATTTTCTTTTCCCTTTCTTAATGTTGATGTATTACAAAAAGAAAGTTGTTATATAACTTTGATTTCGATTTCAAGCGAAAAGTAAACAAGCTAGTCCAAAATCAAAAGACACCTTAAGATTTACTTGTTTAAACACTGGAAATACATGAAATCAAACCATAATGACGAAAGTAAAAAGACTAATCAGCTATGGACAGCAAACAAGCTAACTCTTTAGACCAGCAAAATGCCTAACACAGGTTCAGATCTAAGAGGCCAAAGCAAGACTAGTTCACTTTCGTTATGGGAAATTGGAAATGACATAAGAAATAAAAAAGAACAAGTACAATTTCGTTATATAACAGAGATGGAATGATGGCAAGTAAGGTTGGTTTCGAAACAGGTACAAGACTGGTAACTGGCTGCAAAATCTATAGTGAAAACAGGCAAGAAAAAGGGAGGAAACCCCAAATGCACAAGGAAAAATTGGGCCAACGCAGGTGTTGCACAGCCAGTCTACAACAACTCTACAACAACTCTACAACTCTACAACAACTCAACCCTAGTCACATTTTTCCAATTTCATAATGCTTAAACTCCATCAAATTTGGTGAATTTAATGTCAAAACAAAAACTAGAATTTGCAGAATTGAATCTTCTTTCAATAAATATAAATTTTATGGAATTTCATAGAAATTTGCTAATTTTAATTAATTTTCTAAAAAATAGTTTGCAAAAAAATTCTGAAGGTCATTATGATTCACTGAAATAAAAATTTATATCTTCCAAACTACACTATAAAAAATATGAAAAATTTATGTTTCATTACATTGGTCCGTCTTCTGTAATGGGTAGTTTTTAGATTTTTAGTTTATAACTAATTTGTTGATAAATTTGATTCTTGGCGAGACATCTTCAAAATCTACAGTTTTTTCATATTGGTTCAATTCAAAAAAATTTAGTAATCATGATGCGCATCAGTTGGTTTCATAAATATAATGATATCGGAGTAGAGTTTGTCTAGATTACTCCAACACATTTTTTTTTTCAAAAATGCTAAGTTAACAAAGAATATGCTAGTGCTAAAACATATGACGTGTTATGAATCCCTTGATTTTTAAAGAACACACAATCAAACAATTGCTAAGTTGACATATCAAATGTGAATAAAAAAATTCCAAAAAATAAGTAATAGAAAGCCAATAAAATTTCTCACATGTTTTAATTTTATTGTAAAAAGAAATTCTAAACAGAAAAATTGCTTTGGCTTGTTGAAAGTTGAAGAACTTCTAAAAATGATATTTTTTTCTCGAAAAAGGGCAAAATGTATAACCCAACTTGACGTCTTCACCCAAGAAAACTCACACTAAACAATATTTACATGTGAATTTCTATCACTATCCAACCCAGAAGTTAGGTGTTCTCAATACATTGGTCACTCTAATGAAAGCTATCTGGTGAATGAGAAAGCCCATTTCCTTAATGTTTTTTAAATAAATGGCTATAAAATATATCAATGTATCAAAGCCTTTTTAAAGGCTAGCAAAGGTCCTAGGACTAAAAAGGAGTTTGTTGAAGTGGCCTCTAGTGTCCAGCTTCCTTTTATCCAAGGGACTTCTAATAAGATTGGTCGGATTCTTAGGAGGGACATGGTTTCTTCCACCTTTAGACCCTTGAAAACTATTCACGACTCCCTAAGTTCAGTCAAAGACCTTGTGGAACCTAAAAACATGAAGGGTATTTATTTGATTCTATGTTCCTATGGAACCCCCTACATTGGAGAAATTGGTCGTTCCATAAATCAGAGGATTCAAGAGCACTCGACTAACCTAAGGCATTGTAGGACTCACTCCTCTGCTTTAGCTGAACATGCTAAAAATACAAAACACCGCATATTTTTAGAAGGTTCCCAGATCCTTGCTAGGATTGATCATTTCCATCACCATAAATTGAGGGAAGCCATCGAAATTGAGAAAAGGTCTAAAACACTAAATAGGGACGTTGGATGGAAGATTAGTAGTTCGTGGATCTCATCCCTGTATTCCTAGGCCTTTTACTTTTTGTTTTTTCTCCCCTTCGTATTTTTCTTGTCCTTCTCTAGTTTGTGTCTTTCTTTTGATTCGTTTCATTTTCTCTATTATTAAATCCTTGTTATTCCTTTTGTTCCCCCCTTTTTTGTTATTTTGTCTTCATTTTAATCTATAATTGTTTAATTATATATGTGTGTGTGTGTGTGTTATTATTATGGTATATTGTTTATTCATTTACTATCATTATTATTAATTATTATTTTTTATTAATTTTTCTTCACCGACTTAATCTAACTTATCAATGAAATGACCATTTTCATGACATTTGTTTTGTTAATTTTAATCAAAATATGATAGAGATTTTTAAAAACTTGAGTTTAAATTGTATAATCTGCATAATTTGAGTCCCGCAAGTGTTTTTCCAGGTGTTGAATCCATTTATGGATTCAAAAATCCTTTTTAAACAACAAAAAATCTTGAAAGTGTATTGTCGATATAAGTGAATTCTAGTAAAAAAGCTATTTCGTCTATAAGTTAGACTATGTCTTCTTCACCCTTTAACTTTCTTATTATAATTTATCTTCTCGGGAATTTGTAACTCATTCTTAAAACAAAAAATAATACTATGATTTCTTATTAAATTAAAATAATTTTTATAAGATTGCATAGGTGGTTATATTTTACGTACGTTTTTCCTTTAGTAATTTTGTTGCTTCTATGCAATTTCTGATTAATTAGTTTATTTATGATTTGAATAAAAATATTAATAATAATAAATTTCTTTTTCTAGATGTTTTTCTTTATATTATTTATTTCAATATAAATTTTAAGTATAATATAGCGTTCCAATTTATTATAATATTATTTAATTTCATAACAGTTTGGAATTTACTCAGTATTATAATTATGTGATTTGTCCATGTCACTATCCATCTTTTTCCTGATGATGAATCTCAGCAGGGCTTCGGAACGCGTGGATGCTAAAACATTGATGTGATTTATCAAGAAGAGTTTTTTTTTAATCATAAAGCACAAAATCCCCCCCTTAAACTTTATTAAATATAAATATTAAACCTTATTCATAAGTCTTAATATTATTATTATTATTAATAAGCGATATTTATATTAATAATATTAATATAAATATAAATATAGTTCACATTAATAGTAATATTATTATTATTATTAATATTGTGATCTTGTCTTACGATGAGCCACACTGACTGATTGGAAAGGCGTCAACAAATGAGCCTTTATATGATTTTCACCGAAAAAAGTTTTCCTCGTGAATCTTACTTTTTTAGTCAACCTTATTAATATTAATATTTTTATTATTAAATAATTTTAAATCTTGATTATGATTAAGTAAAGTTAATTATAGTTGACTATAATTAAGTGAAATGACTATGGTTGATCTAGTCAACCATAAGTAACTATAATTGAATACTTAACTATAAGTAAAATCGATTAACTGTAATTGAATATCTGGACTATAAGTAAGATTCATTATAGTTGACTGATGACTATGGTTGATGTAGTCAACCAAATGTGACTATAACTGAATATAATAAATTAAAGTAAACTGAAAATGACTCCGAGGATTAAGTTCATATTATTTATGCTATCACGTTCTAAGATAGTATTTATAACTTACAGATAGTCATGTTTGAACCAAAATTGATGCTTGACCATTATTGGGAGTGACGACGAACAATATTCCCTGTCTACCTATTTTTTAAATTTAAAATCAAATTTTGTAAGGAATTATTACGTCGATAGGTGTCCCTCCTATTGGAATTGCCCATTTTAATCTTTTTGCTAATTAATATTTTTGATCTGACAGTCTAAATTAAAATATTCCAGTATATTCTCGTAGTCGCCACTCCATCAATGAATGAAATTAAATCCATAACTTCCTTTCATATCTAAATCAAGTGTTTAAACCCTACTTATATTATTTTTTTACCAAATGATGACTAAAATTTTACAATGCCTCTCATTTATCTCCACGTATAAGGATTAACAAAATGATATTAAAAAAAAAAAAAAAAGGTATATGAAACAATATAGAGCGACAATTTCCTTCTATATGTGCAACCTGACACATGCAATTATCCCATCATTTAATCATGAAACACTTGACGGTTAGCATTCTCCTCCATTAGTGGAACAAAGTACTCCAAATCCATTACTTCAATTCAATAATTCAAATCCAATTGGTGTTTGTGAAATGGATGGGACCTTGTGGGAGTCGATTGGATTTTAGAGTGCACTCTCATATGGCATGAAAATTTCAAGCCTAGTATTCATGTGCCTCTCTTCTTTCCTAGATGTTTCCAACAAGAGCAGTGTTGCTTTGGCCAGGGAGGAACAAGCGAGGTTCTATATACTCAGTCATATATCGCCTTACTCTTGTGTTGGGATATTATGTTTAGTTAGATTGTACATGACAGAATTCGTAATTATAATAATTTTTTAAATTTTTAGTTGTTATTTTGTAAATATATTATATAAGGCAACCTAGAGTACAAGAACATAAGATCACAGGATCCACTCTCACTAATTAAAGGTGATAGTATTAAACTCTTACTATATTCTAGCTTTTATTGATTTCACAAACAGTGGATGCTAACCAAATTGATTATGTTTAATATGTTTTTATTCTATAGCCTTTACTGTATTTTAGTTTTAGTTTTAATTTTAGGGACTAATTTACATCTTTGGTGTGGGAATAGCTTTGATTTTCTTTAATCTATTTTTGTTTTGTGTATTTATCATATATTTTTTCTAATTTAATAGTTACACAGTACCATTTCTAACTGGGAATTAATGCAACACAATAATCAATTAGGATCTAATTGTTTTTGTTTCTTTACCGAGATCAAAAAAAAATTACATACTTGCTCCTCCCTAGCCAAAGCAACACTGGGCTTGTTGGAAACATCTGAGAAAGAAGAGAGGGGCATGAGTACTAAGCTTCAACTTGTCATTACATATGAGAGTGCACTCTAAAATCCAATAGACTCCCACAAGGTTCCATCCATTTAGAAAACACCGATTCGAATTGAATTATTGAATTGAAGGAGTCTATTTGGAGTTTTTGTTCAACTAGTGAAGTGGAATGCCAACAATCAAGCGTTTCATGATTAAATGAGGGGATAACTACATGTGCCAGGTTGCATATAGAAGGAAAACGGTTTCTCCAGGAGAGCATTGGAATACTTCAAGGGGGACTCCATGCTCAGCAGGTGAATAAGACACCAATTAGTTTTACACACTCATTATCTTTTAACCAAAATTCAAATACAAATTCTCTCAACTTTGTTAATGCCAATTGTTCTCAACTTTCTCTTGCAAGGATTCATAGGGAATGAGAAGTTTTACATGGTGAATATACAGAGAAATAAAGCCAACAAAACCAATCAGGAATGGTTTGATATTATTTTATATCGTTACTAAGTGTTTCGCTCATTTTTAGATACCTCTAATTTTCCATCAAATTTAAACACCAATGTTGCATACACTAGATACATCTACAAAGGCATCTTGTTCCTGATATCCAAGGGAACCTGCCATGGGTTTTTTGCATGTATAATATCTGATATCTAGAAAAACGTGCCAAGCTTCCACGCACAAAATTAATTTGAATGCACAAATAAAACTAGAACAAGTCGGATTTTTTATATCAAACAAATGGTTTTAATTTATCTAAGATTTTATTTACACTGAACTAGCAACAAAATATATTCCAGGTTTGAGTCCTTTGGAGTGTACATAGTCCGCGATAAAATTTTAAGCTTCCCAACCAGATTAGCCATACAATCCATATGCTCTTCATACAATGAAGTGAAGATTCTATAACAATTAAAAATTTATAAATCTATAACAAGTGAAGGAGTCATATACATTTTACAAAAACTCGTTTCCCCACTTCCATATTTTTAAGTTGGATTACAAATAGAATGAAAACTTTATCGTAAACTAAGTGCTTAGAAAATACCAAAATGATTACACCCCATGCTATTGATATAAATCCTATTGTAAACTAAATCCTTATTGCATCATGTTTTCTCGGCATTTACAAACTGTTGAAACAACTATTTATTTACATTATGTAACAAAGTTTCGAGACATTTCATGATAACATGTGAATAGTAAATATGAAAATATTTTCAAGAAGAAAACCCCTAACTTTAACAGAATTAACGAAAGGCGAGGATGGTTTAACTTATCATTAATATATGTGATCTCCACCATTTACAATTTTAGGTTATTAAATATTTAAAAAAACTAATAACATTTTAAATATTGGTTATTATAAATATTAATAATTTACATTTTAAATATTAGTTATTACAAATATTAAAAATAACATTTTAAATATTAGTTATTATAAATTTATAATTGTGAGAGATTTTTCAGCGAAAATCACATGGAGTACCATTTGTCGACGCGTTTCGAACCAACTAGTGTGGTTCATTGTCAGGACAAGTTGAAGAAACAGATCCAGCATAGCATGCTAAATAGTCTAAGCGGAGCCTCCAACAGCTAATTGGTCTAGTTAGCTGTTGGATGCTCCGCTCAGACTATTTAGCATGCTACGCTGGATCTGTTTCTTCAACTTGTCCTGACGATGAACCACACTAGTTGGTTCGAAACGCGTCGACAAATGGTACTCCATGTGATTTTCGCTGAAAAATCTCTCACAATCTTGATATGGATCACAGAAGCCTGAACTCTTTAAATTTATAATTGTTATTATTATAAATAAATAATATATTTTAAAAATATATATAAATAAAAATCATCACTAATAATAATGAATTTGAAAACAATATTATTAATTAAAAAATATTAATAACATCCTTAATACAATATTAATCATGTTTAAAAACATCTTTTATATGATTAATATTATAAACCTAAATGATTAATAAATCCAATAATTTGACGGAGAGCGCTCTGGACTGAAGCGATTAGGGTTTCGCTGTACGCTGTGACGGCGCAGACTGTGCAACGCAGGCTCTGCCCCCACACCAGATAGTTTCCCTGGACGGACAGTGCAACAGCACGGCATCAGGCCACCACAATGGAGAAAGCGCAGGGGGGGGCGTCAGGGCCCTCCCCAATGCAGCACGAAAAGGAGCAAGATCTTCGATTTGGGTCGATAGACAAGGAGATTCTGAACAGTGGGAATAAACCACGGCACGAAAACAAGAAACCAGGAGAGCGACAAAGCTCTGCCAGTGGGGATCAGGACAAAGGGAAAACCCCGGAGGAAACGCCAAAGGTAACATCGACTACCTGTAAACCTGTAGCCTCAGAAAGGCCAAGAATAGAACTTCCAGGGCACCAGATTGCTGCTCGAATCGAGTTCATGAGAGATCACGCCATAATAGGGAAGTTCATAGGGTTTTGGCCCACAGAACGAGCCCTGTATGGGTGGATCGCGGCCAAATGGAAGCCGAAAGGAGACGTCACACTGCAACTAGGGCCGAAAGGCTTCTTCACAGTGATTTTTTACTGCATTGAGGACAAACTCAGGGTGCTGGGAACAGGGCCTCACTTCTTCAACGCAGCGGGACTGTACATGAGAGACTGGATACCGAGATTCAACCCAGACAAGGAAGACCTCACCTGGGCCCCCGTTTGGATCCGAATGTATGGGCTTCCAGATGAATACTGGGACGAGGACACCCTCAGAAAGATTGGGAATGGAATAGGGGAATACATCAGGACAGCAGAAGAGACCAAAATGCGTAGATTCATTTCATACGCCCGCATATGTGTCTTCATAAGGTTGAATGAAGCATTACCAGAATCAGTGAATCTCTCCTACTGGGATGAAGAAGAATGGATCCAACCCTTAGACTATGAGCATGTGCCCTTCCGATGCAGAAGATGCCATGCTCTTGGACACCTATTTCGTGATTGTCCCCTGAATGCTAAAACAGCGCCTCAGGACCCCATGGAATCATCTGCTCAAGATGGCTTCACAAAAGCTCCTAGCCGAAAGCGTGCGCACAAGAAACCATCTAATGGGCACAAACCTCAGCAAAATGGCACCGGCGGCCAAGCCTCTAAGAATAGCTTCGAAGTCCTGGCTCAATCCTCTGAAGATCCCCCCTAATCTCTAATTCCCACCCCTCCCAGCCGTCCTCCTCTGCTCCCCCTCCTCCCCCAATCTCCTCCCCCAAGCATCATTCCCCGGAGATTACCCATGACTTCATGGCCGGAAATACCAAGGAACAGGCAGAGACAGACAAAGAAATGGAACTGGATGGGAAGCAAAATCCTCCCTCGAGCTCAGCGCTAAATGAGGAAGAAGGCAATCAAGTGAAACCTATGGAAGAAGAACCTGAGAGTGTAAATCTGCATGGCTTGGACATTCTAGAGCTGGAACTAGCCTGCAAAACCAAGGCATATGACCGCATATCTGAATCCCAACTTGACAGGCTGGAGGAAGTTATTTCAAGAGCTTATCAACAACGAGAGTTAGGGATTCAGCCCGGAAGCCAGTGGGATGGAAGTCAACCCCCAAAGGAAACAAAAAAGCGAGGACGGAAAACGGATCTTCAGAGAACCATCGAGATTGGAAAGCTCCTGTTGGACTCAGGCAGGTACGCGAAATTGACAAAGTACTATAAACCCACTGCAAATAGTGAACCATGAAGCTGGTCTCATGGAATTTAAGAGGGCTGAATAGCCCAGGGAAACTTAGAATGTTGAAGAACATGATTAAAAAGGAGAAGCCTCAAATATGTTTCCTACAGGAAACCAAATGCAACAGCACCACTTTAGGCAGCATACTCACGAAGGCCTGGCCAGGCTGCCGCTCAGTTGCAGTCGATGCATCTGGAGCATCTGGAGGGTTAGCTATTGCATGGAATACTCAAGCAATAGACCTTTCAGACTTCCATGCCTCCCACCACCTGATACAAGCAGCCTTCCATATTCTAGGCACGAATGTACATGGCAATCTGTCAAATGTATACTTCCCACAGGACGCAGGAAGTAAAATAGCACTTCTCAACACCATTGAGGCACTGAACAAGGACAGAAGACACCCACTCTGGATAATCGGGGGGGACTTCAACATGATCACCAAGCTTGAAGAGAAGAAAGGTGGAAGAAACAGGCTGGAGCAAGAGACAACCCACTTCAAAAATTTCATCCAAAGCGCCTCCCTCATAGACATACCTTTCTGCAATGGGACGTTTACATGGAACAACCGCAGGGCAGGAAAACACCAAATCGCATCTAAGCTAGATCGCATCCTTATCTCAGATAATGCGATCCACCTGGGAGGAGACTTTACAGCTGCTATACTACAGCATACCGGCTCGGACCATTGGCCGATTGCTCTTCACTGGCAGCGACCTGGTGATCAAACGCGAAGACCCTTCCGCTTTGAAGGATTCTGGCTTACGCACCCTGAGTTCAAAAACTTCGTAAAAGCCACATGGACCTCCTTCAGTCCTCCAGAAGGATCCAAGATGTACCAATTCCAACAGAAGCTCAGACACCTCAAAGACCGCCTTAAGCGTTGGAACAGAGAAACCTTTGGGGACATCTTCAAAGCTCAGCAAGATCTTAATCAAGAATTATCGGATCTCCATCAGAAAGTCATCACAGAGGGGCACACCGAAGGAACCCTGGAGCAGGAGAGGCGTATACACAGTCAGCTTCAGGATAGGCAGAAGCAGGAGGAAGTGTATTGGAAACAAAAGTCCAGAATAAGATGGCTGAAGGAAGGAGAGCGTAACACCAAGTTCTTCCACAGAACAACCATTCAGAGGAGAATGCACAATAACATCCCATTTATCCAGAAGCAAGGGGGAGAAAAAATAGAAAAGCACGAGGAAATAGAGGAGGCGCTGCGCAATCACTTCAATCAGCTCCTTCAAGAGCCGATGGGAGACAGAACGCTGGCAATCGAAAAAATTACTAACAACGTGCCCAGAATCATCAAGGAAGAGCACAACGAGCTTCTTCTCCGCCCAATTCTGCCTCAGGAGGTGGATGAAGCGATGTTCCAGCTCAAAGAAGGAAAAGCTCCGGGGCCAGACGGATTTACCTCCACATTCTTTCACACCTTTTGGGAGCTGATTAAACAAGAAGTATGGGAACTGGTGGAAGAATCGAGGGCCCTACACTGGATGCTGCCTTCCCTCAACACAACCTTTATAGCCTTAATCCCTAAGGAGGAGGAGGCTATCACGCCTGACAAATTTAGGCCGATTGCACTCTGCAATGTGATATACAAGGTTGTCTCTAAAGTAGTGGCTAACCGGTTGAAGCCCTTGCTACCGCTGCTCATATCACAGGAACAATCAGGCTATGTGGAGGGCAGACAGATCTTGGACGGCATTCTCCTCACCCACGAAATCTTACACTCTCTCAAACTTTCAAAGCAGGCAGGTATGCTTCTTAAGCTCGATCTCTCAAAAGCTTTTGATAAACTCAGCTGGAATTTCATACAGCAAATGTTAAAAGCTTTTGGTTTTAGTATCATGTGGATCCGATGGGTCATGAGCCTAATAAACTCCACCCAGTTCTCAGTCTTGGTGAATGGCATCCCCTCAAAGCCCTTCAAACCTTCAAGAGGAATCAGGCAGGGGGATCCCCTGTCTCCCTTCCTATTCGTTCTCATGGCGGAAGGGCTAGGGCGTCACATCAAGCAAGCTCTTCAATCTCATCGGCTCAAGGGTCTTTCAGTTCACAACACCCCTGCCTCGTCCCATCAGCAATTTGTTGATGATACCATGCTTTTTGGTTACCCTTCAGCCCAGGAAGCCTCTTGCCTCAAATCCTTACTCAATGACTTTGCCAATGCCTCAGGCACGGATATCAATTATGCCAAATCGCAGATATTCTTTTTTCATACTCCTCCTCCCGTCAAATCTGCAGTCACCCGCATCCTCGGAATCCCTGCTGCCTCCCTTCCCTCTAAATACCTCGGCGCCCCGCTCACTGCCTCAGCAATTAAGCATTCCGCCTGGCGTACTCTCCTAGAGAAAATGGAATCCCGTCTCAATCTTTGGACTCTTAGATCTCTCAACCTAGCCAGCAGAGTTGTGCTCATTAAATCAGTCCTACAGGCTATGCCGCTTTACCTATTCTCCATCCTCGCTGCACCCAAGTGGGTCCTAAAGAGAATCAGGCAGCTTCAACGCAGCTTTCTATGGGGAGGTTCGGCAACTAATCGGAAATGGTCGTTGGTCAAATGGCCAATTGTTTGTCAACCAAAGGAGCATGGAGGAATTGGGCTGCGGGACCCCGAGCATAGCAATGCCATCATGAGTGCCAAGATTTGGTGGCAGTGGATCTCTAATCCGGAGAAGCCTTGGGCAAAAATCTGGACAGCGAAATATGCCAACAATAGACCCCAGGAGGAGCTCATTCGATTTATCCCCATGGAAAATGGCTCGCTCATCTGGAACGCAGCCAAACAGCACTACCACTTAATACAGCAACATAGCTTTTGGGAGGTTCGGAATGGTCAAACAGCAAGACTTTGGACAGATGCGTGGAATCAAATGCCAAAGCTCCTCCGAGCCCTACAAATACCACTGGATCACATCAGGCCAGAACAGCAGCAAGAAAAGATCAATTACTACTGGGAGCAAGGGGGGGAACATGGATTCAGGAATTGGAAACATGGAAACCAATGGGCTATCAACGCAAACATGCAAGACACAGAGGCTTTGGAGAAGGAGTTGGACAAAAGAAGAATCCGCTATGACGAAGGAACTGATATCTTGAGATGGGGATATCGAACAAAAGGCGAGTTCTCCACTTCAGAAACCTACAAAATTCTTTGTCACAATAACACCCACTCAGATCCTATATGGAGTAAAATTTGGGGGCTTGGCTCTTGGCCCAAGATCTCTTTCTTCCTGTGGCTTGTTGGTCACAAAAAAATCCTCACCTGGGATAAGTTACGAAAAAGGAATTTCCATGGACCATCGCTATGCCCCAATTGTCGCCAAAACGAAGAAACGCTGCTCCACCTTCTGGATTCATGTCCACTAGCAAATCAGCTTTGGGAAAAAGCGGGATTCATATGTCAAAAAAGGTGTAGAACAAAAGTCGACATCACTGACTCCCTAAGGCACTGGCCTCCGAACCCATATAAAAGTCCAATACTCAACTGTTTGTGGAGCCTTCTCCCTGGCTTCATCACCTGGAGTATTTGGAAAGAGAGGAATAGGCGGATATTTAAAAATCAAAGCTCAAGGATCGAGGAGATATGGAACAATTTACATGGAAACCTGAATGAGACGTTACTTCTACACTCATGGTCAGAGGAGGATTTTCCTTCTCTTGACAATGAAATAAATATTATGAGCAACTGGCAATTGAACATTCCTCAGTCTCAGCACAGGAATAGCTCCTCCACAAGCAGCGAAGCTATCAAAAATACCTGGAGCCCTCCTCCCAGGCACTCTTACAAGCTCAACTTTGACGGAGCTTCCAAAGGTAACCCCGGAAAAGCAGGCTTTGGAGGCATCCTAAGGAATCATGAAGGTAAGCCAGTGCAAATCTTCTTGGGGTCCTTGGGGTGGGACACCAATAATTCGGCGGAAATTGAAGGTTTATGGCAAGGAATCCTCTTAGCCGGAAACCTCAACTTGCAACCCTTAATTGTGGAAGGGGACTCCCAAATTCTTATAAACATGGCAAAGAGATTGCAGAATGGCTCCCAAGCGAAAAAGATCTCAAATAGTTGGAGACTAGCGGCTCGTTTAGAAGCCATAGAACATGCCCTTCGCAGCAACAGGGCAATCTCCTTCACTCATATAAAAAGGGACGGCAACAAGGTGGCCGACCTTCTTGCCAATTTAGGAGCAGCTTATGATCACACTCTCCTAACAGGAGACCCAAGCATGATCACAGACAATGCTCAGGCTCAGGAGCTGGACAAGCTGATCCAAAATGACTATGCCCACCCGGATGCGGGTGCCACGCCGCATATGAATGACCCGCCAGATGTTCAACATGGGCGGTCGTAGGTACAGAAGAGGCCTTAAATGCTCCACGCCGCCCTGGATGGCAAGCGTGAGAGCTGAAGGGAGAGGGGACGGCAATTCATTGCCGATACTGCGCGACTTAAACGGTTTCAGATGGAAGTTAAGGCACTCCAACCCCGAGGCAATCCAGAGCAGATTAAGTATGGATGGAGAAGGGAATGTTTTGCAATGTTTCAGGATCGATTTGGGGATTCAGGCCTCAGTTTGTCAGGCATTCAAGCGCTGGTTCACGAGCTCTCTGGGGCATTTGCAGGTAGATACAGGGCTGCAAGGGAGGATAAGAGCGGATTCACATCCCTCATATCCCTCTCCACAGCACTGTCACGTTCATTGGTCTTCAAGAAGGGAATGGCACCAAGACAGAGGCTCATTAGCCGTCGAGGCACTGGAAGGGAAGGCACTTCTCGTCCCTTGGATACTAATCCGCCTCTATGTTGCTGTCATTGTTCATGCCACCAGTCAGCAGGTGCACACCCCATTCGGCCATCCCAATTCATGGATACAAGATCACCGGACTCAAGCTCTGCTCCGCTACCTGCATTCGGAACGGCGGTCTTCACTGTCAGATGTGCGCAATGTCATTCCAACATCAATGCTCATGTTTCGGTCCTCTTCATGGAGGAACCGAAAGAGGAGGTGGGAGGATTACCCAGCGCCCAAATTCATCATGCTGAATGTTCCAGAGTTGCTGAGGAAAGAGCAGAGACACCACCTGGAACGAATGTTGTGCAACCTTCGCCTCAGCCAGCGCCAGCTTCAGGCAAAGCCAAAGTCGATTGGGGACCTCCACCGGAAGGTGAGTACTGGATTTATGAAGAGGACCCGGAGGATGAGGATTCGGTTGAATAGGCGCCGGCTCCACCATGCTTCAGCCCTCCGACAACTCTCAGGTTCTTGTTGTGAACTGCTACTCTTGTTACCTGTGCTTAATTACGCTGTAAATGTCGTGGTTTGGCCTCCTAATTTTGTTACTCTATGTTCGAATGCGCCCGCGCGAAGAATACTACTGAAGTATTCCTCTCTCTCTCCTTGGCCCCTGCGCGGGATTTATAATTTTGTTTTTTCTGTGATGCAAAAGCTTACAGCCCCTGCGTGGGTTGCTAGTTTCAGTCATGGCGCCCTTGCATGGGTTAGTGGTCAAAAGGGTGTTACCCCTGCATGGGCGTTTAGTAGTTTTTGGAAGACCCCTGAAAATGAAGTTTTCTGTAAGCACTATCAAACCAGAGGACCAGCCCTGGCCCCTGGGGACATGTAATCCTGGATGTAACTGTTTCAACTTGTAAATAATAGAAGTAGAATAGTTTTAACGAAAAAAAAAAATCCAATAATTTAATCTCTTCAGTTTATTAATTCCATAGCCACCATGATCAATGTTCTAAAATTCTGGTCAACCTATAGTCAACCATATTTATTTTAGTGAACTAAGATTATTTTAGGGTTTATAATTTTTATTTTAGGATTTATATACCTTAATTTTATAATATCAATCCCTTGGGTTTATATTATTCACTTTTGTTTATAACACATTCCAGTTTTAGAATTATTCCCTTCGGTTTATTAATGTAAGGGTTTCTATTCCTAGGGTATAATATTATTCATAGTGTTTATAATATTAATCCTAGGATTTAATATTAAAACTAAATCCAATGTACTAGTCGTTTTATATATAAATTGCAATGAAGAATTCATAAATAGGATAAAAAAACTCATATGTGACCTCCTCCATTTACAAATTTAGGTTATTAAATATTTAAAAAAATTACTATTCTAAATATTAGTTATAATAAATATTAAAAATAAATTTTAAATATGAGTTATTATAAATATTAAAAATAAAATTTTAAATATGAGTTATTATAAATGTTAAAAAAACATTTTAAATATTAGTTATTATAAATTTATAATAGTTATTATTGTAAATAAATAATATATTTAAAAATATATATATATATATATATATATATATATATATATATATATATATATATATAAATACAAATTATCATTAATAATAATGAATTTGAAAACAATATTATTGTTGGGATTAATCTGAAAGATTAATTTCTACATTATCGATCACAAAATTCTTAGATCTAACAATATTATAATTTAAAAAACTATTAATATAATATTAATCATGTTTAATAACAACTCTTTTTTTATTAATATGATAAACCTAAGTGATTAATAAATCCAAGGATTTAATCTCTTTGGTTTATTAATTCCATAGTCACCATAATCAATGTTCTAAAATCGTGGTCAACCCATAATGAACTAGGTTTATTTTAGGGTTTATAATTTTTATTTTAGGAATTATATACCTTAGTTTTATAATATCAATCCCTTGGTTTAATATTGTTCCCTTGGATTGATAACACATTGGGGTTTTAGAATTATTCCCTTAGGTTTATAATATCAATCACTTAGGTTTATTAATGTAAGGGTTTGTATTCCTATGGTATAATATTATTCATAGAGGTTATAATATTACTCATACTATTGAATATTAAAACTAAATTCAATGTACTAGTGGTTTTATATATAAATTGCAATGAAGAATTCATAAATAAGATAAAAAAACTCATATGTGATCTCCATATTTACAATTTAGGTTACTAAATATTCAAAAAAATTAACATCTTAAATATTTGTTATTATAAAAAGAATTAAAAATAAAAAATAAAAACATTTTAAATGTTAGTTATTATAAAATTATAATAGTTATTATTATAAATAAATAATATATTTTAAAATATATATAAATAAAAGTTATCATTAATAATCAATATTTGAAAACAATATTATTAATTAAAAAAACTATTAATAACATCGTTAATACAATATTAATCATGTTTAATAACATCTCTTATTTGATTAATATTATATACCTAAGTGATTAATAAATCCAAGGATTTAATCTCTTCGGTTTATTAATTCCATAGTCACCATAATCAATGTTCTAAAATTGTGGTCAACCCGTAGTCAACCATATTTATTTTAGTGAACTAGGTTTATTTTGGGGTTTATACTTTTTATTTTAGGATTTATATACCTTAGTTTTATAATATCAATCCCTTGGGTTTAATATTATTCCCTTGGGTTTTTAACAATTGGGGTTTTAAAATTATTCCCTTGGGTTTATAATATCAATCCCTTAGGTTTATTAATCTAAGGGTTTGTATTCCTTGGGTATAATATTATTCATAGGGTTTATAATATTAATACTAGGGTTTAATATAAATCCCTTGGGGTTATAATCATGGTGAGCCATGGTCCATTGTCACATTGTAATATAGATTGTCTCAATATGAAAATCAACCATGGTCTACCATGATCAGCCATAGTGTGACATCGCATTGTGCCAAAGATTATCTCAATATGAAAATCAAGCATGGTCAATCATGGTAAACCATGTCTATTTTTTGGTTTATAATATTTAACTTAGGTTTTATATGCCTTAGGTTTATAGTATTTATCCCTTGGGTTAAATATTATTCCCTTGGGTTTTTAGTATTAATCCCTTTGGTTTCTAATATCAATCCCTTATATTTATTAATCTAAGGTTTCTTATTCCTATAGCTTAATATTATTCATAGGATTTAGAATATTATTTCTTGAGTCTAATATAAATCTCCTTGGTTTATGATCATGGTCAACCACGGTCCAACATCACATTATAACAAAGATTTTCTCAATATGAAAATCAACCATGGTCCAACATTGCATTGTGACAAAAGATTGTTTGCATATGAAAATAAATCATGGTCAACCATGTTGCAATGTTGCATTGTGAAAAAGATTGTGTGAACATGAAAATCAACCATGGTTAACCATGATAATTTTAGGGTTTACAATATTTATGTTAGGGTTTATATATATTAGGTTATTTATCCCTTATGTGTATTACCTCGTGTAGTATGATCCCTTGGGTATTATTAATAATCAGGTTATCATATTACTTAGGGTTGTTTATATTATAGGGTTAATAATTAATCCTTGGGTTTTACTGTAAACCTCGTGGATTTAGTTAATTAAATTGGGTTGATAATATTCATCCCTTTAGTTTAACATTACTTCAAACAATAGTCAACCATAGTCAACTATAGTCAACATTATTAATTTTAGGCAACCATGTTTATTTTAGGGTTTATAATATTTATTTTAGGGTTTGTATACATTGGGTTTATAATATTAATCTCTTGGATATAATATCCTTGGTCAACCATGTTGCAATCTCGCATTGTGACAAATATTGTCACAATATGAAAATCAACCATGGTCAACCATGATCATTTTAGGGTTTACTTCCCATGGGTTTACAATATCAATCCTTTGGGTTTATTAATCTAAGGGTCCACATTCCTCTCGTGTACTATTATTCATATGGTTCATAATATTTATACTTGGGTTTAATATAAATCTCATTGATTTAATTAATTAAATTGGGTTGATAATATTCATCCCTTGGGTTTAATATTACTCCCAACCATAGTGAACGAGAGTTAGCCATTGTCAACCATAGTCAACTATAATCAACCATATTTATTTTAGTCAACCATGTTTATTTTTTGGGTTTATAATATTTATTTTAGGTCTTACATACCTTAGGTTTATAGTATTAATCCCTTGGGTCTAATATCCATGGTCAACCATGTTGCAACATTGCATTGTGAGAAATATTGTCTCAATATGGAAATCTACCATGGTCAACCATGATAATTTTATGGTTTACAATATATATCTTAGGGTTTATATACCATAGATTTATAATATTTATCCCTTGATTGTAATATTATTCCCTTGGGTTTTTAGTATTGATCCCTTGGGTTTGTAATATAATTTCATTAGGTAACTGGGTTTATTAATCTAAAGGTTCATATTCCTAGGATGTACTATTATTCATAGGGTTCATAATATTAATCCTTAGTTTTAATCTCAATCCCATGAATTTACTTAATTAAATTGGGTTGATCATATTCATCCCTTGTATTTAATATTACTCTCAACCATAGTCAACCATAGTCAACCATGTTTATTTTAGGGTTTATAATATTTATTGTAGGGTTTATATAACTTAGGTTTATAATAGTAATCCCTTTGGTCTAATATTATTCCATTGAGTTTATAAAATTTTGAGGTTTTATAATTAATCCTTGGGTCCAATATAAATCCCCTATGTTTTTAATCATGGTCCAACGTAACATTGTGACAAAAATTTTCTCAATATGAAAATCAACCATGGCCCAACATTGCGTTGTGACAAAAGATTGTTGGCATATGAAAATAAATCATTGTCAACCATGGTCAACCATGTTGCAATGTCACAGTGTGACAAAGATTGTCTTAATATGAAAATCAACCATGGTCAACCATGATGATTTTAGGGTTTACTATATTTATCTTAGGGTTTATATATCGTTGGTTTATAATATTTATGCCTTCTCTATAATATTATTACCTTGGGTGTTTAGTATTGATCCCTTAGGTTTATTATTCCTCTGGGTTTATAATATCAATCCCTTAGGTTTATTAATCTAAGGGTTCATATTCGTAGTGTGTACTATTATTCATATGGTTCATAATATTAATACTTGGGTTTAATATAAATCTCATAAATCTCCAAACAATAGTCAACCATATTCAACCATGTTTATTTTAGGGTTTGTATACCTTGAGATTAAAATATTAATCCCTTGGATATAATATCCATGGTCAACCATGTTGCATTGTCACATGGTCAACAATGGCCAATCATGTTTATTTTAATGTTTATAGTATTTATCTTAGGGTTTATATATGTTGGCTTTATAATATTAGTCGCTTGGGTTCATAATCCCTTGGAGTTCTAGTATTAATGCCTTGGGTTTTTATTCTTTTGGGTTTATAATATCAATCCTTTGGGTTTATTATTCCCTTAGGTTTATGATATCAGTCATGGTCAACAATTATCAATCATAGCCAGCCATGGTCATGGTTGAATGTCGTATTGTGATAAGGATTATATGACCATGAAAATAAACCATGTTTATTTTAGTGTTTGTAATATTTATATTAGCGTTTACCAATGTTGGGTTTATAATTAGTCCTTTGGGTTTAATATTATTCCCTTGCGTTCATAATCCCTTGGGGTTTTAGTATCCCTTGGGTCTATGTTTCTCTTGGGTTCATAATATCAATCACATGGGATAATTATTAACTTGGGTTTATAATATCAATCATGGTCAACCATAACTAACCATGGTCAATTGTGGTCAATCATGGTCCTGATTTCACATTATACAAAAATTGTCTCCACATAGGGTTTATATACCTTGGATTTATAATATTAGTCCCTTGGGTTTAATATTATTCTGTTAGGTTCATAATCCCTTGGGGTTTTCGTATTAATCCCTTGGGTTTATTGTTCCTTTGTGTTTATAATATCAATTGCTTGGGCTTATTATTTCTTGGTTAACCATGGTCAACTATTGTCCAACATGGAATTGTGATAAGGATTGTTTCAATATGAAAATCAGAGATGGTGAATCATGTTTATTTTAGTGTTTATAATATTTATCTTAGGGTTTATATACAATGGGTTTATAATATTAGTCCCTTGGGTTTACTATTATTCCATTAGGTTCATAATCCCTTAAGATTCTAGTATT